>CM070107.1:23217500-23252500 GCA_036178185.1 Liparis tanakae
AAGATGATGGTACTTGCATTTGCCAAATTTGAGCAAATTTCTCTACATATTGAGAAAATAATTCTTAAATAGTTTCTTTGTCTGAAGACAAATGTACTTGTTTTTCATCCGGCTACACTAGTTTCATGATGTGTAGGTTCTTCAAGGCTGGATGCTTTTACTTGTTTTAAGAAATCTTCGCAAGTGAAATTGTTTTGTTCTATTGGCAGAAAATTTGACTTATTTCAAGTAATATTCCCTTATTTTATTACGTTTCTTTAGAAGCTGAATTTTTGCAGTGTATACGTCTCAATAATTAGACATTATTAAAAGGATGATAGGCATACATACAGTGGGTATTAGCAGATATTAGATATCTTGAAACTGTGTAAAAGGTGGATCAGTAACATGCAAACATCTTGTCAATAAATCCCTTGTATGAATGCAGCAGGTGTTCTTGTTCAGGTCCGTGAGCAACATAAACAGTTCCCCTTGTGTTGAGGTGTTGAGTGGACCTCAGATTTAGGCGAGCTGAGGGGATCCTGTGATTCAGAGTCAGGACAGGCCGCCGTGTCCACGCAGCCTGCAGCACATTTATGACCCTCGAGAGGAGGCACAAACGTGGTACACATGTTGCTCTGCACAGCACGGCTGGACGGAGGAGGATCTCTCTGCTTCCACACTTGGATGGTAAGTGGCTGTTGACCACGCCCCACCTTTGGGATAACGGACATTATCAGCTACTTATCTGAGGACAAGCTGCTGTTCATCACTTAGAGCTGAAAGACAGCGAATCCTCCACACTCAGCTTGCTTATACTGACATCTGCTTACTGCAGAAACGTATATACAGTATGCATATAGTATGTATATATATATATATATATATATATATATAGAATATACATATTCATTGCTGATTGTTAAATTAATTTACTATATATGTATATATATAGTATATACATATTCATTGCTGATTTTTAAATGAATTTACTATATATGTATATATATAGTATATACATATTCATTGCTGATTGTTAAATTAATTTACTATATATGTATATATATATGTATATATATAGTATATACATATTCATTGCTGATTTTTAAATGAATTTACTATATATGTGTATATATATATATATATATATATATATATATATATATATATATATATATATATATATATATATATAGAATATACAGATTCATTGCTGATTGTTAAATTAATTTACTATATATGTATATATATATATATATATATATATATATATATATATATATATATATATATGTATGATTTTTAAGAAGGTCCTCACTGTGGGACAAAAAAAACGAATATCAAATCAAACCAAATCAAATATATACATATATAGTAAATTCATATTTATATATATATATATATATATATATATATATATATATATATATATATATATGTATGTACATATTCATTGCTTAATGTTAAATTAATTTAGTCGAAGGGCTCCGTCGTATGTACATTATAGATGTCGTGGCTGAAGCGGAGCCCCTCAAGAGAGACTTGACTTACTGTAAACAACACAGTTCATATTCATGTGTGCTAAACAAACAAGCATGTTCCTCTTTTCAAATCAGAAACAGTTTGTTGGTTAATTTGATTGGTCTCTATCTTCAGATCTGACTCTACGAAGGTGCCAAACATCCTCATTCGACTCCTCTCTGAGCGTCTCTTCTCACAGTCTTTTTTAAGCACAGCTCCAAAGACAATGAAATATTGTGCAGATCTGATTGAAAACAGACTTCATCATGAGAAACTAGCAATCTCTCCAATTTGTGTCGTTCCAGCTTTAAAATGAACAGTTTGAAACATCACAGTAATTTGATTAATATGGATTGACAGCCCGGTGAGTTACAGTCAGTGCGCCAGTGGGAAACGAGTGTTTCTGATTTCTCCTGAGAATCCTTCACCTCCCCAGCAGTTTTCATAATATAAGGGCAGTGCCTTTCATCTGCTCCTCCATGCATGCCTCCTAATGCGTTGCAGACTATCTGCAGCTCTGACAATATTTTACCGTCAACTCTTTAGTGGCCTGCCAATTAATCTTGAACTTTGTTTCAAACCAAGTCAACTTAATGTTTTGTAATAAATGGCTCAGACCCGCATACATGTCGAAACATAGCCACGAATACGACAAATATCGTTATCCAGGGGATGAACTGCATGAATGCATTTCTCTTTTTTTATATAAAAAAAGCATTTTTCAACCTCATAAATTGGATATATTTTCCGTATTCATGGGGAGTGTATTGTGCAAAGAAGCCATCAGACCCCATCAGCAGAGACAGACTCAAAACAAAACAATTACAAGGTAAAAGAACATTTTGATATTCACTTTCTTGCCAAGAGTTAAATGAGAATGACTGTATGTACCAATCATCACTATAGACTATAACAAGTGAACACAAAAGGTTTGATTTAATTTTCATGGACTAAAAACACAGTTGTTGGAGGAAAACACGCACAACTCCCGACTGAACCGTGATTCTGACCTGTCAATCACGAGGTAGTCACGCCCTAAAGAATACCATGCGTGTCTATTTTACTCTAAATGGATCCATAATTCACAAAATGACCACCAGAAGTAGGGTAATTGTCTTATTGACCTGTATATATGATCAAGTGTTTCCATCTTTGTGCTCGGCCATGTAAACCATCCCCTGGCAGTGGATGGTTATCGATATATATCTATATATATAGATATATATATATATATATATATATATATATATATATATATATATATATATATATATATATATATATATATATATGATATATATATATATATATATATATATGAGTGTATGTATATACTGATATATATATGATCGTATATATACATATATATATATATATATATATATATATATATATATATATATATAACATATATATTATATATATGATCGTGTATATATATATACATGTATAATATATATATATATATATGATATATATATATATATACGATCATATATATATATATACGATCATATATATATACGATCATATATATATATATACGATCATATATGTATACATACGATCATATATATATATATGATCGTATATATATATGTATATATATATACATATATATATACTTATATGTATATATATATATATATATACATATATATATACTTATATGTACTAACGATCCTCTCATCCAACCCGTGGCTAGAAAGCAAATCGCTGAATTTCCCAGAATGTCAAACTATCCTCTAATCAAACCGTGTTTGAATCTTCTCACTGGCCATTTGTCCCCTTGCTGTGTTTATTTAAATTCCTCTATGACTTTATTAAGTCCATAAAACATAATCAACCATCTGATTGATGGAACTACACTTTGATGCTTGATTAACTCAATGACTAGAACAGGAAGCCACAATGTGTAAAGCATAACACAAAAAGCAAACATTATATCAACTAACCACGGTAGTGGTAGCTGTAGAATCCCTCTCGTGGTCCTCTGGCCTCGCTGCAGCTCTGTCTTTCATATAGTCGACTAGTGCTGCCTGCCAACAGGCAGACGGGGCGTCTGGCTCTCGTTAGCGGGGATAGCTTTGTGTCAGGCGCAGCTTCTCTGAGCCGTGTTGTTGTTGTGGTGGTGGTGGTTCAAAAACATCGCGGGACAGTTGTGTGCAATCGCTCACTGACAGTGATGTCGGGGCTGCTAAATGACACACGTTCCATCAACTGATCCTCCGCCCGTGTGAGTCATGGTTTTATCATGGGAAAGGCCCAACAGGACGTCTTTGAACAGGTGTCCAAGGCTGTTGTTCCTCCTTCCCATCACTCATTTCTGAGATGTTTTTACATCAGTGTTTGTGTATTTGATCCCATCTCAGTCCACCCCTCCCACTCACTCACACACACACACACACACACACACACACACACATGCACACACTTTTGCTCCTTTCATACAAAAGATATAGTGTTGGCCTCTGGCATCTATCAAGGATGAAATGTATTCAGAGAGAGAGCCTTTGAATTCGAGCCTATTCAACATACTTCATGAAAGAAAATTGAGTTAAACTTTCATACTGGGTACATTTAGTTCTTTTTTTACAAGAAAAGGGGATTGTATTTCTTGACTGTGGGATTTCTTTTTCTGCTGTACTCTGATCCTCTTTCAAATGAGTACAACTTCTCGTGGATTTCTTTCAAGTGCAGTGTCACTGAGCATATAGCCGGTGACGCTCCTCTCTGGTCCACCGGGTAGCGCGGAGCTGTTTTTAATTGACTTATTGTCCACCTGGCTGGTGAATTCACGGGCAGCGCCATGGGCAGAATGTCCTCTCATCAGAAGCTGCTGCTGACTCTCTGGATCTCAGATCTGAAGCCAGAAATTGAATAGATAGGGTTTTGATTGATGTTAAGAGGAAGTCCCCTTTCTGTTAGAATATTCATTGGTCTGTAGCCTGCAGGGGTGAAACAGGAATCCAAAGCAAACCTGTGCACAACAATAGCAGCTCAGAGTTCCTCCTGTCTGCTTCTCATTACAGTAAATACATTCTCAGAGCTACGATCCCTGCTGCATTCCTGCTCCCAGCTCCACTGGCCTCCCCATAACAGAGGGCATTGGGCCTTTGAAGACAGGCCTCAATGCACCGAGTGAAAAGACACATTTATCATCGTCTTACTGTTTGGTAAATAAAAATCAATCCGTATCAAAGCATGGGAAAGCATGAATTGGTTGGTATTTCTCAGGATTGCGCTGGTCGCTAGGCGTATTCTGCTGCAGATTGAAGGTGACTGTAATGCTGCTTTGTTTGACACATGCAACTCGTATTACAGGTGTTGCCTTTGGCGCCGTGTCTCCACTCCTAATGCACTTATATTCTTCCAATCCCACCAAATCCCACTTAAAACGTGTCAATCACGGCATTCCTGTCGCTACGACATCGCAGACGGCCGTGGACCGCTCGGCCAAAAAAGATCCCAAACCCACAAATCACGTGAAAGAAAGCAGCATTCTGCGGCTTTTCACTCTCGGATAAAGGACCCCGGTACGATAATACAGGAGGAATGACTTCAAACTTCATATCAAATGACTTTAAACAATTAGCATGCATCAGCATGTGATGACAGCTACACCCAAACCAGACAGATGAAGTAAAATCATGATGTCAGCAGGTGTCGAGCTAAATAAAGGGCTGATTCAGGGTGGTTCATTGGCAATCACCCCATCTTTTCCTCACAAGCAATTTCACAAGCAGACACTATAGGCTACCAGAGGTTAAAGCAGGGCTCTCATGTTTTGAAGACAGGCAAGCGTGAGACATATCCATACGATACTTTAGGATATCAGTCGCGCAATTCCAGGATGCTTTATTTTCATTGCTTGCTGGATTAAATCTTACCCAGATACAACAGATATGTGTCACGCCCAGGCAGAAAACAGGACACAGACGCAGGGGGTACCAGGGATAACGGTCCTTATTTGGAAAAGACCGACTATGAAAACTTCTCTATTAAACTAAATCCACGCTACAAAACTTACGAAATCATAATCACTCTCCAGGAGGAATCGATCGAAACAAATAAACAAAGGCTCGGTCTACAAGGCGTGGTTGACGTGGCAAGACTAGAGCGATGGCACGACCTGACGGACAGAAACAAACACACTGGCAAACTTCCCCGCGGTGTGACAATACGTCTGTTTTCTGATGGGCTATTGTGTAGCCCATTTCTTTTTTGATTGGCTGATAAGCGGCACCTCGCAGCAGAACTCCAGGGAGCGCTTGATTTCTCCACCGTGAGAGCAGCGCGGCTCATGTTGGCTAGGGTGACCATATCCAGAACACCAAAAAGGAGGACACTATGCGGTATTTTGTGAGACTGAATAATTGCGTAGGACGTTGGCGTGCTCCCCTCTACAACACAACGTTGTGTGATTGTACATGTGTGTGTGTGTGTGTGTGTGTGTGTGTGTAACAGAATAGTCTTGAAGTGTCAAACAGTGTTTGTTCACAGTATTTGTATTTGTTTAATATATTGTGGTGTTCAAAAACTGACCATTGAGATGAAAAGTGCCGAGTGCCACAAGGCAGAACATTTGTGTTATTCATTATATTAATGTTTTAAAAGCATAAATAAAAAAAACATTTGGTTTACATTTAAAGGCTCAACAAGTAAAGCATTTCTAAAGCGATTCAGTCTTTTGGGGACTTGTGTGCAGCGTCTTTATCCGTGTGCAACCCAATGAATATTCATATTACATGCAACACATTCATACAAGCAACATGCTGCATTATAAATCAATTTAGCTTAAGAGCTTCCTACAGGAAATCAGTAGCCTATATTTGCTCAATTAAATACACAGCAAAAAGATTGCATCATATGGAGTGGATGCCCCTAACACAACATTATCAAAGTGTATGTGGGTTAAAAAATAAATAAAATCAGACCAGTGTACTCACCAAATTTATTGAAAATTGTGATGCCAGCATTTTCCAGAAGGTTTTGTCGCGTTCTTCTCGTCTGCTCTCCGAAAGGCCTTCATAGCAGAATAATAAAATAATAATGTGTTGTGATCACAGACGAACAACTGCACCCATTTTTAGGTACGCAAAACCTAAATGTGAGATCCATGTAAACGGAAATCCATATTCATTTTTAGAATCAGTTGAATTGATGAAACTGTGGTTTCACACAATGAAAACAAAAACGTAAAGCAGGGTCATTATCGTGCATCTGGCAACACTGAGATGGGTCGAACGATGACGGTCCTCTCTCAGTGGAACGTAAGGGAGATACCATTCACAAAACTCCAAAACCCAGAGGAACACAAACATCCCACCGAGCTAAATCCTGGACGTTTCTGGAATCCCTGCCGGACGCTTTGTTTAGGTCTCAAAAAGAGGACATGTCCGGGGAAGCTAGTGAGCTTTTTCTGATTGGCTGTTGTGTAGCCCATTTCTTCTTTTTCTTTATATATATATATATATATATATATATATATATATATATATATATATATATATATATATATATTATTTTTATTTATTTTTTATTTATTTTTTATTTTATTTTAAGTACACAAAGAAGAAAGAAACAGTGCAATTGTGATACATTTTGCATTTTTCTTTGCCCGCTCAAGCATTCAAGTCAACAGTATCATTCTCATTCAACAACCTCTTAATTGAGGAGACACAAAACTAAACTAAACTAAAACTAAACTAAACTAAATCTAATGGAAAAAATAAATAAATAAATAAATAAATCAACGATACACGATTAGCTGCTCATTTCTTCTTTTTGATTGGCTGATAAGTGGCTCCTCACGGCAGAAGCGCTTGATTTCTCCACGGTCAGGGCGGCGCGGCTCATGTTGGCGCTGCGGCACATTAAAACATTAAATAGCCCAGAGTTTCTTTCAGCGTGAGAAATACGATGTGTGGCGGGAGTTAAGACCGACATGCGTGAGTCTCACGCTCAGTGTTTGAGGCTTGAGAGCCCTGCGTTAGCTAGCCGTGGTTCACGAACACCAAGGGAAGAGCCGGGGAAAGCCCAAAGTTTAAAAACATAGTTTGCTGCATTAAGAATGTTCTGAATGTTTGAATGAATGAATGAAATATACTTTATTAATCCCCAAGGGGAAATTAGTTGGCAACAGTAGCAGCACCGATTAAACTAAACACAATAAAATATAAGTATAAGAAAGAAAGAAAGTGACTGTGCATAAAGTAAAGTGTGCAAAGTTAAATATAAAATACAAAATAAAATAAAATATATATATATATATATATATATATATATATATATATGTAGATATACACATTATATATGTAATACAGCACTGTAAAATAAAATAAAATAAAATAAAATAAATAATAAATAAAATATATATATATACACATATATATATATATATATATATATATATATATATATATATAGATATATATATATATATATATATATATATATATATATATATATATAGATATACATATATATATAGATAGTGTGCAGATATCTCCTTTGAGTTACTAACGTCAAGCTAGTTCTGGATGGTTGGAGGTGGTGAGTGCAACTCCTTCTGAGGAAACAGCTCCTGCCTGGAGAAGAAGGACGCCTCATTAGTGTTGAAGAGTCTCACCACGATGCCAGGTACCAGATCCTGGATGCTGGAGTATTTTAATTACCGGGTCTCTATTTAACTGTCAGCTTACAGCTGTGTAAAAAGATACTGATTAGAAAAAGGGCCCGTTGGAAATAAATGTAGGGCTCCCCACTTATTACAGGCCAACAAACACAGACACAACTCGGGTTGGAGTGAGTGCAGCCATCTTTGGGAAAACAAAGGTCCATAATTTGTCTGAAAAAAGTGTTTTCAGCGCAGAATATCTCCTTTCTTTCCATAAACACATTCTCAATCGAGGATTTAATTAAGCGAGTGCGAGGAGTTTGTTTGAGGAGTACCGGGAAGAGGCACAATAATAAAAGCTGGGCTATAGAGCCAGAGAGGCAAACAGCATGCTGTTAAACACACAGCTCACATTTCACTTTTTCTTTTTACCATCGTATGTCATTTTTCTACACGTCTTAATTTATGAGCTTTGTACGTATGAAGCCGTTTCTCCCTGATGTTGATGCCAAAGCATAATACTGGTAAGTAGAATCAGATATTCTCTTTGTATTTCTTTCTGAGTCGTATGAATGTGTTCTATTCATTTTGATTGGATTGAAAGTTACTGGGAGAAACATTTAACTGATTATGAAACAGTCTGAAATGCTGATGACTCGATATGACCTTCACAGGATAGCGAGACCGTCACAGAGAAGATATTTATATTATTCTAAATACTTGAAAATTAGTGACGCACCGGCGGATTTCACCCCAAATCAGGTGAAATCGTGCAGCTTCAACAGAAATGTATTGAGTTCAGACCCCAGCAGTCCAGCAGGGCCTCCATCAGGGCCTCCATCAGGGCCTCCATCAGGGCCTCAATCATGGCCTCCAGGCCTCCATCAGGGCCTCCAGGCCTCCATCAGGGCCTCCATCAGGGCCTCCAGGCCTCCATCAGGGCCTCCATCAGGGCCTCCAGGCCTCCATCAGGGCCTCCAGGCCTCCATCAGGGCCTCAATCATGGCCTCCAGGCCTCCATCAGGGCCTCCAGGCCTCCATCAGGGCCTCCAGGCCTCCATCAGGGCCTCCATAAGGGCCTCCAGGCCTCCATCAGGGCCTCCAGCAGCCACCCCTCCGCCGCAGACAGACATGCATCCGGCTGCGCGGCAGCCTTCAACCTGCAGTCCCAACAGTCTGGCGGGAGGTGGGGAGCTCAGCGCCGCTCCAGCCTCGCCTCGCCGCTCCGGCCTCGCCTCGCCGCTCCGGCCTCGCCTCGCCGCTCCGGCCTCGACTCGCCGCTCCGGCTGTTCTCGCTGGGGGCCGACACGACGCCGTGCTGCTGGAGCCCGGCGCCCCGGGCCGCTGGGCCGCTGGCGGGCGGCAGCGATGGGACGACCAGAAGCCTGACTGACGGGAGCCGACGGTCCAACACCTGCTGCGGGGAAATGAGAGGTCTTCTAAAACAGGGGCCGCCAAAACCGACACAAAATGAAAGCTCCTCGTCGTAACTTTAGAGATTAAATATACATCAGTGATACCCTGATAATGACACTTTCACAGCTGCTTCAGCCACCGGCGGGTTCCCCCGTGTCTGAGGAGAGGAACCAGAGTCCTTCCTCCAGCTGCTGTCAGGCTGCTCAACTCACTGCAGCACATCGCTGGAGATCCTGGCAAACTGCACTTTACTCAGCACTTTACTTTATTTCCGCCCTGTATTTTTAGTATTTAGTATAAGTATTTAGTTTTTTTGTTTTGTGTTTTGTGTTTTTATATTTATTTTCGTTGATGCTCTGATGTGCACCGCTGCTGTGATTTTTAAAATGTCCCCACTGGAGAAATAAAGAAATAAATGAATATGATATCATAGATCATATCAAATATGTTTTGAAATGTACGGTTATCCGTCTGATAACTGTTTATAACACAAGTAAGCTCAGTAAAACCTGTCGGTTAATTCCCAGCAGAGTCTTTGATGTGAAATGAAGCACAATATCTCCAGGGTCCCATTTAGTATTTGGAAAAGATAAACATTTGCCAAGCCCAATCTTGTGTGACTGACTGTGTGTGTCGGTCTGGGAAAGAGCCAGGAGTGTTTCTACAAAGAAATAATCAAATGAGAGGCATTCAGGGAATCAGTCGCTCTCTGACAAGTTGATGCTTTCATTATTCAGTCCTCTTGAATCCAGAGAGACTCGGTAGACTAAGACTCTGTAGAGACTCTGTAGAGACTCTGTAGAGACTGTAGAGACTGTAGAGACTCTTTAGACTCTTTAGAGACTCTGTAGAGACTATGTAGAGACTGTAGAGACTCTTTAGACTCTTTAGAGACTCTGTAGAGACTGTAGAGACTTTTAGACTCTTTAGAGACTCTTTAGAGACTCTTTAGAGACTCTGTAGAGACTCTTTAGACTCTTTAGAGACTCTGTAGAGACTCTGTAGAGACTCTGTAGAGACTCTTTAGAGACTGTAGAGACTCTTTAGAGACTCTTTAGAGACTGTAGAGACTCTTTAGAGACTCTGTAGAGACTCTTTAGAGACTGTAGAGACTTTTTAGAGACTCTTTAGAGACTCTGTAGAGACTCTTTAGAGACTAGAGACTCTTTAGAGACTCTGTAGACTCTTTAGAGACTCTGTAGAGACTCTGTATAGACTCTGTAGAGAATCTTTAGAGACTGTAGAGACTCTTTAGAGACTCTTTAGAGACTGTAAAGACTCTTTAGAGACTCTGTAGAGACTCTTTAGAGACTGTAGAGACTCTTTAGAGACTCTTTAGAGACTGTAGAGACTCTTTAGAGACTCTGTAGAGACTCTTTAGAGACTGTAGAGACTTTTTAGAGACTCTTTAGAGACTCTGTAGACTCTTTAGAGACTCTGTAGAGACTCTTTAGAGACTGTAGACTTTTTAGAGACTCTTTAGAGACTCTGTAGAGACTGTAGAGACTCTTTAGAGACTCTGTAGAGACTCTTTAGAGACTCGGAAGACTCTTTAGAGACTCGGTAGACTCTTTAGAGACTCTTTAGAGACTCAGTAGACTCTTTAGAGACTCGGTAGACTCTGTAGAGACTCTTTAGAGACTCTGTAGAGACTCTGTAGAGACTCTTTATACTCTTTAGAGACTCTGTAGAGACTATGTAGAGACTCTTTAGAGACTATAGAGACTCTGTAGAGACTCTGTAGACTCTTTAGAGACTGTAGAGACTCTGTAGAGACTCTTTAGAGACTCTGTAGAGACTCTTTAGACTCTGTAGAGACTCTGTAGAGACTGTAGAGACTCTGTAGAGACTCTGTAGAGACTCTTTAGAGACTCTGTAGAGACTCTTTAGACTCTTTAGAGACTCTTTAGACTCTTTAGAGACTCTGTAGAGACTCTGTAGAGACTATAGAGACTCTGTAGAGACTCTGTAGAGACTCTTTAGACTCTTTAAAGACTCTTTAAAGACTCTTTAGAGACTCTTTAGAGACTCTGCTGCATGTAGTGAGGAATGTAGACACACAGGTTCAAGTAAACACTGGGCTACTTTAAATAAATATCATAATTTGATGGGTTTCATTATTTTGACCTGTACTGTCAATTTTAATATTATGAATAGAAAATGAAAACAATAATATACTCATATTCAAAAAATAATTTGTTATAATCCCTCAAATAAAATGTTTGAAATCAGAAAATATTGCTCAGGATTATTTAATAGCTATTCTGGAGCGTTCAATAGGATCATCATCAGCAGCAGCAGGAGTTCGCCCAGTTGTCAACCAATTGCAGCTTTTCCAGTTGCATTTATTACAAATTATTCTATGCTTTTGTATGTTGGAGTTATCTAAATGAATCATTGAGTAGGAAGCATTACGACAATTATATTGTATGACTAACTGCAGATCCAAGAGGAAGAAGATGAAATAGGAACTTTTGAGATTTAAGACCTGAAAGCTTATCTGTGACTTTTAAATTATAGACTTTCTTCTTGCCATTTATTCAGAAGTTTCTATCCAAGAAGGGAAAAATAACCCCAAAATCTTCTGACCGGGCAAATTTTTTTTCATCCTTTTCCAAAGCCGATATTCCAACCACTCACATCCCTGCGAAATATCCTGATTTATTAAATCTTCAAATTTCAGGACAAATTGGTCTCCTCAAATATGCATCAACACAGCTATTAGATGAAATGCATTCCTGATGTTGCAACATGAGAGAACGTGGCCATGGCCGTGTCACTGTGGATTAAAGGAGACGCCATGTTTTACGACCTGCAATACTGTTACTAATTTGGGGACACTCGATACGGTGCAATTAATTAGGGGGAGACACAAACACCGAAACCCACAGGGCGGCTCCTCTCGGCCCGGCTGCGGTCGCCGAGCTCAAGGTGACAGAGACACATGACCCGCAGGGTTACGCATCTCGTCTAACAAGAGGAACAAAAGCTTCGTGGAGCGGAACAGACCGTCATGCCAAAACACTCATAAAGAGGCATGAACTGGCAAGTCCTCCATCTCCACATCTTGAGGAGTAATCACTCCCTTCTGGATGTGTTTATGAGGGCAGAGGGGCCGGTGCTATGACGCCGGTACAATGCACCGAGGAAGAGGCGCACCGTGCAGCTGATCTAGCCTTGCACTCTGGCGAAGGGGCGAGCCTGAGGCGACGCCGCCTCCAGAAGTGCGTCCTGAGAGCGAGTCGTTTGGGATTCATCACAGACGGATGCGACATGAATTCATGGAGGAAGACGACATTCTGTATCTCTGTATCTCTGTGTGAACAAGCATCACGCATTGTTTCACTTCATAGCTTTGTAATCGTAGGTGTTCTCCACATGTGCTTCAGATCAAATCATAAAAATCAGGCATGTGTTACCTTTAAAAAAATCATATATCCTAGCGCAAGCTTATATAAGGTTTGCTGTAAAAAAGAAAAGCGTAGTTGTCCCTTGGCATTGAGTTATTGTTAAGTGAAGGGAAGGAGAGTCGAGTCCAGCTCCTCTGTGACTACAGCATCCAGTGAAAGGCCCTTTCTGTCAAAGGAAAGGAGCCGAGGTCAGGGCCACGGCGCCTGGACATCTCCCAGCATGCACCACTGCACACGGGTTTCTGTGAGGGGCCGGGGGCCGGCTGGGAAACGCTTGAGGGGACGAGCTGAGCTGGGGCCCGTCTTTAAGAAGGGGGCACATTGGTTAAATGAGTTAAACTAATTCAAGATTTAAATCTAAGGCCTGGGTTCTTGACATTATTAAACGTACATTATTGCTAGTTAGATTATTGTTTTGTTTCTCTTTGTAGTCGTTCTTTCATCTCTATAGTTGTTGTGCATCTCTTTGTAGTCGTTTTGCATCTCTTTGTCGTCGTTTTGCATCTCTTTGTACTCATGGTGCATCTCTTTGAAGTAATGTTGCGTCTCTTTGTAGTCCTTTTGCATCTCTTTGAAGTAATGTTGCGTCTCTTTGTGGTCGTTTTGCATCTCTTTGAAGTAATTTTGCGTCTCTTTGTAGTCGTTTTGCATCTATTTGTGGTCGTTTTGCATCTCTTTGTAGTCCTTTTGCATCTCTTTGAAGTAATTTGGCGTCTCTTTGTAGTCGTTTTGCATCTATTTGTGGTCGTTTTGCATCTCTTTGTGCTCATGGTGCATCTCTTTGAAGTAATGTTGTGTCTCTTTGTAGTCCTTTTGCATCTCTTTGAAGTAATTTTGCGTCTCTTTGTGGTCGTTTTGCATCTCTTTGTGGTCGTTTTGCATCTCTTTGAAGTAATTTTGCGTCTCTTTGTGGTCGTTTTGCATCTATTTGTGGTCGTTTTGCATCTCTTTGTGCTCATGGTGCGTCTATTCATAGTCATTTCACGTATCTTTATAGTCGGTTTGCATCTCTTCAGTCATTTGACATTTGAAGTGGATATATTTGTTTTTGTTTTGAGTCTTATCTTGTGCTTCTTTGCTTTACTAAAACTAAATACTAACAGTACTGGGCCTGTATTTCATAAATCCATTTAGTAATCCACCACAATACAATAATGATACCCCTCTGGATCTGATACGGGGCACACAATCACTTTTCAAAAGCATGACAAGAAAAACTCTCTTTCACTGAAACTCTTCCATGAGTCATGGGAACAGAAGACTGTTTACAAGTTAGCACAGGATTAGGATTGGGGGGATTTGTGCCCCGGCGGAGGTTCAAATAATTCCATGTCGAATCCGGGGATATGTATGTTGTGTCCACCCCAGTTAGAGCAGCTCCCTCCAGCTGATGGATGTGGTGAGACGCCATGCAGAGGATCTGCTCTTCCCTTTCATGATGGCTGAGCGTTGTTCCTGTCTCAGCTCCGCGAGCCTTCAAGGACATCTGGGGGAAGCCAGGCATGTGTTTGTTTGTCAGGAGCCATTTATAATAGGTTCATATTTCAAAACAAAAGCAAACCATCAAAGCTGTTATCTTAATCATTACATCCTACTCATTTATGAATTATGTTACAATGAGGAAACGAGCTTCAAAACAGGAAAGAACAAAAGAAACGTCAGGATTAAGTGATACTTGATACCGTTGAATATGAATTAGCATCCATTTAGTGGATCGTTGGTCCATGTCACAACGAGTATGCTCGGTCTGTCTGAACCCACACAGTTTGTTTAAATGTTTAAAACAAATTAGAAGCCACTGTTCATGCTAGGATTTATTTTTCTTCCAGTCAGAGTTTCATTTGGACCAGAATCCCTCTGAGAATCCTCTCAGAAGAGCTGCATCCACCTTGTTCTCTGGTTGGTGAGTATAGCTTTATGTGTCTCTGTGTGCTTGTTAAACCCAAAGGAGAATGTCAAAGAAAGGAACACGTGGATATGCCATAAAGCAGACTTTAAGAGAGAAATCTGCTGCGCTCGTTTCTTCCTGAATGTTTTTGTGCTATCAATATATTTTCTTAAATATGAAAAGTTCACCAACAAACCGTTCCATCGACCTGAAATGTCGTAAAAGTTTCCTGGAACGCAACTCGGAAGTGAAATAAAAGCGTTTGTTATTCCTGGTTCCGAGTCTGCGCTTTTGTTCTTGGAGTTATTGACTTGTCACCTTTGAATATTAGGATTTTGATTAATTTCCTCCGGATGAGCTTAGAATATTGTATTTAAAGGCTTTTACGAATAGACCTTCCTCTTTAGCTACAGTGGAGCCGCAGCATAAGAACTGCAGGCCTCGGTGTCTACTGTGATGGAACCCAGATTACGACCTCTATCTGTTGTTCGTTCACCTTTGTTTGCGTGTCATGTCTACAGCAGCGTATGCGCTGACATTTACAAGCCCTGTGATGAATGTAGATAGCGGTTGCAGGCTTCAGCGTCTCACACAAAGTGTGTGTTCTACCATTTCATGCTACTTGTCCAGAACTGCTACCTCGTGGTATTGCGCATGCGCCGAGTCGATTTTCCGAGTTTGTTTGACACGCCCATAATGTTTTGTCACCCTGTCGGTGCACGTCTGATAACGGGGAGTGACAGCCTCAAAATCCAGATTATTTCCACTTTTGGCCTAGTTAAAATTACATTCAGCATGTATATTGTACAATGACCGTTGGCTTATTCAAGATAGATAGCATATAGCTTTAAAACGCTGTCGATGCACGTCTGTTAACGGTGAGTAACGTCCTCAGAATCCCGATTATTTAGACTTTTGGCCTAAATACAAATTACATTCAGCATGTAACAAATGTCAACAAATTATTGTAAACATGAGTTTGTTCGCATTATCATAATAAAGCACTGGTTTATTATTAGGGTATTTATTGTTGAAGATAAACACTTTAACAGTGAAAAGTGAAACATTGAACTTTGAAAGAAAAGCATATTGTGATAGTACAATAACATCCTATCAGATAGGGTAGCATGAATCGATACACACCTATCGGTTTATGCGGCGGTAGCAAATTCTGACAAGGCAGCAAAAAATGACAGAATACCGGGTCTTGCATAATGTCGGCTGTTCAGTGGCGGCGGCGGCCGCAGAGCATCCCGACCGCTCCGCGTGGCGAGCCTGGTGACGTGACGGACTCGGAGCTTCCAGCCGCCTCGGGGCGCCGCGGGTCCACCTCCTCCGATTAGTTTCTCCATTCATCAGTCAGAGCCTTCGCCACATGCTGGTGATGCACAGTGATCCTGAAACTAAGAGCTCCCCTTTGATATGGAAACAGCACAATTCACCACCTCCTCCGCTTCCCATCACATCAGGCGGCTCAACGCGGACGGATGACGTTGAATAAAACGGTTTTCCATGTGAAGGTGCTCCATTGAGTTACTTCTGATTTGACTTTAATCTGAATCTAAAGGTGTGATCACAAACAGGCCCCGGAAAAAGCGGCGGCGCATTGCACATTGCAAATCTCTGGAACTCATTCCTCCGCGTCTGGAGCGCGCTGCGAGGTGTGGTGGCTGCAGCTGAGAGGAGAGAGGAGATCTATGACTGCCAACTGTCCTCTCGGCATCGCTCCTCGATGAGAGCTTTAACCTGGAGGTCAAGCCAGCACAGAACATATGCAAGTCATTTGTACGGAATAAATAAGGGGATGATCTTATGACGGTCAGCTGCTGCAGGCTTTGTTGTTGGCTTAGAGGACGCAGCTCTCGGTGCCAGGCGCTGGAGACCTGGAGCTCTTTGGAAGTTCGAGCTTAGCCGAGTTCGAACTTTACTAAGTGCTGCGCATAAAGCACCAACACATTAAAACAGGTGGCACGCTACAAACTCAGTTTTACTTGACCGTTAATACACATTTTGTCCCTCTACCAAGAGGCGCTGGCACCTGTAACTGAGCCGAGTGATCACAGCTTACGTTAGCTTGTTAGTATATGGCATGTTTATTTAGAGAGAGAGAGAGAGAGAGAGAGAGAGAGAGAGAGAGAGAGAGAGAGAACCGTAGAGCAAAATATAGACGTACGCTATAGGGAAAAATATGATCCAAAGATTCTTTATTACAAATGGTAAAATCTGGGCGTGAAGATACTCGCACAGTTAAACTCAACTTCAAATTCACACGCCGTCACATGTGAACGGGGCTTTGAGAAGTTTGGAGCATGGTCATAACGGGTCATACACTTCTGCGTCTGTAGCAGCATGTTTTCAATTCTTTGGGTTGGGATGTTCGATGATTCACGATATTGGAAAGCTAAGCTGGAGGACGCAAACAGCTTTATGCGTGTTGTTTTTGCACCAAGTGAGATATCTCCTGGAGAGATAAACCTCAGCACCAGATCAATCACTCCATCACTCTGTCAGATCATCTGGCCAGTGCAGGTATAGATTATAGATCTGCTCATTTCCTTTCTATGAGCCAAAGAGCAGATGGATTTCACATTAAAAGTCCTCAGACACGCAAATGACCGTTTATAAAGGCAGAACATGTGGGTTAGAGGTGACATCACTTCAGGAAGGAGAACGATTTAGAATGGCGTGATTTTCAAAAGGCCTCTGTAACCAAAGAAAAATCCCATTGGAGAGATGACTTAGAGTGAAACATAACCATCTTGAGAGTGTGTGAGGACTTCTGTATATGGATGCATCACATTTCAGATGAATGAAGGGTCTCTGCAGCTCAAGGTTACGATGCTCATCACAGCGAAGGAGGATCAACACGTTACACACATTACACACTCGGGAGTGAAATCAGGTGCAAATGGATGCGTGTGTGTTGATGAATTAATGTTCGGTCCACATGTTGGATGCTGGCATCCTCGGCATTCATACCAGGAATTATTCCGGCTCCGATATCGTGCCGAAAAATATTCCCCGGTGCTTTAGAGGAATTATTAACAACCTCGGTCCCACGGTACATTTATATTAGCTGGAGGAGATAGGAACATTTTATCAGACATCTGTTCGACTCTAATCTCAGACAGTTGGAACTGAAGTGCACTTGCAGAACCGAATGAAGCCGTGAACTGTTGCTAACACTGCACAGTGACTCCTGGTGGACCGGCATCCAAGAATACCACATAAAACCAAATCATTCTTATAAAGCTCTGCTCTCCCCACGGCTTTGAGCGGGGGCTTCGGAGCTTATGAAGGGGATACGAGGGCCCTTTAAGAGACGCCGTGGCCTCCGGGTTAAGGTAACAGTTAATTGTTTTGCTCGTGTCCTGAAGATTTTCGCACTGAGCTCATGAATCAAGCATGTGACTTATGCATCAGGCCGTATCCCCTTGTTCTCCCCGTGCAGCACGCAGCCTGTGATTTATGGCTGGACAGTGGCCTGCAGAGGTGTTGGATTCAATGAAATACAGGGGAGAACATCTGGAAAGCCTATTAGTCCAATTCCCAGCTTGAGCCAGTTTGATAGTGATGGCCGGTGCAAGCACGGCATTGACATGCTGGTGCACGGCGAGGGACACCGGGTCTTTCTCATCGAACAGACATGTGTGAACCGAGGTTGTTCCTATTTTAAGTAGATCAATATTAATGGTCCTACTTAAAGCGCCAGGTGAGCTAACAAGAGCCCTAAATGAGCCTCTTCCATGTGTCCCTAATGTCTCCCAGATGTGGAGTACTTCAGTCCTGTTGGCGTCCTTGGTTGGAAACAAAAGAATCTCCTAATCTGAAAAATGAAAAGGCCTTGATAGGATAACGCATTCACTCCAGATCTGCGTGACACAACCCGTGTTACACAAGTCCTTCTAGTCAAGGATAATTGGGCAGAAAAGAGCACCGGCAGGGAGTGTCTGAACGAGGTACCCTGCCTCCACTCATCTCAGCCCCGTAATAAGAGCATGGGGAGGTGTGTTGAAACACAAGCCGTCACTATTCATCCTCACCCCCTCGGTGCAACAATGACTAGCATGCAGTCTGCTTTTCATTTAAGAGAATTACCTTCGGGAGGCCAGCAGTCGTCTCCCAGTCGCTCTGTGTGTGTTCTCCCCATCCCTGCAGAGCTGTCTCATTAACACAGAACCAGCAGGTTCTGGAGCAGCGTAGCCCCATCGCCATCGCTGTCCTGTCCACGCCTGCAGCCGGCTGCATGGAAGCTGGAAATAATGACCCACACATCACAGAGTCCCCCGTCCACCGTCCCCACTCGAGCAGCGCTCCCCAGGCCGCTGCAGCGCGTCGGCCTCCTCTCTAACGACTCGTCTGTCATTTTAAGACTTGCAGACTGAGACGGCGGGAACAGGCCACAAAGAGCCGGCAGGGCGAGCGGTTCTGTGGTGGAGTAGAAACAACTAGCTTAGTCTAATTTACGACTTTCATGGGAGCTTTTGTGAAAGCTGGTGCAGCTTAATGAGGTTTCTGACATGGTCCAATAGTTTATATGTTCAGTACAAAGCATGACCTGTAATGTATATGAAACCATTTATTTCAATTTGGAGCGGAGCAGCTATTACTCTTCCGTAAAAACACGTTTCTCCAGCCATTGAAAAGATCGTTCATTCATTCATCAGTAGGGTGGCTACTTCCTGGAGACGGAGCTCGTCTGAGTTCAGGCGTCATCTCACCGGGGTGGGGCTCGTATCATTTACATTTCATTGCAGCCCGCTGTGAGACATCATTGATTTCTCAGTACACCAGGAGTTTCCATGATGCACGCTCCTGGGTGGGGGACGAGGTGGACGTGTCCCCCATCAGGAGCTGTCAGGAGCTGTCAGAGGACAGGATCCAGAGCCTCGGCTCGGGAGGCCAGGCCGGCCAGCTGTCACCTCCCCGACACTGGCTGAGACCGTCCATCTGGCGGAGAGAGGCCCACCGCGGGTGGAGAGCAACTCGCCAGATTCCCCGACTACATGCACATGACGGCAGGAATCCGCTCACACACACCAGCAGACATGTTTCATGTGCGCATTGACACACGGACACATGTTTATGCACGCACAATGACATACTTGCACTTCTCCACGCGTGTACGCACGTACGAGCTCCTACGAGGCGGGTTGCCAGGGCTATTTCCGGTAATCACCGGCACAATCTGCGGTGCTGTCCACATGAATCATTCTTCCACGGACCGATCCGGGAGGCAGAAGTGACATGCTGCCATCGGCTGAACAGACACATATAAAGAATTATAACATTTGGCTGTAGCTGTAAACTAACTCTCTGTCTCACCGAGTGAGCTTTAACAGAATGAGGTCCCCCCCCCACCCCTATACCTATGCATCATTATGTAGAGCATGTGCTGGCTATAACGTTTGAATCAGTGGCAAGCTTTAATTTTTCCAGAATTACAGACGCCACAGTAGTCGATCCATTTCTTCTTGTTTGGTTTCACCAGGATTTTTACTGCTGTGATTCTCATGTAAAGTAAAACTGCAACATCACCGCACATTGGTGGAGCGTCAAACCCGTCCGCACTGACGCTGTCTGAGCTGGATGGGTGGGTGGAGCTGCCAGACATGTGGAGATCATTTGGACGGATCCAGACGGCCACAGCAGAGCCAGGCACAGAGTTCTACATCTACTTTTCATGTAAATGTTAAATAGACACAATTGTCCTCAAAGTCCAGGATCTATTTGACGCAACAATAAAAAAACACGTTAAACTCGATTATTCATTTGAAATGATCAATATGTTTCAAGAATTGTTCAACAAGGATTATTCAGATCGTTAGATGAACCAATTAACCAATTAACCAAGGCCCAGTTTGAATGTGGATGACCTCCATGACAAACTGAAGGACCTAACTGCTGTCAACTACTAGTACACTAATAGAAGCTCAATAAATGTGGAGGACAGCGGTTCTTCTGGCATGAACACCCATAAGTTACCCATAAATTACCCATAAGTTACCCATAAGTTCACTATAAGAAAGGCCACAGCTACCATGGTGCTGTTGTCCCATCCAGGGGCGGCCCTAGAACATTTGGCGCTCTAGGCGAGCTTCACTCGGGCCCCCCCCCCCAAAAAAAATAAAAATATGCAGTGTGAAAAATAATGTAATTAGGCGCTGTGTCTTTGTGGGTAGAAGTGTGTGTTTGGTGAACACAAGGTCCTGGGTTCAAACCCCAGCAGTGACAGCGAAGCGTAGCATTTCATGGTGCCCTAGGCGGACGCCTGTACCGCCTGTAGGAAGAACCGCCCCTGGTCCCATCCCAATATTTCCTCCAATTATTTACATAATTGGTAGCGTAATTATTATTAGAGTCAAGTCAAGGTGTTAAGATTCAAAGCCAGGGAATCTCTGTGCACTCTTCTGCAGAGCGGGAGCCTGAGATCGATGACAACGTCTCTGATGACGTCGCCGAGCTGTTCCCCTCTGGCGTCTCACCGTCGACCGGCTCCGAGTGGAAGACAACTCATTTTGTGTTTGGGTTGGCTTTAATCTTCACATCAGACGATGCCGGCGTTATAAGCTGCACATCTTTTCCATTTTGCCACAAGAGAATCGTGTCAGTTTCTGCAAGTGCACAAGCGGCGGTACGTCAGCGCGGCCCGTCGACAGGCAGCTTGTTCAAATAAAGAACCGACAAAAAGCTGCAAGCCGAGCGAGAAAAGAAGTCACAGAAAACATGTGCACATGACGACAGAAAACAAAAACAAAGAGATCCCCTCTGCTGGCTCTCAGCGACGGACCGACAGCGCTGATGAATATATATTTCCAAATTGTTGAAAGGGGGTAATGCAAACAAAGTTAACAACACATAGTTACAGAGTCCTTTACAAATGAGCAAATGGAAAATGCAGTGACAGTTAAATGTAAGAGCGTTCAACAACGTGTGAGAATCTGATCTGTGTGTCATGTAGAGCCGGTTGGTTTAAATAAGATGGGCTATGCTGCTCACTGTGCTGGAGAATGATGCATGCACATCAAAGGTATATGACTGTATCACACATATAATGTTTTTGTCTCAAAAGACTCCTGATTTCAAATTACACATTTTCTTGACACATAGCAGAAGAACACAGTGTCCTGCTATCATGCGCCATGCATAGCGGCTTTCAGAGGCGGTAGCTACACAGGCTACTGGTGCTAAATGTGAATATCAGCATGCTAATGCTTACAGTGGCATTGCTAGCATGCTTTGCAGATGTAATGTTTCCCATGTTCACCATCTTAGCTAACATAGTCACCATCTTAGCTAACATGTTCACCTTCTTAGCTAACATGTTCACAATCTTAGCTAACATGTTCAACATCTTAGCTAACATATTTGCCAACACTTAGCTAAAATGGTGACCATCTTAGCTAACATGTTCACCATCTTAGCTAACATGTTCACCATCTTAGCTAACATGTTCACCTTCTTAGCTAACATGTGCACCATCTTAGCTAACATGTTCACCTTCTTAGCTAACATGTTCTTCAACTTAGCTAACATGTTCACCGTCTTAGCTAACATGTTCTTCAACTTAGCTAACATGTTCACCATCTTAGCTAACATGTACTTCAACTTAGCTAACATGGTCACCATCTTAGCTAACATGGTCACCATCTTAGCTAACATGTTTGCCATCTTAGCTAACATGTTCTTCAACTTAGCTAACATAGTCACCATCTTAGCTAACACGTTCTTCAACTTAGCTAACATAGTCACCATCTTAGCTAACATGTTCTTCAACTTAGCTAACATGTTCACCATCTTAGCTAACATGTTCACCATCTTAGCTAACATGTTCGCCATCTTAGCTAACATGGTCACCATCTTAGCTAACATGGTCACCATCTTAGCTAACATGTTTGTCATCTTAGCTAACATGTTCTTCAACTTAGCTAACATAGTCACTATCTTAGCTAACATGTTCTTCAACTTAGCTAACATGTTCACCATCTTAGCTAACATGTTCACCATCTTAGCTAACATGTTCACGATCTTAGCTAACATGTTCACCATCTTAGCTAGGGTGACCAGACGTCCTCTTTTCCCCGGACATGTCCTCTTGACTGAGCTAACATGAGCTTATTAGTATCAAACACATGCTGAGTCATAGTAGTTATAGTGTGTAGTGAGTAGACTCCTGCTGCACTAATCCATCCAACAGTTCTACAAATCTGTCACTAAAAACCTCCTAGTGTTATCCTGGTGGATAATAGTTGGGGGATCACTAAGTCATTTGGATTCTTGGTCTATATACGCTAGGACCAAACATGAGAACCAAACAACTGACTTGGCATCCTTACTGTGGACTAAAGTTAAAATAAAGTTTCTCATGCTGTTTCATTTTCAGCCGTGTGTCCCGATCAGGCCATGTTCGGTGTCCCGACCACAAATATGAGAGCCGCCTGCAAGAAAACCCCGAATGAAAACAAGCAAATACTCCCAGATCTTTCCTGGCCATAAAGAAGAAAATATTTACTCATTGGCTCAACACTTGATGTTCCAGAGGGAAATTATACACAAAGATGTGACCTTCCTCCCAACCCGGCCACAAGAAGACGGCGATGTGAAGGAATTCATCACGAGACTCGCCCCCACATGGCCGACCGCGGCGCACCTTGTGGTCCAACAGTGTTTATATAGAGGCCACCAGATATGAACATGGCAGCCGTGTGTTTAATGGTCCCTGTGCTGTTCAGAAACAAAAAAACAGTAACATCATCCTCCAATTAAGCTTCCTTACTAGTGGAGTAACAACTACATTAAAGATGTATAAATCTCAACAATGACCTGATCTGAACAGGTCTCTGTTAATAAGACCACGAAGGAGCTGACGTAGACTTATAGGGACTTTAATTATTTCTGACGACTGACATCATTTATGGTTTTGAGAGGAGAGTCAAACATGCAGTCTTTGTACAGTATCTCTCCCATCATTTCTAGGTATATAAGTATTAATAAGTTCTTCCACTGGGTTGCTTGCTGTCATGGGTATAATAATATGTCTGAGCATAGAGGTTGAATTTGAACCAAATTTTCACTCATAAACTTCATCGCCCAAGAGGGGATCTTTGTTTAAAGTAGTAAAATAATAACAGCGACAAGCAATGCTCCACTATCACTAAAAATAAAAAGCAGGGTCCACCGACAAATCAGCCGTATTAGAGGTTTTTTATAGGGATGGGGAAGGAATGATATTTCATTATGATGTCTCAGCCACATTTAACAATGTATCCACGTAATTACGGCGGTGGCCAGGTTGCACTGTCATACTAAAGTACGGCCCCAGAAAGAGACAATAACTTTTATAGAGCTGATATTAATTGATTTGTCCTGACCTGCCCGGACCCGGCCTCCCTGGGCTCAGCCTCCTCGTGGAGCAGTGCCAGGGTCCATCCTAACGGCATCCAAATAAACGAGAAGCTATGGGGCTTGTCTCCAAAGCCAGAGGATATTGTTCGATTTCACGTCAGCCCTCCAGGAGGCAATTTAAAATACCCAGCCAGCTAATCAACCTGGAATAAAGAGGCGGCTCTGAACGGAGGCCCATTCCTCCTATTTATCCTCTTTTCTTTTGCAGCAAGAGAAGAAAAGGACAATCCGAAGGAAACCTTATTGTTGGGCGTGGATCTGAAGGGATGTTACACAATGTAATGTAACTATGATGTGGAAAGTTAAACAAATACTCCCCGTCCAGTTAAGCTTGCATGCCATAAATTTTTCCTCAAAATCCAGGAAAAACTTTTTTTTTTTAAAAGCCTGCTTGGTGTCACAATTATAGCATAAAAACAATACGCTTAAGTAAAAATAAGTCACCGATGATGACACCGCTGCTCCACCGCGATTAAGACTCTGCTCCAGGACGAGAGCCTCCCTGCTGCCATCGACACATCAGAACCGTCTCAGTGGAACCACATTGTGACCCAGAGCCTCCATCCACACAAATAATTCAATACTCTAATATGCCCTCGGTATTCCTCGTGACCACAGACATATGATAGTGTTCATTCTCTGCTCGCGCCCTGAACCCACAGGTCAGCTGGTAGCAGATCACAGACTTCTATGTGACTCAGAGGTTAAACTAATCATGCATGACTTTCTCACATGGCCCAACAGGGCCTGGAGAAATCTACACCAGCTTGTCATCCAGCAGCGGGTAAACCTGCTCCTCAAGCATTTGAATCACATTCCTTACTGTGGCGGCTTTTCACTAAACTCACCTTAAATTATGCATACCTAAAAAGTCCCGCACACTGCATTTATTCAGCTCCTCATTAACACCCTGCCCTCCCTGAACTCAAAGCAATATCACGTAAAGGAATGCTTTAGACTTTATAGAAATGTTTCTTTTTCTCATTATTTATTCATCCATCACATCTTTCAGCTGTGGCTTTGAGAAGCTTGCCTCTGTGGCTGAGAGTCCTTCAACTCTCTGAGTATTGAGAGGGATGGGAAAGAAAAACTCATTTCTAATATCACATATAGGGACACTTTAGACTTTAGAGAAATGTTATATTTCTAATGTCTAATTTAACCATCACATCTTTCAACTGTGTAAATGAGAAGCGTGCCTCTGTGGCTGAGAGTTCTTCAACTGTCTCAGTATTAAGATTTGTATTTCTTATTGCTTATCAGTTCTTGAAGAGAAGAGCAAATAAACACTGCCCCCTACTGGTACTAACACATTCTTACAGTTACTGACACATCTGCTGCTGCACCAGCAGTACTTTATTGTGCCTTGGTTATAGTCACACACATCAGTTTGATATATATTTTTTAATTTTTTTATTTCATCATTGCAGCAATTATTCCACAATATTTCTTTTAAAACAGAGAAATGTGAGCTCTCATCGTTAAATAAGAAGACAAGAAACGTGAAATCAACTCCTTACACTCGCGTTGCCTTTATAAATGAGTGAAATGAGACATTTAACAAACATCCATCATCAGGACAATGCAGCAAGAAATACAAAATACAAATACAATCCAGCTGTGGTGCGGTGAACATACATCTCATATCATTTATAAACTCTCAACAATGACAAATATACCAGAGCATAGCCATTTTTCAAATATTATAACAGCAATTATTTCGCATAAAAAAATGTTCGAAATGAAAATAAAGGAGTGTGCACAACATTTGTAAATACACAGAAGAACAAACATTTCATGATGATCCATCATTTTAATCATAGATTTAAAATAGGTCCCTTGTACATATTCATCAGTCCTTTACGATGATTTGATTCTCTTACAACACCTTCAATAAAGCATATTGTTTCTTACACATAACGGCAGGTCTGTTGTTATAAGCTTGTCTCAGTCACTGCACAACTCAGCTTATAATAATTATATTTTGGAGAGTTGATCCTGTTCCAAAGGGTCCTGGGACAGAGGCAGACGCCAGATGCTGAACAGATGGAGATGTTGGGCTAAACAAATAGATTTATTGTTGTTTTCATTTTTGTAACTTCATTTATAATTATTTTCCTGCTTTAAAATGTGTATTTTTGTGTTTTCTTAAGGCCCTTCTTGGCCAGATGCATGGTTAATTTTTATTTAATTTGAGGTTTTATTATTATTATGCATTCTTTACAGAAGGTTGTACTTCTGTAAAAATACCTCAATAAAATATGAAGTATAAAAAAAAATGAAGTCTTCCTTTTGATAAGGTCAGAACATGAACGATTAGTGCAGATTCAAGTTAAACATATACATTCTTATTTGCAATAGCTTAACTCTTAAGAAAACCCCTCAGCTGTAGCACCATTAGTCAATCATTTACAGTATCGCTTAAAAAACAATGAAAAAACATCTATATTGCAGCTGTTATTCAAACACACAACGTGAATAATATCAAAAGAAGCTAAACATGTTAAAAGTAAGAGGAGCGAGACATTGTAGGTTCTCTGTGTGAGTTGAACTTCTGGTTCTCTCCCTTCCCACAGACTCATTCCAGACTGTTGCGTTGTGGATAAGACGCTATCTCTGTTTGTCTTTCGGTGACGTATTTCGAATTGTTGTTTTACTGGTTTCAGGGACAGTTTGTGTTGAAAAGGAAACGGGCGACAGAGAGGCGATCCTCCCCGTCTGCTCAACCTAACTGGCCTCTTCTTTCCCCACCTCTGTCTGCCTCTCGCCTCGTGCACACGGCCACCGCTCCACCGCTCCACAACAGTTCATATTCGCTGTCTTCATTCGGACTGTCCTGAAGACGTCGTCCTTCTTAGATCTGACCTCGCTCGGCGGGCTGCACGAAGGCCTACGCGGCGACTTCCTCTTCCTGTGGTCTCGTTCCCTCCCCGCTGCAGCCCTCGTTCTGACCTCCGACCTCTTCGCCCTCGCCTCTCTCCGCCCGCCCGCCCGCCTCCTCTTCCCCGCCGGGCGGCGCGTGTGCGGAGTCTGGTGACTCTGGACGTGTGTCCGTGTTCCGGTTGTCTGGTTCTGCGGCGCTCTGAGGATGCTGGGAGGCGGCTGAATACAGATCCGGATCCGATTCTTCACGGTCACTCACGCGATCTGCTTTAGCTTTATCTTTATCTTCAGAAACAGGCTCCTCAGTTTGTTGCTCGTCAGATCCTCTGACGTGCGTCTCGGCGGTTTCTCCGGTGACCCGATCTGGGTCGGCGACTTCCTCGTCTTCGCCCGCGGCGTCTTTCGCCGCCATGTTGGGAGAGCTTTCGGTCAACGGGGAATGTGGCTGAGCAGCAGGTGAAGTTTCGTCATCGGCACGAGCCTCCTCTTCCTCCTCTTCCTCGTCTGCCTCCCTCTCTGGCTCTGAAACACACAGTGCAAAGTAAAAAAAAGAACACCTGACTGCTACGAATATGCAAGCGGGTAATAACATTGTTATTACAGATCTTCTGGTTTCTAATCAATCCGTCTTAATACATGGGGGTTTGAACATATGAGGAGAAACACAGATGTATTTAAAATAAGAAATAAAGTGAATCATAAAGTGAATCAAATTCAACTTCAAATGCCTCGGTCTTTCTTAAAGGCTGTTCATTGGTCGAGGTCCATCTTTCCTCTATGATACTGATTTATTTACTTTTTATTATCAAAATTAATGCATCAATAGAGGAAACGGCTGCTGCTTCCTTTTGTGTCCGCTATGAAAAAGTATGTTTAACCAGAGTTGCACTACTGTGCTGAACTGTAGAACAATGGATGGTACCGGTGTCGCAGGACGGGGGTCCAGGAGAGGAGGGGGGTCCAGGAGAGGAGGGGGTCCAGGAGAGGACGGGGGTCCAGGAGAGGAGGGGGGTCCAGGAGGAGGGGGGTCCAGGAGAGGAGGGGGGTTCAGGAGAGGACGGGGGTCCAGGAGAGGAGGGGGGTCCAGGAGATGAGGGGGGTCCAGGAGAGGAGGGGGTTCAGGAGAGGACGGGGTCCAGGAGAGGAGGGGGTCCAGGAGATGAGGGGGTCCAGGAGAGGACGGGGGTCCAGGAGAGGAGGGGGGTTCAGGAGAGGCGGGTCTGGGCTCCGGCTCGTCCTCACTGAAGGGGTCCTCCTCCTCCTCCTCCTCCTCCTCCTCCTCCTCCTCCTCCTCGTCCTCCTCCTCCTCCTCCTCGTCCTCCTCGTCCTCCTCCTCCTCCTCCTCCTCCGAGGGCTCGCTCTGCGGGACGTCCTCCTCTGAGGACTCTCTGGGCGGGGCGGCGTCCGCCTCACCTGAGTCGATACAAGCAGGATTATTCAGAGCAGAGGGGGAGGGGACCACTACGCGGGGCTCCTATGCTCCACCGTTTCATTTGGTAAACAGAACAAACAGAAAAGGGAAATGGTAAAAGTACAAAAATTGTAAAATTGTAAAAAGTTGGAAAAAGTTGTAAAAAGTTAGAAAAAGTGGAACAAAATTAAAAGTAAAGAAAGAAAGTACTTTAAAGTACTTTTCTTTAAAAAAGAAAGTAAAAGAATGTTTTAAAAGATGAAACCACAAAGACGCAGTCAAAGCAACGCGGTAAAGATACAAGTGTGATGTCAGTAATGAGTCGTACTGGAACAATACATTGATTAAGGAATTAGTTGATCAACAACATCATTAATAACAATAATGCAAATCATCAATAAATACTCAAAGTCACTCACAGCAACAATGGGAGGACTTGCTGCCTTTCTAAGATACAATATTTAAATACAATTATTTCATTTATCTAAAGAATTGATTGAGTGCAAATCTATATAAAAATGTGTTGTCAGTGAACCTGGAGAGGATGAACACACAACCATCTGCAGAACTCTTTCTACGATGAATAAGTCATGATAATTATTGTTACCTTCTTTTGGCGTCTCATTTTCTTCTTTTTCTTCATGTTCTGTAACAAATGAAGAAGATATGAATTAAATAAAGAAGGATTCCTGGTTTAGTTCATAATAATTTCAATCCATTATAATCTATGAATTGAAACTGAACTGAAATCATCTCAATATAAATCTCTCTTTTACCCAGCAAACTAAAATATAGTCAAATAAAAGTCATGGAAATGTATGTATGACAAAAAAGGAACGTAAAATAATTCAGCAGCATTATTATTATCATTACTAAATCTTATTATTTTAATACAAACATTGTTTTGTAATTCCACTTCCTGCCACGGCCCTTTGTCTTCCAGTACATTTTCTGAGGCATTATATAAACATTTTGTTGATTAAATGATAGTGTGAGCCCCCTTCACCTTGGGCAGGGTCGTGGTCTGAGTCGGGGTCTGGGTCCTGGAGGCCAGCGGGTTCCTCCGGCCTCGCGTTCCCTTGGAAGAAGCGTCCCAGCGGCTGCGTGGAGGGCAGAGTGGACTCTCTGTGGACGAGAGGCCGTCTTTCAGCATTCCAAGCTTCCTTCATATCTGACCCTGAAACAGATGAAATACAACATACAATGTAATCAGGGTTCTGACACATTTTGACCGATGGATTTCCAGGACTTTTCCAGGACTTTTCCAGGACTTTTCACCAAATGTCCATGACCAAACTGAAAATCTCGGTATAAACATGAACATTTTAGAAAATGTTGTGTATTAAGAGCGTACGCCGGCTTATATTTTGAGCGTCTTTCTTTAAAAAACATTAATGATTTCAAACTTGCCGTAAATGAACACGTGATTATAACACATTTCCATGACTTTTCCAAAACTTTTATGATTTAAGTTTTTTTCATGACTTTTCCAGGCCTGGAGATGACCATTTTAGAATGCCATGACTTTTCCAGGTTTTCCATGAGCGTACGAACCCTGTGTAACTCCCCAGAAGGAGGGAATCGGACGACAGGGTGACCTTTAGGCTGACCGAGGTGTTCACATGAGAGCCACGGACTGCGTCTCAAGGGACCCCAGGGTGCCTCTACGGCGCTTTAGAAAGGGATTTTCGTTTTAGAAGCTAAGGAAATAGGTTTCTCGTGAACGTCCGCAACAATTCTGTCACATGTATCCTATGATTGGCTCTGGCTGTGTGTGTTGATGCTGATCGGGACCCAGATCTAATTGTAGTGCTCAGTGATCAAATCAAAATCTCCAAATGTAACGCTCTCGTTTTTTAGCTGGTATTTTCTATACATGACAAAAACTAAATGTATTGTGTTGTATTGTAAAAATTCAAAATGGTTCTGGGATAAAAAGTTCCCTTATTTTAATTAGTCTCTTCCTCGCCGTCGTTTACGTTTCTTAAGAAGGTTTGGCTACAAACGTCTGGCCAATGATTAGTTGAAAATTAATACGATTTGTCTATTGTCAGACATTTATTTAAACAATGTTATGACAATGAGGGATGAATGCCTGACTATTTCTGGTCCGAGTGTACACACAGTGTCATACCTGCTCTTTGACCAGGTGGTGACGGATTCTCCAAATCCTGTTTTGCAAAACATGCTGCAGCGAAGCGCATGAGGACAGAAAGAGGTATGAATTATTAGAGTGAATGAAACGGCTGCTTGTCTTACATAATACTGCCTCTAAATAGCCTAAAAGAACCGTGCCCCATTTAAATTGCATTACAACATGTAGTCAACTTTAGCTCTGAATACATGGACATCGACAACTAGTTTGCTGAAGAATAAAATACTAATAATTTTAGGATCAATTTCTCTGGTGTGATGGTTTTAATGTTTACCTTTACGCCGTAGTCTGCAGTACAGAACGGCCAGACACACGAGGAGACACGCGAGGAGAGAGGCCACGACGAGGCACACGGCCAGTATTACAGGGGAACTTTCATCTGCAGAGAAACACAAAGGTTACATTGAGCACAGCTGTTTATTACATCAAGAAACAACACGCATGTAGTACCGCAAAGCAGTACATATTCGTCAAACACACTCCGGCCCACCGCTTCATTTGATGTGGCCCCTAACGGCTCAAAAGACATATGTAGGGTGACCAGATTTGAGTTTGTGTGTGAAAAAGAGGACACCTCGGCATAACTCCTTCATGATGCCCCCCTGGCGAGCGGCGTCGACATAAAATGGATTTATGTCATAATATGAGAGAAATGTTCTTATGTACACATTTGTGTACATACATTTCTACACTCAAATAAACAATAATCAAATGCAAAGAGAGTTCTTTAACAATACGTTGGGGAGTAGTTTATACAGTTTCAGGTAACCGGCCCTTTAAGAGGGCAGCCATGATGCTGATGCGGTGAAAATGAGTTAAACTCTTTTTAACAGAGATCTATTCATACATTTATATCCTTATTACTGTTATTATTATAACTGATAACATGAAGCAAAAAAACTGTGCACATGTTTCCATTTCATCTTCTTTTGCTGTCACCACTGAAATACGAACACAAAATAAAGATCAAAGTCTCCGTTTCAAATTCAGCGTCTTTGCCAAAGCGGCTGAGCAGCTGTTTGCTTATGAAAGGCATCATGGCGGGCTGCTCATAGGAATGTCCTCGCTTAGTAAGGTCTCTAGCTCATAGGAATGTCCAGTGCTCATTGATAAAAACATTTCTGTAAATGTGCCAGTTAGCCAAGAGGTATTGTTCATCCTTAGAGAGATTCTCATAAGGACGTCAGAGACAAGTTCAACCGCCTCAATGAGAGCGTACCTGGGTAGCAATCCTTAGCAGGGAAAGTAGCTTCTTCACTACTCAGCAGGTTGCTCACGTTACAACTGTAGACGTCGTCGTCATGATCACCCCCCAGCGGTATGTGTAGCCGCGGGCCGCGCCGCACGTCTCCACGCGTCCGCCACTCAAACGCCACGCCGCCCTGCGGGCGCCCGGACGCCGCGGAGCACAGCAGCTCCGCGGAGACGTTGGAGCCGCCGCCGTCCATCAGCTCACAGGAGATGGAGGGCCTGGGTACCAGGTCTGAATGAGGACAACGAGGAACAAAGAATGTAGACATGACTAGTTGTTGTATTTGTACAACAACACATACACATACACAACACAATAGAGAACTAGAACGGCACACGGTAGAGCGCATAGCTTCATATCACAAGATGGGCATTGAATTATGAACATAAACATGTACTGTGCTATGGTAAAAAGAAGATGTTGACCTTTTCATGACCTTGACCTTTGACCTTTGACCCGATCGATCCCCAAATGTAATCAGATGGTCCCCGGATAATTACCAATCATCCCACCAAATTTCATGCGATTCAAAGAAGATTGTGACCTTGTCATGACCTTGACCTTTGACCCGATCGATCCCCAAATGTAATCAAATGGTCCCCGTATAATTACCAATCATCCCACCAAATTTCATGCGATTCAAAGAAGATTGTGACCTTGTCATGACCTTGACCTTTGACCCGATCGATCCCCAAATGTAATCAAATGGTCCCCGGATAATTACCAATCATCCCACCAAATTTCATGCGATTTGTTTTAATCCTTTTTGATTTATGCGAATAAAACGCATGCAAGCATACAAATACACAGTGATCAAAACTTTACCTTAGCATCATACAGACATCAAGCTCATGATCTATTTACACTTTGGTTAGGACTTCATACTCTAGAGTGTATCCTGCCTTCTGCTGTTTGAACCAACACTCAATAATCTTCCTGAGAGCGAAGTCTCTGAGCTGATTTAACGCCACCATAAAGAGACTGAGCAGATAGAAGAACTATAAAATCCATGACATAAAGTAATAAGAGTGTTTTTTTCCAGCGGTCCTGGACGGGGGGGGGGCTCGCAGTCCAAAATGATTCTGACTACGATATTCACAAGACGCGCTTTACTAACCGAGACTGGCAATTCGCCCATTTCAAATTAATAACGGTATAAATATTGCCTGTACCCCTTTCAGGTTGTATTTTTTATTCTTCACACCAGCAGATCACAAGCTTTTCAGACATTGACCAACAGAACCATTTCCCTCTTCAACCTAAAAACATAAATATCTAAATGTGACTTAAACACACAGCAGCCGTGACTCTGTACCCGTCCCCTATGTGTTGACCTGGACCGCTGCAGAATGAATCCTCGGACACCTTGCTGTCTCTTCTCAGCTGCAGGAGCTTTTCCTCAAGACTTCTCTGTAGTTTTCTGCATTTATTTTCTCTCTGCTTTCACAATCCTGACAAGGCCACCGGGGTTTGTCCTTACTGCTGTGGGCGGTGTTTGTGGACCTAGGAAACCAATTTTAAACACCAAAACGGTTCTTCCATATGGGAAAAGGTGTGTTTTCACAAGAGATATGAAGAATTAAAAAAAAGAAAATTCAATTTTCAGCTTTTAGGGCCATATTTTCTCTTTACACTTGTGCGTGAGGAACATTGTGCCTCATTAAGAGAGCTGAGATTGTTCTGCAACTGTTGATGTAAAACACATGGGTATGTGTCATGTGCAAGTGCCTTTAAAATGTGAATTTAAGAAATTGTGTAAAATCGAGAAATGACCCCAGAGGGTTCGACCTGAAAAGATCCAATAGTTGTCACTGGCAGTTGCATAGTTTATACAATTAAGTTCCTTTTGTTGCAGGTTGTTTTCTTTTCTTTGTGTGTTTGGATTCATTTCAAGTCATTGAAGGGGACGGAGATGCAATAGCAACACATGGACTTCTACTTTTGTAACACAGCTTTGTTGATCCATTAACTACATATTTTTTGTAAAAAATAAATAAATGGTTAACGCACCTATGACCTCCAATTTATGGAATGAGCGATGCAGCGCTTTGTTGATGAGTACTTCCAGTTCATAGTCGCCGCTGTCTTCGAACCGGAGCTCAGAGATGTCGAGCTCTGCGGAGACCCAGTCCAGAGTGACCCTGCTGTCGTACGGGCTGAACTCCTGTTGCTCGTTGCCGTTGAACTCCACCACTTTGTCGCCGTTGTATTTCCACAGGATTCCATCCGGATGTCCGGCGATATCCGGCTTCAACAAGCCCCTCCCCCCCTTGAGCGCATACTTCGGAGGCTGCCCATCAACTAGACACAGGGAGAAGAGACTTGTGAAAATATGCAGCGCGATGTGTGGAAGTACATTTGTGACATCGACGGGAGCGATGACAACTCAACGCCTCAGCACTCGAGTAGCCGGTTCATTAGGGGAACATCCGTACTGTCTAATGAAATCCAATGGAAACAAATCAGCAATAAATCAGATTTGTGTTCATTCCAAATGTTAGTGTGAGTGATAGTGTCGATTAAAGTGTTTGAGACGAGTGAGTGTTTGTGGTGAGCTGGACAGCATTGGGCAGAGCTCTTTCTGACTAGCAGAAAGAAGAATATACTTTATTAATCCCCAAGGGGAAATTTGTCAAAATAAATAAATAAATAGTTGTATGGAATCAATTGATTGTGGTTTATATTAAACAACATCGCCAAATATTCCCCCGTTCCAGCTTCTCAACTGTGAGACTTTCTGCTTTTCTCAGTGATAGTAAACTTGAATGTTTTTAGGTTTTAGAGGGTAAATATCATTCAACTAAGGAGTCAGAGATGGATTACAATCAATCTTTGGACTGGCGGATTACAATCAACCCCCATGTGACGTCACCTGAAAACCACAACTTAGACAGCATGAGAGAATCTGACTGGAGAAAACTCCATCGTCTAATGATCTCCAGATAAACCATGAATCAAAGTTATGATTATTCATCCCTATACACCAGAGTACACACACTACTCTCGCATAGTCTCCACAGAAAAGACCATTTAAAAACAACATAGTGGGATAAAAGCAGAG
>CM070107.1:23255000-23257500 GCA_036178185.1 Liparis tanakae
CACCCCCAGAGGTAACACACACTCCTCCGTCAGCGCCCCGCGGGCGGAGTCCCAGCACATCACCGTGGAGATGACGTGGTTCTTGTTGTCGCGCCCCCCCGTGATGAAGAGCTTGTTGTTACAGGCGGCGATGGCGCAGCTCGCCCTCTCGCCCAGGCGGGTCACCAGGGTCCAGGAGTCGGACAGAGGCGAGTAGCAGTACATGGCATCCATGGCTCCACCTGGGCGCAGGCAGAGAACACGACACATGTTGGTCAGTAGACATGCAGGTCCTCACATGTTCTTGGAAAACTAACATCAATTTGAACACGTTTTTAAAAAAAAGCTATGCAATCATTCTTTGTGAGTCTGTGTCTACACTTACTTTTGCACGTTTTGTTCACCTCACTTTGGAATAAAACTCTTCATATGCACACACCTGTACACACACACACACACACGTGTACACACACACACACACACACACCTGTACACACACACACGTGTACACACACACACATACTCTATTTTTTATATTCTAAATAAAAATTCACCAACTTACAGTGAGGGAGGAAGTATTTTCATACTTCAACATAAAGACTACTCAGTTAGGAATGAAAATGTAATTTAAAAGAAGCATGACATGAACATTATTTTAATTTTAAATTAATTTAACCAGAAAATGCCTCATTGAGATAAAACATCTCCTTTACAAGAGAGTCCAGGCCGAGACAGCAGCAGCAGCAGCAGCAAATTACACAAAGTGTCAGACAATATATAAATAAAAGAAAGATGTATTCTTTAGATCACAGCATGAATGAAACCCAAACTAAGACTCAAGTCATCATAACCCAGTTCCCACAGGTGCACACACCTCCGTCAAAGAAAACACCAACAACCAGATGAACCTACCTCCAACTCTTTTAATCTATTTTTAAAAACCCTTAAAGAGAACCGGTTCCCGTGGACCCAGATGAGTCTGCAGCCGCAGGATCAGCGAACCTCAAACCTCTTTTTCCCATTTCTAGACGGACGTCAGGGACGGAGAGCAAGAGGAGGCCGTGTGCCTCTCACCTAAAATACGTATATGTAAAGTACGCATACCTGTGCGTATACATGTAGTTACAACCTACCCACTATATAGATGCAGTCCTTGAAGGTGACTGCATTAGTGCACTTGGTTTCCATGGGAATCGGCGCCCGCAGCTCCCAGCTGTCCGTCCCGGGTCTCCAGCACTGAACCTGATCAGTTGCCAGCTTTCCATTCGGACCGCCACCGATCACATAGATCCATCTGTCGAAGCCTGCAGCGGCAAAGGAGCTCACGCCCACGGCCAGAGGGGTCACCTGCAGGCACGGCCAGACGGACGCTTTAATGGTATAGCAATCTAACAATAAACATGTGAGTTGTATTGTTTTACTGCAGTGCACTCTACGGTCAGATAGTTCACACCTCGTGTGCACAGTAATAGTAATCATTCATTACTAATGAAAGATTATTATAGAGTTACTTACGATAGAGAGATTACTATATCTGGATTAAAACACAGATTTGCACTTTGGTAGCACTTGAATGGCTCTTATTGTGGTACTTTTGTAGTTTGACTATGTTGAGGAAATGTTACTTTCTGTATTCTTGTTGTTCTTAGTTTGTAGTACCTAAGAAATAAATAATCACATGAAGAGATAGAATAGAATAGAATAGAAATATACTTTATTAATGATCCCCAAGGGGATATTTGTTGACACAGTAGCACCGATAAACTAAACACAATGAAATATAAATATAAGAAAGAAAGAAAGTGACTGTGCATAAAGTACAAAAAGTGAAATAGGAAATAGATTGTGGGAAATATAGAAAATATAATGTATTATTCATGTATTTGTGAGGTGCTGGGACGGATGTCGTATGTGTACAGATTCTAAAGCCCTTTGAGGCACATTTGTAATTTCTGATGTTGGGCTTTATAAAATAAACTGAATTGAATTGAATCATAAAAAATAAAAAAGCCCTTTTTTCGAACGTCTGCTTTTGTTTCACAATGTTATGTTTCCAACAACACAACACTTTGTATTTTATATTGTCGCTTTCCAGACTTATCATCCTCATCTTCATCTTTCAAACTCAATAAATGCTACCAGAATAATCCATTGACCAACTGCTCAACAACAACAACAACAACAACAACAACAACAACAACAACAACAACAACAACAACAACATTGTCAATGAATTATGAATGCTGCTCATGAAATGTGACTTTTGAAAAGAGCCACGTTGAAATAGACGATAATTTGAAAAAATAATTAAATCTGGTGTCTGAGGAAGATGTTATTTAAAAACCTGCATGGACTGATTTCTAATTGTGTTATTTTGGAGGAGCAAGAACAAGCTGTACATTTAGAACCTTGATTTTGTTCGCATGTTAGCACACAGTTGCCTATTTACTGTTTCTGGCCACCTGATGAGTGTTATGTCCCATAGTCGTTATCCTTTTAGCTCCTTTTGGGTCTCCACTGT
>CM070107.1:23262500-23282500 GCA_036178185.1 Liparis tanakae
GTTCTCTGGACGTTTGAGTTGGTGAGGAGCGCCCGGCTGGTGTAGGTGTACTCCAGCAGCGAGTGCATCGTGCCGCTGTCCAAGCCCTTTATTTCCACCCGCGCCTCGCGACTCTCCTTCAGGCCCGTGCAGAACATGGCCCTGCACAGGAAACACACGTTCAAGGACACCAGCAGTGGCTCCACGGCGGCCTCGGACCCTTTGGGATGCACTCCACCTGAAGTACTGGCTGGCAGCAGCGAGTACGGCTCGATGGCAAGGGAAGTCGTGTCCCTGAACACACAGAACCACATCGGTGAGCTCCCCGTTCACGCGGAGGGTGTCCATCCCTCTCTGCAGCTCCACGGGTAGACCTCCGTCTTCCCAAGGGGACTCCCTTGACCCCGTCGGGCTGCTCCCTTCCCCGTCTCCACTGGGGTCCTCTGCCAGAAGCAGCGGGGGGCAGTCGGTCGTCTTCTCCAGAGAGTCGCTCATCTTTACGTCAGAAACTGGCGAGACGGACCTGCGCCGGCTGAACGACCCCTGAGGTTTACGCCTGCAGCCGTTGTGCCGCTTTGAGACGTGGATCTGTGTTTGCCTGCTGGCTTCATACTTCCTATTCCTGTTCTGTGAGCAGCATGCGTATGCAGCAACGCTCATAGACACTTCCTCTTCTGGTGCTGGGTTCAGTTCCCCTCTGTCACTCACTTTCCCCTTGTTCCTCTGAAACAGACACCAGGTCTCCTCCAGCAGAAACACTCATCATCACCACACGTGCCGGTTTGAAGTGGATCCAGGAGAACACTCTAGAATGTATTTATGTTGTCTGTCCATTTGCTGCCAACATCATCCTGAGGTAATACTGAGGGGCCCTGAACGAGGCCCTGCGTCCCTGATACATAAGCCATAGTTAGGTTCTCAGATTTTACTTTTTAGGCTTGAAGACCTCAAACAAAGCATATTCACAAGAGATAAGATAAGATAATACTGAATGGACCGCAGAGAAGTCAGCAGCACAGAGAGACTTTAAGGAAAATACGGATATAGAACTATTTGAATCTAATAGAAAATAATTGAAAACTAATGATTATAATACCTTTTAATTTGTATGAGAATTATGCAACTATTTATGCAGCTGGAAAACCAGAAATACAGTAAAAACATAATTTAACTCTGACCTTTGTGTCATATACTCTGAGTTGTAATTGCAATCAGGGACTGTCATCAAGACGTAACTCAACACTCTGTTTACTCTGTTGTTGTGCATGCATGCAATACGTGGTTGTAATAATTTAGATTGTTTATTTCAGCTGTGGTCTACTGTGTGTGTGTGGGGACCAGATATCCTGCTCCTGCTGTCAGTGAGGAGGTGTTTACAAACCAGGCGCCTCCAGAGGACGGCGGATGCTTTCTATTGTAATATCTAATAATCATGGAAATAATACTGTGACATATCATTTAATGAAAATATAACAGCATAATAATACATTATGGGGATATAGGTAATAAAATGCAATATATAGTAGTAAGTATGTTGCTGCTACTTAAACTACTTTCAATCATATAGAACGGTAATGGATTATATTTTGTTGTTGTATATAGAAATTAAGAGAAATCCTCTCCATTATATATAGTATGTATTTATTCCCAACTGTTCTCTAATCAAGATACACCAGATGTCCCAGCATGTATGTATTTGTTACGCCTCCAGGTGGCAACACAAGGGCAGCAGGTTTGCTTGAATGAGGGTCACACCAACTCAAGTTATAATAAAAGTATTTATAGGGACCAACCAGGACGTCAGTGGCACCAAAGAAAAAAGAACATAACAAAACCCACGTTCCACCATTTACAGGTACTGTGCACCCAAAAGTACAGACTTTAACCTAGGGTATTAACAACAAGTTAATTGACCCTGTGCGCACACCAAAAGGGAATTAACAAAGACATCACAATAGTAGGCTGCCAACAAAAGAAGCAGTAGGGTTTCCCAAAAACTAAACAACAAACCAAACAGTAACACACACTAGCTGTCCGTGCTCGCCACAGAAACCAAAACCCCAACTCACAAACACAGGATACTTAAAGGGGTGATGGGGGATCAGGAACAGGTGTGATGATTTATGACTGGAGCCAGGTGTGCACATCTGTGAAGTATGAGAATGACAACAGGAGGGGAGACAAAGCAACAACACAAAACAACACCGAAACAGAACAAAATGCACTACATAAAGACCAGTGTCCGTAACAGTATTCAATCAGACAGTAACGGAGGCTGTGACACGTGAACACACACCGCTGCAGCAGCATGCAGGCTGTCATCTTCTCCACGAGGTGGCGCTACTGCCTCATTCAAGCGAAATATAAATGAGTCCAATCTTATTTCTTCTTTAAATGTTGGTCGAAATCATGGCTCTGATGTGAAAAATAACAAAATAAAACATCGTCAACATTTATGAAATGGCGTCTCATGATTACGATTTGATACATTTACTCGTTCTTTCTTTTTTCCACAGTGTCAGACACTCTTTAAAGTATGGCCTAAGTGAATGATCCAAGAGGCTAATCGGATCCTGCCAAACCGGAAGTGACACCGGCTCTGCTCTGACTGGAAGTGTGACATTTCAAACTGTGTGTGGAGAAAGAAACACTTTGCAGGACATGGATGCGCGCGGATCTCAGAGCGCGTCTCCAGAAGGCAGCGCGCGTTCACGCCACTCCCCCCCCCCCCCCCCCCTCGTTGCGCCATACTCATTGTAGGTGCGCAATGAGCTGTCACACTTCCTCTTGGTGCACCGACAGGAAGAACTAAGCACTTAAATGCCACCGGCTCTGTCTCAGGGACACGCGCCGGGGGCCTCGGGTGCTTCTGGCTGAACGCGGCGGTGCGGCGGCGGCTCCAGGATGATGGGCCCGCTGCCTCCATGTCTCAGGGCTCCTTTGCTCCTCTGTCTGGGACTGCTGCGCTGCGGTGAGTAGCCCACACGGACTGCCGCAGTTGGATCGTGGTACTCGTTTGGTTAAAATCAAAAAGAACAAAAAAAGAACGTGACAACAAAAAACGTTTCACCTGATGTAGGATTAGGGCCCTCAAAGTTTCAAAAGATTATATAATTGTATGTTACAGTCCAAAACAATCAAAATTAATGTGTGTAAAATGTTGATATTTCTTATATATTTGTGAAAAACAGCCCCGGGGCAAATTTACCTAAAAAAACCCCGATGCGTACAGTATATGTACAGGACATTGAAAACACGTCATCATGTGAATGTTGTGTCTACCCAGTTGTCCCCAATACATTAGAAAAAGTCATAAAATATGAAGCAACATTTTTATCAATTATTAATTTGGAGACATTGAATGGGTTCAAATTGACCTCAAAGGTAATACGAGGGTTAAGGAAATACTTCACACAGATGTATAAGGGTTCATATTCCTTATGTGCAGAGCATATTAAAGATTACAGAGCTTTGCTTCACTTATACATAATAATAAATAAAAAAAACAATCCCTGCACAGACAGGTGCAATCTTAAAAAAAGAAAGGTCTCTGCAACATAATTAAATAAATATTCCAGCAACAAGTGCTTTACTTGTCTGCACAATTTGAACGGATGCTGGATTCTGGCACACATATACAGAAGATATATATATATATATATATATATATATATATATATATATATATATATATATATATATATATATATATATAATTACATAAAAGACTGAATCTTTAAGGTTTAACTGACTGTCCGTGCTCCTCCACACAGGCGAAGTTCATATTTCTTATGTGAAGAGCATATTGAAGATTACAGAGCTTTGCTTCACTTATACAGAATAATAAATAAAAAAACAATCCCTGCACAGACAGGTGCAATCTTACATTTTTTTTTTCTCTGTAACGCTATTAAATAAATATTCCAGCAGCAAGTGCTGTACGTGTCTGCAAAACTAGAACAGATGCTGGATTGTGGCACAAATATACAGTATATATAACTATATATATATATATATATATATATATATATATATATATATATATAGTTATATATAACTGGCCGTCCGTGCTCCTCCACACAGGCGAAGCCAGAGTGCACACTGAGGTCCAGGCCGGGCCTCTGTACCGCGTGGCCGGCTCGCCGCTCTCCATCTCCTGCAACGTGAGCGGTTTTTCCCGTCACGACACGAGGAAAGAGTTTGAATTCCGGGTCAAGACGCCTGCAAATCCCACGCTGGAGCTCAACATCATGAGCACGAGGGACCCGGGCTTCAGCTACGCCATGTACATCGTCCGCGTGAGGAGCCAAGAAATCACCGTGACCCATGTGACCCCCAACTCAGTGTTGTTTGAGATACACGGCCTGCAGAAAGGGGATGAAGGGGAGTATGAATGTGCCGTGGTCAACCCCGAAAAGACTTATAATGGGACCTACCGCGCTACGACGGCCGTGAAAGGTAAGCAGTCCTAGTTTTACGTCGTCCTATTCATTGTCACCGCATCGCTGTTTTTGAGATGACTTTCAAGTCTTTGTCTCTTTTTTGTTGTAGTGATCGACAACTCCCTCAGTGTCTCATCCACCGCCCCCCCCTCACTGAGCCACAATGAGGGGGATGCCCTCACGCTGACGTGCCTCGCCTCCAGCAACAGCGTCCAGCACACCCACCTGTCTCTGCTCTGGTTCCTCCATGACGGCAGCGAGGACCCCGCTCGGCCCGTCGTCTCCCTGGAGAGAGACTTCACACTCAGGCCCGGCTCGGGGTTTGAAGGGCGTCACCAAGCTGGCCTGATAAGGTTAGATAAAACGGGAGAGGCCACCTACAAGCTACACGTGGCTCAGCTGCAGCTTTCAGACCGAGGACGCATCTTCTGCCAGGCGAGGGAGTGGATCCAAGATCCTGACAACTCCTGGTACACCATCGCACAAAAGGATGCAAAGGAGACGATCCTGAACGTTAAAGCCAGAGGTTAGAAACAGACATCGTCTCACAGGTGTGATGTATGAAATGGCACATAATAATAATAATAATAATAATAATAATAATAATAATAATGCATTATATTTTTATCGCACTCTTCCTTCAAGAATCTCAGAGTGCCACACACATAGTAAAAACAAATAAAAAACGATTTAAAACATAGTTAAAGCAACCCATAAATAAAAAATAAATAAAAAGAAAGACATTTTGATATGAGTCAACACGTTCAGCTGTGTGCTTCCTCAAGGCTATGGCCTCTTGACAGTGTGTGTGTGTGTGTGTGTGTGTGTGTGTGTGTGTGTGTGTGTGTGTGTGTGTGTGTGTGTGTGTGTGTGTGTGTGTGTGTGTGTGTGTGTGTGTGTGTGTGTGTGTGTGTGTGTGTGTGTGTGTGTGTGTGTGTGTGTGCGTGTGCCGTGAGTAGAGGTGGTGCCAGACACGTCGTCTCTGGTGGTGATCGTCTCTGCGCAGTCGCAGACGCTGCAGGAGGGGCAGCAGCTGTCGCTGTCCTGCAGCGTGGACTCCCAGCAGCCGGAGGGGAGGTTCTTCTCTCTCGCCTGGCTCAGGGACGACGTCGAGCTGGCGCGCATCGGCCCGACGGGCGTCCTGACCGCGGGGCCCGAGTACAGCGGGCGGGTGAAGGAAGGAGAGCTCAGGGCCGCCCGGGTCGGGGAGAGGGACTACCGCCTCGTACTGCAGCCCGTCAGAACCGAGGACCAGGGCGAGTATCTCTGCAGGGCGTGGCTTCAGGACCGAGGCCGGGACGGGACCTTCACACGGAGAGCAGCCCAGGACTCCAGATCCCTGATGGTCAGCATCTCATCCACAGGTCAGTCAGCAGATGTGCCCACACTGACCCCCCCCCCCCCACACACACACACACACACACACACACACATACGCAGTCGTTTACTCAGGCTTTGATTTAGCCTCGGGGTTTTTTCATTGTGTCTTTTGAAATGGAGGCTATTATTAGGATAACGCTCACAATTCAATTCAGTTTATTTGTATAGCCCAGTTTCACAAATTACAAATGTGTCTCGGAGTGCTTTACAATCTGCACACATAGACATCCCTGTCCCAAAACCTCACATCGGACCAGGAAAAACTCCCAAATAACCCATTTTAACATGCGTTCTCCAAGACATGCGACTCAGATCTTAAAAAATAATACTAATAACCAAGTAACAGTAACGTGTCTGTTTCTGTCCTCGCAGAGAGCGGCCTCTCGGTTGAAATGCAGAGCAGCGTGGGCGTTAACGAAGGCCACCGGCTGCAGCTCACCTGTACAGTGCACAAGGTCAACGGCCAGCTCTCCGTCACCTGGCGACGCAGAGCGGCGGCGTCCGGGTCGGCGTTCACCAGCGTCATCGGCCTGAGTCAGCAGGGCGTCACGGAGAAGGGGGAGGAGTTCACGAGCCGCAGAGTGCGGGCGACGCGTCCGGCGGCGGACATCTTCACCCTGGAGCTGGAGGCCGTCACGCCGGAGGACGCAGGCGTCTACCAGTGTGCCGTGTCCGAATGGAAAGGCACCAGCAAGACCAACAGCCAATCACAGGAGGCCGCTGTGACGGTGGCTCCCGCAGGTAACACGTGTCCGTGTTAGACGAGTCGAGACGCATTTATATCGGGGTCCGTACGGTCATGGAAAACCTGGAAAGGTCATGGAATTTTTAAATGGTCATTTCCAGGCCTGGAAAAAACTTAAATCATAAAAGTTTTGGAAAAGTGTTTTGATCACATGTTCTTTTACACCGAGTTTGAAATAATTAATGTGCTTTTTTAAAGAAAGACGCTCAAAATATAAGCCGGCGTATGCTCTCAATGCGCACAATTTCCCCCAAAAATGTATGTTTATACCGAGATTTTAGTTTGGTCATGGAAATTTGGTTTAAAATTATGGAAAAGTCATGGAAAATTCCTGGAAAAGTCATGGAAATCCATTGGTCAAAATGTGTAAGAACCCTGTTATAGTGAAATATGCACATTCTGTGTCTTTTTATAAACGCTTTTTCTTTCTTGCAACTGCTGAGCAATTTTCATTTGCATACAATAAAAATGTCAAAGTAATTGGCACTAATGAGGAAAGATATTCTGGATCGTAATCGGCACAAACTTTGCACTTTTAAGCCCAATTACCAGTGAATCTACAAGATAAAAGTGGCGTGTGTAATAGATACCGTTGGGTTCCCCTTCAGGCTTTAGAGATCACATTCTAGTCAGCATCTATTGTTGAAATGACACTAGAGCACAGACTTTGGATAGAACAAAAGAAAGTGTCAAGACCGCTTCAAGGTCACGGTTATATGATGCAGACAAAGAAATACTGGCATAGAAATGTTTAAAAGAATAGAAGAATATAATATCATATAAATATACGTTATTAATCCCCAAGGGGAAATGTGTTCACACAGTAGCACCAATAAACTAAACACAATAAAATATAAATATAAGAAAGAAAGAAAGTGACTGCATAAAGTATACAAAGTGAAATATAAAATAAAATAAAATATATATGTATATATATATATGGGTGTGTGTGTGTGTGTATATATATATATATATATATATATATATATATATATATATATATATATATACACACACATATATATTTTATTTTGTATTTTATATTTCACTTTGTATACTTTATGCACAGTCACTTTCTTTATTTCTTATATTTATATTTGAACATGTATGTATTGTAAATACAGCAATGTAAAATTAAATTATTTATATATATATATATATATATATATATATATATATATATATATATATATATATATATATATATAGACAGTGTGCAAAGTATGTGTGTAGTGTAAATGAAATGTGTGATATGTTGATGTTTATTTTAAAGATAGAAATTAAATTGAGGAACCATGTGCAGGTGTGATGAAAACTAAGAAGAGACAGACAGTATTAGAAATGCAGTTCCCTCTTTTTTAACTTTGATCACATGACGGTTGTATGATCTTCTGCTTCCTCGCGCTCCACTGCTGACGGCTTTAAATGTTTCCTCCCAGACTCGTTCGTCAAAGTGTTTCTGATCAGTCGCGACAGCCAGGTCGCCGTGGGCGACCGAGTGGAGCTGATGTGCCGCGTCCGAGGGCCGCGGGTACCCATCACGCTGACCTGGAGCCTGCAGCGCCACGCCTCCCCCCTGGACAACATCCTCACCGTGTACTCTGACGGCGCCATCAGCTGGTTCGGAGACGAGCAGCGCTACCAGCTGAACGTGGAGAACAAAGACAACGAGGCGGTGTACTCTCTGCTCATCAACGGGGCGAGCCGCAGGGAGGCGGGCAGCTACCAGTGCCGGGTGTCCGTGTTCCTGCAGAACGTCCACAAGAAGCTGCCTCCGTCCAACCAGCTGGCCGTGTTGGTGCAGAACCCAGGTACCGTGGAGACGTGTACGGCTTATAAAGGTTCAGATGATGGGAATCAGGCAGCTAACTAAACGGTTCCTTCACAATAAAAGTCTAATAGGTCACTTTCCGAATTAAAGTAACGTCGGCTTCGACGTTACTTTAATCCTAAACTAACATTCACTCGCATGCAACATACATTAACTCTGGCCATTTACATGTAACATTTGAAAGAGAAAACAGTCTTTTCCTTAATGCTTCATATTTATTTTGTAAATTGTGTTTATTCTCAAAAGCAGAGTACACAGTTATACATTGCACATGTTATTTTTCATTTTTTCCCCCCAACACAAAACAAATCGCACTGCTTCAATTTTCAAAAATCACATTACAGTATTAATAGTTCAACTATTACACAAAAGTAGAAATAGTGTAGGAGGTAATACAGACAAACAGAAACCAGAAATTAGTAAATTATTGCTATTATTAGTTCCTACAACAGCGTCAAGACAAGTTAAATAGCTTCTTTTTCTTCTTCTTTTTTTTCCTTCCTGTAAATAAAAAAAAAATTGTAAGAAAAAAGAAACATTAAAGGTCACAGAAATGGTTTAATCTAATGAGAGTCTTCAATTTATCAGTGTTTTATAATCGGACCCCAAGTAGATTCAAATTTCTTCAATTTTAAGAAGAACACCAGATCGTTGAACCACAATATGCTTCATATTCATAATAATATTCTCCCTAATATGTCCTATTATAGTATCTTTCTATCTGTATAACAACCGAACAGACCGCATGTCGGATCGTGGAGTAAAGCTGCGCTGTACGTTCTACGTCTCTTTATTTCCTCTCTCAGTGAGCGACCTCGCGCTGACCTCCACGCCGGCCTCCACCACAAAGACCGACGCCGACGTAGAGATAAAATGCTCCGTTGTCTCCCAACGCTCCGCGTCCTCCCGCTACTCCGTCACCTGGCGGCTGCGGCAGCAGGCGGAGAACCGGACCCTCGTGAGCTCGGACCAGGACGCCCTCGTCTCGTTCGCACCGCAGGTACCGGCGAGCCACAGGCAGCGACTCAGCACGCGGCGCAGCGAGGGCCCGAGCTTCGAGCTCAGCATCCGGCGAGCGCGGAGCTCAGATGGCGGCTCGTACACGTGCCAGGTGGTGGAGTGGCTGCAAGAGCCGCATGGGGACTGGTACCCGCTCCCCCCGGTGTCCAAAACTACGGAGCTGACCGTTATCGAGCCTGGTGAGTGTGAGTGTGTGTGTGTGTGTGTGTGTGTGTGTGTGTGTGTTTAAAAGTCATCAACAACACGTTGGCCATACCACTTTATAGGCCCTGAAAACCTAGTTCATAAACCAGCTTCCTTCTCTAGGGGACGAGGCCCTTCGTCAGGGGACTCACACTTATCTTCATCGTGGGCCACATCAGAGTCACGGCCGCCTCTTAAAGGGCCGGTGTAGCTGAAGCGCTGTTTAAACCACTATAACATATTGTTGCATAACTCTCTTTGCATTTGATTATCGTATTCAAGAGTAGAAATATTGTACGCGAGAACATTTCTCTAATATTATAGCATAAATCCATTTTATTTGAAACCTTCAAAATAAAAGCACAGGATGTAAAGGTGATGGTGTGTCTTTCAAGCCGCCAGGGGCCGCATAATATGAGGTGGTGGGCCGCATTCGGCCCGCGGGCCTTGTGTTGGACACCTGTGCCATACGTGGACTCACTGCTCACAGTTCAAACTGCTTAGCTCATTTCAAACGAGGTTTCCATCATGATCTGTTTCTCTCTTCCTCCTCGCTGATGTTATTGGCTCAGTTTGCACCGATTGAGAAACATTTGAATCTGAAGGCGTCTTCAGTGTCTGCAGCACGAACGATGAAATGTTTTTAAAACTATTCTTCGATCAGGATCATTGGTTTGCTGAACCTTTACTTCATCACGAGTTTATAGAAGTATTTTTTTTTAAGTTTTCTAGAATGTTTCCGTCCGTCTGTCTGGTGCTACACACACACACACACACACACACACACACACACAGCTCCATTCCTCAGCAAAGTATCCGTTCCTCTAACGGTGCTGTCGTGTGTTCTCCTCTGTGGTGTCGATGGTTTCATGCGTGTGGTTTTCTTTGGTTTGTCGCGTACCAACATGTGCTCTACTGGCTCTTCTCTTTTCTCATTACGGATCCGTTTAGTTGTGTTTCCTGTTTCTTCCCTTTGCAAAGCGCCCTAATCTCCCCTTTGTCTCATTTCCCTGCTGACTTCTTCCCCGTCTGTCTGTATACTTGTGAACTTCATTTTTAAGTCCCATTGATTGCTTTCCTTTGTGAAGATATAGTTGAATAAATTGTGTTTTTTCTCCGCCCAGAAACCAACCTGTCCATCTTGAAGGAAGACAAGTGGTTGAACATGAGCGGATCCCAGGATCTCCCCATCCCCTGTCACATCACCAACCAGTCCAGCAGTGGATCTGAAGTCCAGGTCACATGGTTTTGGCAGAAAGAGCCGGAAGCTGAGCAACGCCCCATGTTCACAGCATACCGCAACTCCACCCTGCAAGACCGGTTTGGAAAGGGCGATCAGCTAAGATTCGGCCATCCTCTGCCCGAGCTGTTCAGCCTCACCGTGTTGAAGCCCGGTCCTGAAGATAGTGGCCTGTACTTCTGTGAGGTAGAGGAGTGGCTCCTGTCCCCGTCTCATGGCTGGAGGAAGCTCGCCGTGGAAACGTCAGGATACTTGACTGTCAACGTCTATGCAGAAGGTGAGCAGCGTCCCTCTGCAGGGCTCGACATGAAATTGAACGACGCATCCGTGGGCAGTGACGCATCTCTTGGTCTCTTTCTTTGCAGGAGAGGTCAAAGCCGCCTCCGAGCCGGAATGCAAGGCGGACATGTGGATGGGGATCCTCATAGCGGTGGTTCTCTGCTCGCTGCTGCTCGTGGTCCTGCTGGTGCTGAAGATATGCAGGCGCAAAGTCTCAGGAGGAAACAAGTCGCATCACAATCTGTGGGCAGAGCCAGAGCAATACACACTGAAGACCAAGCCCAGCGCCGACGACTGAACCTCGTCCAGCAGAGGAGGAGCTCGGGAGACACACGCGCGCTTCTATTTCTATATGTGAAATGTAATATATGCAGTTGTTTTATAATTACCTTCGCATTAAAAATGCAAAGGTCATGTTTTGATCGCCGTGTATTTGTGTGCGTGCGTGTTATTCGCATAAGTCAAAAAGTATTAAACCGAATCACATGACATTTGGTGGGATGATTGGTTATCATCCGGGGACCATTTGATTTTGGGATCGATCGGGTCAAAGGTCAAGGTCATGAAAGGTCAAAATCTTCTTTTTACCATAGTATGGTCAATTTGTATCCAATTGACATGCAATTAATGCAAAAGAAATCATAATTCGATGCCCGACCTTGTGATATGAAGGTGTGCTAGTTCAAAAAGTTTTACGTTTCTTTTTAAAGTATTAATTGTTATTCAGAGTTTAACAATGAATCCGCTGATAATGTTTTACAAATAAATAGTATAACTGCTTTACTGCCCGGGGAAGGTGAGAGTAATGTTGCCTTCATGAATGAATTCAATTCCTTAAACCTTTCAAATTAAATGGGAACTTTCCGTTTTACAGCTAAAATGTATCAGCGGCATAAACGGCCGCTTCGTACCGCCTGCATTGACAGTTGAGCTTGGCGGGAGATTAACTTTGTGGCTTAAGGCCTACAAAGCAACAAGTTCTGACTGACAAATTCCTCCTTCATGTAGCATAGCAGGCGGTGCAGACGTCAAAGCGTGTGAGGGAGGCTGAGCACGACGGGGACGCCAGTTGAAACTTTTTCCTCTGCAGCTAACAGACATGAATCAACAGGAAGAGCTCTGCGGTTCAGGCCGGATGGCGGCTGAGACGTGTGTGAGAAGCATTTGGCAAGGCAAGAGTTTATGCAATGAAGGGATCAAATCTGCCACGGTCGGATGTGGATGGATGTGCTGTGAGGAGTCCTAATAAAGGAAATGTGTGTCATAGATTCGTCTGTACTCGATCACATTGAAATGAAACTAATCACGGTGAGATGTCAAGGTGTTTACATCCATAATAATGTATGAATTGTTAATAGACAGGTTCATCACAGCCGATTGGCCACGTGAAAAACCTCCAATCATTTCATTTTTCGTTTCTTTAAATGTCATGTGTTTTAGATGTGTTAAATGTAATTGTATCCCCTACAATTGGGTGGAAATACGTTTAGATTGTAGGTGTAAGAATCTGAAGCACAGATTTCAGTCAGCACTTCAACTGAAGTCTCCCTCTCTGCCCCGGGCTTGTACCCACGTCCACGTACATGCCTTCTGAATCGCTGCCGGAATGCAGTTTCAGCATTTTAAGCAGATGTTCCTGCTCTACAAAAGCGGATGCTGGAGAGAACTCCGATCAAACATACAGGAGAAGGAAGTCCTCTCTCTCTCTCTCTTTCCCTTTTCTCCCGGCATCAGCACTATCAACGATTAACACCGACATCTGTATGGGAGACCAGAATGGACTCCATCGCTTGCCTTCACCTTTGAGCAAACGGCAGACACCAGATTCCAGACGCTCCTCCTGCCCAACGGGGTCAAACTGACAGTCGCGTTCTGAGGCTAGAGGTACGCGTGGTCGCCTCGGCCCGGAGAGATGCTGCACATGCAGCGCTGTGTTTGGTCCCTTCTCAGTCTGCTGGACTGGCTCCTTCCAGCCTCCCGCTCACCTTTACTGTAACACCTGTCTTGTGTTTCCATGGCAATGCCTGTGAGAGCGGAGAAAGAAATACTGAATTTGGGAGGAGAATCAGTGGTGATGTACGGGGGGAGAAACTGGAGCGCACACCTCCCTCCTCGTGCTATCTGCCTTATTAAAGCGATAGAACATCATCAAAATAAACTGTTATTTCATCAGTTCTGGTTCTGAATGAATGCAGAATGTTTCTTTCCAAATATCCCAAACCCAGAGGTGTCAGAAGACCTTTTGTCTCCCACAGCTGGATGCTTCGAGCCGGTTATCTCCATTGCTATTATCTGCACATCTGACTCATGGCATCCGCTCTATGCTCTGACCTTTATGTGCCATGAATGGACTACATCTATGGAAACCGTGTCGCCCTTTGTTACGTCTTAAACTGCAGCCCCTTGAACTCCGGGAGCGTGAGCGCTGTACGTGCACACAGATAATCTATGAAAGGCGTATCATGTGGAGGGCGATACCACAGCAGTGTCTGGAGGTAGAGGAACAGGCTAGGCCTGGTTTTGAAACTGAAAGGTTATTAATCTCAAAGCTGAAGCAAAGCCAATTCACCAACCAGTTCACCTGCATTCCGTTCATATTCAATGAGCATGCTGTCGATCTGGTTTATTGACACAGACATGTGCCATTGCCAACATTATAATAATTCACGCTTTCACTTGTGCATTTGGGATGGTCCTACCCAGCCAGCATGTCCATGTGGGGCCCATAAGGTTTACATTTGGGCTGCAGATGAGGGTCCCAAGTGGGTTTGTCCGCAGTTTCCACGGTGGCCCCACCTGGGTTTGCCCATATGGATCTCAGGTGGGTTCTGACTGGGTTTCAGGTGGGACCCAACTTGGTGAGTTGCACAGAACCCATGTAGGCCCCATATCTTTGCCCACATGGGCATGAAGAGGGTTGAGAAAATGAGTTACATATCAGACACATGTAGGCTTCACCCTGTGGGCTTAATGGATTTTACCAGTTCAAGCTCAATTAAAGTGAACGTGTACACATGAAGCCCAACTGGGCAATTAATAATAATTTAAACATAATAAAAAAGCGAAAAGTCTTGCACAGTTCCTCTTGAATAAACACAAAAAAAATACAAAAAACACACAATATAAAGTTGCTTACAATGATTGTTTAATAAAACATGTTTTCACATTAAAAAAAAAAGATAAAACATTTAAACTGCTTTCGAAAATCTAACAAGCTCAAATCCAACCCAACAGTCGAACATAACGGTGCAGTTAAACCTACTGGCCTTGCTCTTGGCTCCGTATCCCACCCTCCAACCTTTTATTCATATCTCGTTGCGCTCTCGCCGTTCGGTTCCCCCCCTATCACGGGCTCCAATAAACCACTTTGAGAGGGCCTTTTCCGCATCCTTCTTCGTCAGTCCGCTGGTCAACGCGTTCCTCTTTATTCCTCCTAAAAATAAATCACAAGAGCCATTTTAATAACACACCAAAAAAATAAATCGTAGCCTTCCTGAACTCAAAAACAGCTACATGTTCAATTTATTTCTTTACAGGAACTCACTGAGCAAAAATGTAGAACTCTGGTTAAACTTGACACTAGAAGAGTCACCTGGCAAAATAAATGTATTCCATCTATTTATTGCTTAACTGCTTTTTAAACTCATCCACAACCATTTTAACCATATTTTTAGAATGTTGTACATATACAGAATCAATCATGGAATGGAAATTATTTTTTAATGCAAAATGTTATTTCTAGAAATAAAGCTTTGTTTAAAAAAACAATCATTGTGGAGTGCTATTTAAACCGCGCCCACCCCCCAAAAGAATGTCACCAGTCGCCACTGGTCGCTACACTACCATGGAGTAACATTTCTGTGATCACCTTACTGGTGAGCAAAAATTGGAACGCTCATTTCTGTAAATTGGCTGCTTGAAGCTAAAACACCTGCAGCCATCACAGTAAACAGTGTTGTACATTTAAATACATCCACAGGAGAGCAAGTTATCTGTTCCTTGATAAATATAAAATTGAGTGTTTTGAACGGTAACATATGTAACTGTTCAGAGAAAAACGTGACAAACTATTGCTTTTCTGAAAAGATCTTGGAAAAAACACAGGCAAAAGTCACTTGTTTTAAAGTTTACTTTGAACTCCTGTTTAAAATGTTCACGAGGCAATGCTATTTAACTCATAAAAATGTAAGTTATTATATACAGTTTGTTCATTGTTATCTGACTGAAGAAAGGCAGAATTAGTTACAAAATATATTATATTTGGTATAAAATTAATTGTGACAGTGAAAGTGTGTGTTTTCATGTAACTTTTCTGGTTTAAAAAATGTCAGAAGGAACTATTGGCCCGGCCCCCCGGGCATCTTTATTTGATCAAATTTGGCCCTCTTTGCAAAACGTTTGGACACCCCTGACTTATGTAGATCAGATATTTTGCCAAATTTCAACATTTTAAGCTACAAAGATAAAGGAAGTTACATGAGGTAACATAAACTGAAGTTTACCGTATATTACGTCGAAAAGACGCAGCTCTCGGAACTTGTTCTTGCCGTGGCGTCCAAAAAGGTTGAACTGGAGGGCCAAGTCATTGGACATTAGGAATGCCATCATTCTCCTGGTGGCATCATCCAATGAAGTACCTCCTATTTCTCCTACCATAGCAATCTGAGTGAAAGGCACAGGAAAGAAAGAAGAGTAATAGTTAACAGCTTAGATTAAAATACAAATTAAATTAAACGTGCATCAGTTTGAACTTACAACTCCAGACCGCACGCACCGGAGAAGCATAAACTAGGCTGACGCACACCTAGCAAACGACAACGCACGAGCCAAAATTGGTCATGTTTTCGAGCGTTGGCCGTGCGTTGGCCGTGCGTTGGCCGTGCGTTGGCCGTGCGTTGGCCGTGCGTTGGCCGGGCGTTGGCCGGGCGTTGGCCGGGCGTTGGCCGGGCGTTGGCCGTGCGTTGGCCGTGCGTTGGCCGTGCGTTGCGCCGGTGTGACCGAGCCATAATGCACAGGTTAGCTTATCTTGCCTTGGTTTAGCTATCCCTGCAGCTAGCGGAGTCTGCCGAAGCCAAGCTCCACTATGGCGCCATACTAAGCGTGTTTATTCCCTTAAAGGTTTTGTAAACTACATTTTGCACACATAAAACAAACTGTAAAGCACCACTCGTGCTGACAAAAAATTAGTCTTACCTTAGTTACGCCTCGACAGTGGAAAGGAGACGACTCAGACGAGGACGAGGAGCAGTTTGAGCGCCAAAAGTTAGGGAGCTGGTTTTCAAATAACATATCCATCCGCAGAGAACCCAATTAGGTCCTGCGTCTAATCTTTAAAACCCAAATATTAGCAACGCGTGTGACGATTATGGTGGAACTCTAGTAATACATGTACACGCTATGAATATTACTTGTCGGAATTAGGTATAAACTAATTTAATTTAACGATCACGAACTGAATTTGATGTAGGACTACTTGGTGAAGCGGATGGTTACAGTGGGGCGAAACCGTGCCCATATGTGGCGGAAATAGGCCGTACACTGTTTTCGTTTCAACCCGCTCCACAGTCGCGCATCGACACGATCATTAGTTCATAAAAAAGAACGAGTTGTGCTAACCTACCAAAAAAAAGTTCGTCGCTGAATTTCCAGTCCATTGTCGATGCGAATATGTTTTATGCAGAACTAGTTTCTTCATAATGTTGGGCGCGTGTGGTGCCACGGTTCGACACGTGATCGTTCTACACCAATGAGGGAGCTGCTTTTTGTCAACAGAACGGCAATATGGCGGCTCCCGTGTTTAGATTCACCGTTAAAACACCCGAACATCCTCAAAAGTGGGCTAAATGTCAATTTTGTAGTAACTTTTCGTAGGAACATTTTGAAAATCCAGTGTCTTTATACTCTGGTGCATTGTGTTACCCTTTAGACATTGTTGTAAAAATGTACACATTAAAAAAAAAAAAAAAATCCTCATACAATATTTTTTTTCAACTTTTTTTTCAGAAATGTCCTAAACAACCCTTTAAATGCCAATTGAACTATTTGAATGAGTCATTACAAAAATAAATGTATATATATATATATATATATATATATATATATATATATATATATATATATGTGTGTGTGTGTGACTGACTGTGTGTGTGTGTGTGTGCGTGCGTGCGTTATAATTTTTAAATCAACATCTGATTTATCAATGTTACATTTATTGTGCAAACTACAACAACATTGAAAACTTCAACGACAAAAGAGAACAGAACAAAAGGAAATGCTGCCATCCCAGAATGCATGGTTTTATACTGCAATGACAGTGAGATTACATTAATGAAATCGCTAATAAATAAAAAAAAATTCTGACATTCTTGTTCTAATGATACCCATTTATTTTTTTATTACGCTAAGATGCAAAGACATTCCAACAGATTTTCAAAATGTTTAATGGATATTTTCAAAGATAACATTTCTAGGCAAGCTGTAGTACCAGCAAAGTGTCCAGGGATTTTTCTTCTACCGCAGTTTTGAGGCAGTATCTGAAAATCTAAGCCCCATTTACATTGCCTTTTCAAGATGGAAACTCGAAATGTCTGCCCCATCACTTGTATCTGACCCAGAGGTGTGAGGATAGCGCAGAATTGATCTGGCTCTGAGGTAGTATCAGAGGCAGGGTGTGAGCGGAGTCCAGCTGCTCCGTAAGCTATAAGAGCAGAGGATGAATAGAGGCCGATGGTGCTGTTCAAACACTGGGCATGCTGCAAGTCTTTAAGTTTACTCAGAGCTGGCTCACTATGTAAAAGCAGACAATGAGGAAATACTTCTCAAGTCTTGTTTTTGTGTGTGTAAATCAACCAAGACCTATAGGTAGACTTTCTTTCTTTGCACAAATGTCATGCAAATTCTGTCTGAAAGCGCGGCTTTAAATTCCTTAAAGGCTTTAATTGTGGGTCCCATATTATTAAAACCAATTGGGCCCCGGTGTCTCCCTGTTCCATACCATGCCCACTTAGCCCATTTATATTCCCTATAGGGTCCATGTCCATGTTACCCAGTTCCAGCCCAGACTCACTTAGACCACATATGTACTTTATGGGGCCCATTTAGCCAGCCTATGTGGGCTCCTCATGTGGCACCCATGTAACTAAAACCAAATGGGTCCCACATAGTCTTTCCCAGTCCCATACCATGCCCACTTAGCCCACTTATATCCCATATAGGACCCATGCTTATGTTACCCAGTTCTAGCCCAGACTCACTTAGCCCACATATGTACTTTATGGGGCCCATTTAGCCAGCCTGCATGGGCTTCACATGTGGGGCCCATGTAACTAAAACCAAATGGGTCCCACATAGTCTTTCCCAGTCCTATACCATGCCCACTTAGCCCACTTATATGCCATATAGGGCCCATGTCCATGTTACCCAGTTCTAGCCCAGACTCACTTAGCCCACATATGTACTTTATGGGGCCCATTTAGCCAGCCTATGTGGGCTTCAAATGTGGGGCCCATGTAACTAAAACCAAATGGGTCCCACCAAATTAGCCCTGTTCATGCCCATGCCCACTTAGCCCACTAACATCCCTTACGGGGCCCATACAGCCAGCCCACATGGGCTTCACATGTGGGGCCCATGTAACTGAAACCACATGGGACCCCCAACATTTGCCCAGTTCAAGCCCATGCCCACACAGTACCCACATAGCCCATATATAACCCTTGTGGGGCCCACATGGACATGCTGGCTGGGACTTCAGCAGTAGTCCTGAACCCTCCTGAACAAGAGGATAATGTGTCCTGGCAGAAGTAGGGGTGACATGAGGGGATAGAGACACTCAAACTACCATCTGCACAAATTATGTAATGCGTCTCTTGAAATGTGAAAGTCTTCTCTGAAGCACTTGGCGTCCCCTCACCTTCACTGCCTCTCTTTGCTCCTACCCTCAACTGCTCTCTAGTCTCTCGTGAACCCAGGCCTCACAGAAACCGCCTCCTGCGCCTCCCCTGAACCAGAAGACACATTATTCTACTCTGTCGTCCCCCCATCAGTCGTATCGTCCACTAGAGGGCGCCATTGCTCCTCCAACGGCCAGAGACGCGTGGCCCTCAACAGGTTCACGTATAGAAAAGGGTGAGAGTCAAATTGCAGCAGCCGGTCTGACACTTTAAAACGTCTTTCTTTGCATTGGCGTGTTCACACGAGCCCCGGTGAGAGAACAGAGGATGAGAACACCTGAGACCCAACACAGCGGCTCGCAGATGCGCAGCTTTTGAGAATAGTCGAATCAAATTGAGCATGAGTGACAGCCAAGGTCCCTCAGAGAGGAGGAATCACTTCATTCATCCAGCCCACCCCAACACCAGCGCATAGACACACTCGCTGTGCACAGCTCCTCTACCCGATACGCGCTGTCTGCCTCTCTTGTCGAGGCCGATCGTTATCCCCAGAGTCAGGAGGAGCTGGAGAGGTCCAAAATAAAAAACAGCTTAAATGGTGCAATATGAAGTAATAGCCTGTTCTGCTCCCTGTCAAGGGACCTCTCACCAAACTCTGAGCTCCCATTTCTTCTTCTTCTTTTTTCCCCCACATCCCTATTCTCACATACTGGAACTGCTCCGACGAACGCCCGCAAGAAGCTTCATCTGCTTCCTGTCGTGATCGTGTAAGTGTGTAAGTGTGTAACCTACCGATGTGTGTCTGTGCTGTCGGAGTGCTACATATGCACGCATGCTGTCGCTGCTATCTCTTTAATCATGCATGATTAAACACATGTGTGCAATGTGCCATATGTCTCCTCCGACAGAACAGACTCCACAAGCAGAGAGGAAGACGCCGACTTCGTGTTTCAAAAGGAAATCAGTCCTGCTCCGTGGTTGATTTCTCTATTGTGTTGTTGTTGTTGTT
>CM070107.1:23292500-23332500 GCA_036178185.1 Liparis tanakae
GTAGACACAGGTAGACACAGGTAGACACAGGTAGACACAGACCTAAATACATGAGGAGGGGACAGGTGGACACCATCAGGGTGGAGCAGACAATCACACTAACGAGGCAACACCGGGGCACAAAATAAAGTCTCTGAAACAAAAGAGGACAGTTACTACAAAATAAAAGCGGACATGGAAAACAGGACTAAAACTTAAAACTTAACATAAACGACGGGATATTGTGCATCTAGTGCAATAACATACACACACTTTGCATTTTGCACATTTTGCACATTGTCTATATTTTTTTAATTTAATTTACACTGCTGTATTTGCATATATGTTTTGTATATATATATATATATATATATATATATATATATATATATATATGTACATATATATTTTATTTTGTAATTTTTATGCACAGTCACTTTTTCTTTATTTCTTATATTTATATTTTATTTTATATATATATATATTTTTTTTTTTATTTTGTATTTTATATTTCACATTGTATAGTTTATGCACAGTCACTTTTTCTTTATTTCTTATATTTATATTTTATTCTTGTGTGTTTAGTTTATTGGTGCTACTGTGTCCACAATTTCCCCTTGGGGATTAATAAAGTATATTTCTATTCTATTCTATTCTATATGACATGATATCGTGAAACAATGCATGAGTAAACATGATTGCTCAGCAGTCATGTGGTGACATGCTATCATGTCTCTATTCAGTGGAATAACATGTCACTTGCATTATTGTGTTCCCAGTTCACACTGGTGTGATTCAGTAATCCGTGTGTATAACTCCGCCTCCAGAAGGCTTTTAGCCCACTCTCGTCCTCTCCCAGCCGCGAGTCGTGTCCGTTTTGCCTGAGCTTGTGGAGAGTTGGCGTTAGTACCTCGTTCTGCACACACACACACACACTCCAGCAGGCGTGACCATGGAGAGCACGTTGTGTGTTTCAGCCCGGAGATGATAGATAGTAACCGCCCTGCTGTTGTTACCCAACAGTAAGAAGCTCCAGCCTTTACCTGAGAGGCGGATGATGACATGTGTGTGTGTGTGTGTGTGTGTGTGTGTGTGTGTGTGTGTGTGTGTGTGTGTGTGTGTGTGTGTGTGTGTGTTGGGTAATGTGGCTTGTGTTTTGGGGCGGAAAGTTGAACAATCTTCACAGCATGTCTGAGCTCACCTCAGAATACATTGTGTGTGTGTGTGTGTGTGTGTGTGTGTGTGTGTGTGTGTGTGTGTGTGTGTCACGTTGTCCAGTACATGGCAACATAAATGAATAATGTATGGCATCCAGCTGTGTTTGCACGTTGGGCAACACCTACATTATCCAGATGAGAAGGATACAAAGATGGAGAGATTAATGCAACATAAATACCTGAACCTGAATTAAAGTATTTTTAACGAAGATCCCAGATAATCACTTTTGCCTCGTGCAATAACAACCCGAGTGCACACACACACACACACACACACACACGCACACACACACACACACACACACACACACACACACACACACACACACACACAGCTGTTCTTCTTCACCACACAGGTGGGTTTTATCGACGCCGCTGCCAAAAACCAGTCTGAATAGTATCTGACTCCTTGTGTTGTTCATCCTCTGCTGACGCTGTATCTATATTATAAACACCTGGAGGAACGCGTGTAACAACACCCACAGTGAGCCGGGCGGGGTGGAGGAGCTCCTGCTGCCCAGATGGTCAAGTGCTTCTTCACTTTAGCTCCAGCAATCATTTGCAATTAAATAAATATAGAATATTTCTTGGAGACACCTGTTAGCTAATGGTTACGGAAATGAAATGTGGTGCTCCGCCCTTTTTTGCAGGGTCGGCTCCGCTGTCACTTGAAAACACGAGAGTGTATAAATAAACATGTTGTTGGTGTTGTTGTTACAAACACCTGTGGAGGTGATCCTTACTGCAGAAGCTGTGTGTGGTTGGAATGCTTTGCACACGGCCCCGTGCATGTAGACTAAGGGTCTAGTGCAAAGAGACTCTCATAAAGGAATCACAAGAAATAACTGCAACTTCACGCATGAACAACATCGAAACAACGAACAGTCATGGCAAGAAGAGCTCGTCATGTTGAAGGGAAGAACATCACAAAGAGGGAGAGAGAGAGAGAGAGGGGGGGGGGGGCTTTCTGAGGTGAGGTGAGGGGGGGGTAGACACTGACAGATACAGAGAGAGTGATTTCATATGAATACTCCACAATAAGAGCCCACAGGGTTAATATTTAATCGGCTGGTAAATGTTCGACGCCAGGCAGGAAAGTGAAATGCAAAAGGAAGCCTGTGACTATGAATGTTCAAAACACACACACGCACACACACACACACACACACACACACACACACACACACACACACACACACACACACACACACACACACACACACACACACACACACACAGCTTGTGACACTTGGTTCATAACATCAAGGCGACATTACATTCCTGACTTCCTGGTCCTCAGCTGCGTATAATCAAAGGTTCCCTGACAATGCGCTGCGTAATCTCCCGAGCGGATGTGAAGTGTGGCGTGATGCAGAGGAGAGATTCACCTGTGACCATCCTCTACCTGTATCCTCTACCTGTGACCATCCTCTACCTGTGACCATCCTCTACCTGTATCCTCTACCTGTGACCATCCTCTACCTGTGACCATCCTCTACCTGTGACCATCCTCTACCTGTATCCTCTACCTGTGACCATCCTCTACCTGTATCCTCTACCTGTGACCATCCCCTACCTGTATCCTCTACCTGTGACCATCCTCTACCTGTATCCTCTACCTGTGACCATCCTCTACCTGTGACCATCCTCTACCTGTGACCATCCTCTACCTGTATCCTCTACCTGTGACCATCCTCTACCTGTATCCTCTACCTGTGACCATCCTCTACCTGTGACCATCCTCTACCTGTGACCACCTCTACCTGTGACCATCCTCTACCTGTGACCATCCTCTACCTGTGACCATCCTCTACCTGTATCCTCTACCTGTGACCACCTCTACCTGTATCCTCTACCTGTGACCATCCTCTACCTGTGACCATCCTCTACCTGTGACCATCCTCTACCTGTGACCATCCTCTACCTGTATCCTCTACCTGTGACCACCTCTACCTGTATCCTCTACCTGTGACCATCCCCTACCTGTATCCTCTACCTGTGACCATCCTCTACCTGTGACCATCCTCTACCTGTATCCTCTACCTGTGACCATCCCCTACCTGTATCCTCTACCTGTGACCATCCTCTACCTGTGACCATCCTCTACCTGTGACCATCCTCTACCTGTGACCACCTCTACCTGTGACCATCCTCTACCTGTGACCATCCCTCTACCTGTGACCATCCTCTACCTGTGACCATCCTCTACCTGTGTCCTCTACATGTGACCATCCTCTACCTGTGTCCTCTACATGTGACCATCCTCTACCTGTATCCTCTACCTGTGACCATCCTCTACCTGTATCCTCTACCTGTGACCATCCTCTACCTGTGACCATCCTCTACCTGTGACCATCCTCTACCTGTATCCTCTACCTGTGACCATCCTCTACCTGTGACCATCCTCTACCTGTGACCATCCTCTACCTGTATCCTCTACCTGTGACCATCCTCTACCTGTGACCATCCTCTACCTGCGCTCACAATCCTCTATTTCAGAAGCATAGCCACATGTGTGGGGGTGAGGAGAATAGTTTTTTATTCTCCTTCTCCCCAAACCGTTTTACCCGGTAACGATACCTGTGTTTAATTCATTTGAACCACATTTTGCAAACACCACTTTAGTTTGACAATGAATTTGACTTTATCTGTTCTTTGTTTATCACGGACTATTCCTCCATCCCTCGCTCTCTCTTAGTGAAGCTTCTGAGAATAAAAAAGACCAGAAGGAATTTCAAATGTGTTTCTACTGTTTTTTGACTGCATCAGAACAAAGAGCTTTTGTTTACTTATTCATAATTGTCTTTTTGGTTTCAGGGATAATTTGTGTAACATTGAGTGCAAACACAAGCCTGCAGTTGGGATTCATCAGCAAAGTGTGAGTCATCGGTTTCACATGTGAGTCCATGTTTGTATATTTTCCATTTTAGTCAGTCATTTTAGTTTGGTATACATTTATATCTACATGTTTATGTGCGAGTCCATGTTTGTGTGGTTTCACCTGTGAGTCCATGTTACATTACATTACATTTTTATCCAAAGCGTCTTACAATCCTGTTACATTCGTACACAGCTACAGTGAGCAATTCAGGATTAAGTGTCTTGATCAAGGACACATCGACTAGGGATTGAACTACAAACCCCGTTATTGAAAGACCTGCTAACCACTGACCTGAGTCTATATTTGTGTCTGTGTGTATCTGGTTTCACAAGTGCGTTTTAAATGTAGTTTGCAATGTGCGTATTTCTGTGCACATACTTATCTGCATATTTGCATACATTTAATGTGTAATGTGGCATGTTAATATGAGCATGAGCTTGTGTGTGGAACGTCTCTACATGCTCCTCTGTGTGTAACTGACATCCATGTGAGACCAGAGCAAAAAGCACAGAGAAATCCTATAAATCATTCATGCACTTCTGGGACTTATATGAAGATGTGTGTATGATGAAACTAGTGAACAAATCTCTCCCCTCTCCACATCCAGCCTCTGTCTGCCATCCTGCAGCCTTGCTGACACCAGCTCGACTGGAACTGCTCTCCGGGTACTTCATTACTAAGATTAAATAAACACAAAACAAAAGGGCCTGAAACACCTCTTGAACAACTACAAAAGACACCGGCAACAAGAAGAAGAAGGAGAAGAAGAAGAGGAAGAAGACTGCAGTTATCAACAGTTTACGGCTCAGGTGATGGATTTAGTTTATGAAGTGCACACAATGCAGACTCCTCTGTTTCCATGGAGACCTATTGTAATCCCCAGCGTCCACTATATTTGCACACATTAATGTAAAGCTCTTTTGTCTCTAAGCACACATACTTGTGGACTTGCCAACAACTGTCATGAGAGGTCAAAGGGGAGCTTGTCTTCGGGCTCATAACGTGTCTTCCTTTCAGATGTCTGCCTGTGCAAACTGTGCCGTCCCTCGTCCTGCACTACGGAGTCAGTGGAGAGCTCAGCTAAATTTAGGTGCAGCAATATGTAGACCAGGTGTAATGCACATGGCCTACCTAGCCAGCTCTGTGTGAATGCGGCTGCATTGGACCTGGATAGATCCTTGGAGAAGCCCACGGGCTTCATTGGCACCGATATCTGCTAACCTTTGTTTTCTCGTCATAAACATGCTAAAAACAGTCCCTCTTTTCTGTTTGTGTCATGACAGTTTAAGAAAGAGGAATTGTTTACACTTTGGGGGTTTGGTTCACTGCTGTAAGGTTGCAGTGTATGAATGTATTGGACTCTGTAAACATCTTTCTTCGTGCCTCCGGGCTCAGACCTATTCCTCCAGTTGTTCAGGACATTTAACAAGAGTTGAAATCCACAAGCACAGCAAATGGAGAAACATCATTAAAAAAACTGGTATTTGTGTTGAATTCAGGACGTTTTCAAAACTTGCAATTCCCGGTTGATAAAGAAAATACCGGATGAGTCCAGTAGACTTGTTGTATGCACATGCAAAGGCTTACTCATTTATTAATGGAGAACAAGAAATAAGGGAGCTTTGTGTTCCACTAAGTTAGAGCTTTTTGAATTCAACAATTCTGTCTTTTCCAGAAAGCGCACTCTTTCCAGCTTCCCACCCGTGTGATGTCACTGTGCTACTTTCTGTTGCTCCCGTCTACCCGTGTGTTCTGAGAACCTCTTCATATTCGTGCTGAGGTGCAAATCAATAGACCTCAGCCTCTGTCAAAGGAATGCTTGGTTTAAGCTACTTATGATCTCAATCAAAGAGGGATGGAATTTGTATCTTGCAATCTCTGAAAGGCGAATAGTAATATTGTTTGCGGGCGTGTGTGTGTGGGAGGGGGGAGGGGGGGGGGTATTTGTTCTGATATTTCCTACAGTTCCCAAGCAAAGTGGCACCTCATTATGGTGATTGCCAGTCGTGTGTGTGGCGATGTGGGGTAGGAGAGAGAGAGGGGGGGGGGGGGGGGGGATATTATTTCCAGTCTACAACAGACAGACAGCCTGGAACAATTCCGCATTAGAAAGGGACTGAATAGTCTAGTTTTATTTATCTTCCTTTTTGCCTTTCATTGTGCAAAGTAATAATATGCAGCATGCTGTGATTGTGTGGCATTATTACAGTTGACCCTGCAAAATATGTTTTTTTTTGAAAAGCTAAGGAAATGATAATCTTTAGTAGAGGCTCAATTACCCTCCTCTTCACTTAACCCATTCAGAGCATCGAGGCCCCGGCCGACCGTGCCCTCCTGTCCTACCGGGGCCGGGGCCCACGCGGCCGGGGCGGGGCCTCCGGGGGGAGGGTGGGTGGGCGTGGCCTCCGGGAGGGGGTGGGGGTGGGTGGGCGTGGCCTCCGGGAGGGGGGTGGGCGCAGAGGGCACGCTGCGAAGTTTTCAAACTGCCTGGAGAACAAAAGTGATTTTCCAAACCGGAAGCAGGAAAAAAAACAACCTTTGAAGCAGCGACACCGTGGCCCGGTGTGTGTGTATGTGTGTGTGTGTGTGTGTGTGTGTGTGTATGTGTGGCAGCAGGTCCCCGCGTTCTAGGGAACAGATAGTAATGAAGCCGTGTCGTGTTTTAATTCATGCGTAAAGACGCGTTGTTGTTGTTGTTGTTGTTGTTGTTGTTGTTGTTGTTTTTGTCCCGTTAAGCCGGAGACATTCATATCGCGTATTCTAGTGTCATGAATCAGGACACACCGGCTCAGGTGCAACAGGGAAGCCGCTGTTGAAGTTATTCATTGATTCATCTGATGTATTGTGTCAGAACACAAAGCCTGGCGGCTCCATCTCGAGCGCCGCCCCTCGGCTCCGCGCAGCGATAGTGGGCTGGCTTGTGTCGGCGAGGAGAAGCCAGAGCCTCGGACGGCAGAGGAGAGGAGACACGTTCGAGCGAGGACGCCTTCAGCCCGCCTGCACCGCCTGCACCGCCTGCACCGCCTCAGCAGAGCCTCACATGCCCCGGCGCACGCTCAGCCTTCCGTCGGTAATCAGGGGTTTCTAAAAAAAAAGGGGAAATTGTTTGATTTAAACAGGCAAGTCACGCCGGGACGTTCGTCTCCCACCGAGGAGGCTGCGAGTGAGAATCGCCTCCGCAGTCTCTGATGCGTAGTACACCGGGAGTGGGTTGGGTCGCCTAGGCGCCTGGCACGATACAAAAAAAAGAAAAAGAAAGAGAAGAAGAAGCAAGATCGGTGAGGTGGGAGGAGGGGGAGCGATACCCGAGGCTTTGTAGCCAGGAGCACACCGGAGAGGTGATCGGACACGGGGAGAACCGGACCCACCGGCTGTGGATTGGACTCCCGACGCAAACCCCGGACGGTTTTTGTCGCCCGGGATTCGGAAGATCGTGATTCCCGGACCCCGCGGGATCCCCGGTGTCCAACCTGAACCTCCAGCCCCACCAGGCGTCTCCATCCGAAGGGAATATAACGAGTGAAGCTGCGGTCTCAACACACAATGGCAACCGGTGCGCTGCTGCTCGCCTGCGCGCTGCTCGGTAAGTCTCCCGAGAAGCCTTTCATCTGTGTCGTGAACCCCCCCCAACCCCCAACCCCCTGCTTTTTTTATGTATTTTAGGTCAAAGGAATACACTTGCATGACACATGCAGGCCATACTTATTAGTTGGGAGAGCAACTACTGGCCATCATGCATGAGTCAGGTGGAAGTATAGGCTCCATCGATAACTGCTGCAATAATGACAGATGCCAGTGAACCAGTGTGTGTGTGTGTGTGTGTGCGTGTGTGTGTGTGTGAGAGATTAACTGGGTTAATGTGATATTTGGACTTCTAGCCACAGATTAACCCTATAGAGTCTGACCTCAGATGAGCTGATGGAATATGCATTCTGCTATTGTCTGTAGTAACCCCCCCCCCCCCCCCCACACTCACACACACTCGGCCAACAGTGTATACATGCACACACATAGGGGCACACCTGGATTTCCAATCCTTAGGCTAGAAAGTCATCTCGTGGGTGTGGATAAACTCTGTGAGCCACCAGCTTTGTTGTACAGTAAGTCATCCCATGAAGGTGTGTGTGTGTGTGTGTGGGGGGGGGCACTGTGTGTTCCGTCCTCACACATGTGTGAACGTCCACCTGCAGTTTATTAGATTTCACAGTCGGATGCCGATGACGGCGAGTGAACAGGAATACGGCGTGATGGCCGACGCGTCCCGCTGCAGACCGTCCCAAACAAACAGCAGATGGCTTTCTGTTCCTGGACGGGGCCTGTCAGCGCCGCGGGGCCACGGAGGAGGAGGAGGAGGAGTGTGTGTGTGTGTGTGTGTGTGTGTGTGTGTGTGTGTGTGTGTGTGTGTGTGTGTGTGTGGGGGACGTCAGCCACTCGGAGGCCCTACTCGGCCAAAAGGATTACCAGTCTGCGTCTTGCGCCCCTTTTCTGTATATCAGAAACCACTTTCACCTTGATGGGGGGGGCAATGAGGATGTGAGGCGTGTTGTTGGGCGTACAGTACAGGCGGCTGCACACGGGCAGAATCTACAGTGTAGGCTGAGGCTGGATTACGGAGGGTTTTCATGTTGCATAACCGTGAATCATACGGCGCGTTATAAAAAAGGAAATGAGTTTGAGTCTGACGAACATCTCAGGTGTTGGGAAAGAGTTAGTTCTGTGGCCTGGTTGTGCATCGACAGATCAGGATAGCTTCTACTGCGGCGCTGACATGGGCCGGCGTATCGGTGATGGCATTAAGCTGGTAATTTGCCTGTTTGTGATATGATGCAGAGAAATCCTCTCCAGAGCTCAGGAAATACGTTTACTGATAATCAAGTTGTGTTTGAAGCAAAAGGGCAACACGTCTCGCTTCTGAAATCAAATGTTTTCATGACGGCGCTCGATATCTCCAGGGCTGGACCATCGGGGAGACTAAACACGACGTTGGAAGACATCACATGGGCCTCAGGGACGTTGAGCCGGGCGTCACACACGGCAACACGTCCCGATGTGCCATCTCTCCACCAACTCAGCTGGCAGCCGGCCATCGACTCGGAGAGCGGGATAAAAGAGTCTCGAGGACGGATACAACTGATTAAACATCGGGGCTGGGGTATAGATATGCATGGACATCACCGTATCGGAGGGTTAAATGAGACGTGTGCGTCGTGGCACACGTATTTTCACCCGCGTCGGTTTGGAAGGAGGATAAAACAAAAGGTGGATGATGGCTGTGTGAGATCCGTCATCGTTAAACCCAGAGGTGCCACTTACACAATCCTTTGGAAGGCAAATGTTATATCGAGGTTATTACATCTGCTGAGCTTGCAGCCAGGTGTGTGTGTGTGTGTGTGTGTGTGTGTGTGTGTGTGTGTGTGTGTGTGTGTGTGTGTGTGTGTGTGTGTGTGTGTGTGTGTGTGTGTGTGTGTGTGTGTGTGTGTGTGTGTGTGTGTGTGTGTGTGTGTGTCTGTGAGAGTGTGTGTGTGTGTGTGTGTGCGTGCGCTCCCGTTGTGTCACCGGGGTACACGATATGAAGCGTATAAAAAGAGTTGCCTGAAGCAACAAATGTTTATTAGCTTTACAAACGGGAAGTCTTCCTCCCCCGCAGACGGTGAGGAAGACGTAGGCGTGACGTAGTCCAGCTTCCTCTTCTGGGTTCTGTTTGTGTGAGAAACCTTTTGCCAACTTAAAGTACCCAAGATGTCTGGCCGTGTATTAGCAAGTTGAGATGTAATTAGTTGTGCGTCTCGCTGGTGAGTGGTGACCGCTCACCGGCTGACAGCAGAGCTGCTTCACGGCGCCGCGGTTCAGATGAGCTGCCACGGGCCCGTTTATCAGCTGGTCTCAGAGCAGCTTCACGTCGCACAGAGACAATTCAACACGCTCATGTCTGACAAGACGCTCATTCTGCCAGATGCAGTTATTCACACGTTAGTCATGACGCGGTGGTTTTTTATAGCTGCTTTCTCTCCGCCGACTCGGTAAAACAGGTGCTGTTTCCACCCTGTTCACACACTCCTGAACTTGTTATAAATTCATTTGCACAAACCTTTGTCAGATGGTCGGCCATGGGGGTGGGACACACGTGATGACTAATGCATGCAGGTTGCTCAATGTGGCATGTGGCAGTTGGCGTGGCCTCTGATTCCAAAGGAACATATCTTTACTAATTCACCAACACGGAGTCTCGCCGACGGCCACTACATCCTCATTCTCTCAGCTCTGCTGTAACATTTAGATTTCTTTATGGTTCCTTTGATCCGTTTGGTTTCCCTCGGCTTCTACCCGGCCTGGAAATACATCTCGACGCGCTTTAAACTCGCATCGTGTCTGCATGCGCTTTTTGGTTCTCGGGTGACAAATGAATGAAAATCAATCTGTAATTAAACACATTCTGAATTTCAGTGATATTGGGTTTAAAACAATAAGCCTGACATGTTAACTCAAGAAACTCAAGAAACTGATGAAAACCAGTGGCTACCTGCCTGGACAGTAAGACAAATAAATACATCAATTTAATAGAGTGGTACGATTCTTTTAAAAACATTGTGCCTCCTCCTCCTCCTCCTCCTCCTCCTCCTCCTCCTCTTCTTGAAGTTGTTGCCATCAAACTTGTGAGTCCAAAGCTGGCTCTCCATAATTGGCCCAATCAACATGAAGGTACTTAAGAGCTCATTTCCATCGGAGGCCTAAGTTGTCTTTTGTTTTCCTCCCATAACGTTTGTGCCGTGCAGGACGGGTGCAGCACTTACAGCCACTCAAGTTAGATTTGAATGTCCGGCTGTTCCGTGACAATTGTCACAAATGAATGATCGTATAAATGCGTGAACGTGGAAAGAGACGGAATAATTCCTTTTTATTTTACCGACGCACTCGTTCAAATGCGTGGACGTTTTAATGTGAACTAAGTCCATTACAGAGAAGGAAATCCGGGACATGGACGTGAAAACTGTAAAAAAAACAAAAAAAGATTGACATACTTGAAATACAACCTTTAAAAGTCAGAATGCATATTTATAATAAAACATAAAAATAAAGTAAGAATGATCCATGCATCAAGAAGGGCCAAAAGGAAACTCAAACATAACTTTTAATGATCCAGTCATCTAGCTTTTCAACCTTATGTTCATTGTTTGCATTAATATAATGATTGAATTTCTTTTGGAAGCTGAAGAGGAAACGCCAATGGCGTGTCTCAGTCTGCCCACGGGAATGTTGGTGTCCCCTCAAAGCATTTCAAACCCGCTCAGGATTCAAAGTTTGCGTTGCCACACCCTGATGCCCGCCCCAAACTCTCCCCTGTCCCAAATAAGACCGACAGCTGCCCCCCCCTCACACACACGTTGAGCCGGTGTGTGGTCGAGCCGTCGTCTTGCCGGACGTCTGCAGCCAGCTGCTGCCGGACGCGTTCCACGTGACCGTCGGCCTCGGCTGACACAGCGAGAGCCGCGTCTAGACGGCGGAGCAGGACGCATTCACTCCCCGTCCGAGACGTTGGCGTGGCTGAAGTCGCCCTCGTGTGTGTGTGCTGTACGGGGAAGTTTGCCGTGTGTGTGTTGTGTGTGTGTTGTGTGTGTTGTGTGTGTGTTGTGGCTCGTGATGCCGCCTCTTGTTCCGGAGCACCTCTGCGTCTGTTTGGGAACACGGGGCTGTGCAGCTGTCGGCTTGTGGTGCCGTGGGCTGCTCTCCGTGCCTGCCGGCTGCACTCTCCGGTTGCACACACACACACACACTTACACACACACACACACAAACACACGCACTGTTTGCACCATAAGCAGTGGAAACAATGTCTTTTGTGTGCACCCATGACAATAGGCCTTTTGTGCTATTGTCTTTTTTATATCATAACATTGTAGCCTGAACTAATCCAAGCGATGGAGGAGAAGAGACGCGAGCGTCAGCTTGACCGTCCTCCTCCGACATCACGGTGATGAACACGAGGCCACCAGCGGGTCAGAGTCGGGCCGAGACGTCGCATTAGTCCCGGATCAATAGGACATGGTGAGCCGTGTGGGCTCTGTTGCATCAGGTGCACCCGGAGGTCACGCCCACTGCTGGTGGCGCCCGCGACCAACGGGAGAGTAATCGGCCTGTCATCCAGACTCGCAGCCGGCTGCAGGAACTCACAAACCACGCTGACGTCTGTCCTCTGTCCTCTGTCCTCCGGGTTCCTCCTCTCTGAAGAAAGCTACTTTCCCTCCTCTGGAGCGGGCACAGGGGAAACTTGAGATTGAAATGACTTTTATCGCAAAGTCAGTTTAGAATAATCACAGTTAATCTTGTTGTACAGTGTCTGTTTAATTCTCTCTATATGTTACAGCTGATTGACCCCCGTTGACCCAGCTCTGAGCTGTGTGTGTGTGTGTGTGTGTGTGTGTGTGTGTGTGTGTGTGTGTGTGTGTTCTGGAGGCTTCCTGCTGCCACAGTGAATCATCAGCATGGCGTCCCACGCCGCTGCAGCCGAGGCAGCGTCTGCTTCGCGTCTGCTTGGTGTCTGTGTGTGTTTTGACTCCTCAGCAGCTCCTGTCTTCTGTCCCACATCAAAGCTTCCGGCCGTGTCTCCTGTTGTGTGATAACAACGGCCAGCACAAACGGGAGGGAGGGAGGGAGGAGGGAGGGAGAGAGGGAGAGAGAGAGAGAGAGAGAGAGAGAGAGAGAGAGAGAGAGAGAGAGAGAGAGAGACAAACAAACAAACTGAGATCTCTAATCGGGGGAGGAGTCACAACCACCAATAACCCCAGGCCCTCTTAAACGGTTCTGTTAGGAGGATCTGCCTCAGCACCGCCTCCCCCACTCAGACGGTGGCCTACGCAAGTCTTCTTCTTGTTCTTCTTGTTCTTCTTCAGTGAATAGCCCCCTCCCTCCCCCACTCTTTCCTAAACAATGCCCACCTCTTCTTCAAAGAGCACCATTTATAAATCGCCCTCAGGGTGATCCAGACCCGATACTTCCATCGTTCTTGTAGTTTCAAAGCAAGAATCTGTGTTTTAGGGCCACCTCTACGTGAGACCGGTTCACTCACACCAACCAGCCCCCTTCCTCTGGGGATTTGTCCTCCTCCTCCTCCTCCTCCTCCTCTCTGCTGTTTTGTGTTGATGACTGGCTGGCAAGAGAAGTCCACTTTACTCCTCCTACACACACACACACACACACACACACACACACACACCGTCCTCTGAGCTGCCGTCCTGCGGTGCAGCCACACTGCTCCATGCTCGCTCCTCCACTAGAGCAGATCCCAGACCAGTGGGACACGCCACCAGGCCGCCGCTATGGCCGCCGCTCCCCACCTGCTCACCGCTGATCCTCGTTTAGTGTCACACGCTCGGCTCGGTGTGCATGAGGGGAAGAAAAAGCATCTTCAACCCCTCATCCCTTTAAAAAAATCCTCTTATGCAATAATGAAGAGCACCTCACTCACTTTGCCGCTATGTTCTGCTAATGTACTTATTTTCTGCTTAACACCTACCAACGAGGTGTGTGTGTGTGTGTGTGTGTGTGTGTGTGTTGATTGCTTGTGCATAAATGCAAGAATTTACAAGCGCATTTCTTTCCCTCCCTGAAAGGCGAAATGACTGACGATGTCAGACTGAAGGATCGTCTGTTTGTAGTGGACTAATTAATAGTTAATTAGTTTCCTTTCCAATCTGCAGCTTAATGTGCGAACGTTGGAACTGATAGCAAGCTGTCAGTCACACAAAAACAAACCACTGTACGAGAAGCAGATACAGCTGTCGGGCTTAATTGTGCACAAGCACGAGATGGATAATGAGCGAGGATAAGCCGAGTGTTTTTATGTCTTCATTCTTTTACAACAATCAACGCAAACAGTCAGCCGACTCCTTCACAGGGTTTAGGATTCCGTCATGTTTAAGGTTCAGGGTTGATTTGAGACCTCAGAGCTTTGTCATGCAGACTGAGTGGGGGAGGTGTGGGTGTGTGTGTGTGTGTGTGGGGGGTGGGGGGGGGCTTTGTGTGTGTGTGTGTGTGTGTGTGTAGGGCACACCCAGTGTGTCGGGACTGGGGGTTGGGAGATGAGGTTGGTGGGGTAGCAGGTGTCCTCATAGAGTTAATGGATTCGGCGATGGGAGTAGATTGAGGCACTTAATGTACTGGAAGTGTGTGTGTGTGTGTATGTGTATGTGTGTGTGTGTTATGAATAAACCACTTTGACCACTCGGCCCTGTCCCCTGTCGGGCCCCTTTGTCTTCCTCTAGTCATGAGCAGAAGACGGGGTGGTGGTCTACAGGGTGACGGGGTGTTACGCGGCTCCCCTCAACACGCCGTGCGGCCCCAGCCTCCTCCCCTCAACACGCTGTGCGGCCCCAGCCTCCTCCCCTCCACACGCCGTGCGGCCCCAGCCTCCTCCCCTCCACACGCCGTGCGGCCCCAGCCTCCTCCCCTCAACACGCCGTGCGGCCCCAGCCTCCTCCCCTCCACACGCCGTGCGGCCCCAGCCTCCTCCCCTCCACACGCCGTGCGGCCCCAGCCTCCTCCCCTCAACACGCCCTGCGGCCCAGCCTCCCCTCAACACGCTGTGCGGCCCCAGCCTCCTCCCCTCCACACGCCGTGCGGCCCCAGCCTCCTCCCCTCAACACGCCGTGCGGCCCCAGCCTCCTCCAGTCGTCGCGTAAAGACCGACTAACCATCTGGCACCCTGTAAATGTGTTCCAAGCGCTCAATGACCCACATAATTGTCGATTTGACAATATTCAAACCGTACAACTCTTTTAGCGCCTTATTTTGAATAGTCATGATATCGTCCAAACGTTAGTGAGAAGAACGGAGCGCCGTTCTGAGGATTGCACCTTTTGTCAAGCGCCTTCAACTCTGAGCCTTTAGTCCCAGATCGATGTGACCAGTTCACCAGCAGGTTGGAGGGTGGAGGGTGGAGGGTGGAGGAACGTGATGGAGGAGGGTTTGTTCCCGGAGGGTTTTCGGTGTAGAATGAAAGTCTTGGGTGTATGTGTAGTACACTGAGCCTGTTTTGATCTGTGAATACACATCTTGTGTGACCAGCGTCAGAAATACCCCAGGGCAAAACTGCCCCTAAGAAATATAATTTTCCCCCCGATATCCCTATTAGAGGGGCAAAAAGAACCCCATAAAATCCTCTTATTAATTAATTCTGATAATTTAATAGGGTTTTTGTTTTGTTCTTGGTGCTATGTCTTGTCTGTAGTGCCTGTACTATAGGTACACAGCAAGAATCATTAAATGTAATTTGAATTATAAAAAAAAGAATTAAATAATATTTGTTAATAGTTGTTAAAAAATAAAATAAAAAAATAACCACAACAAAATAAGAATACATTTGAATATGGTTGTCTGATTTATGTTTTCTGTTTGTTTTTTGTTAAAAAAATAAATCGTAATCAAACATTTTGAATCTGTAGACTACTGCCTAATAGTCTTATTATTGGCATTTCTAATGACAATTGATCATATACTGTAAACCTAAATAAGTATTTTTTTCTTATTTTTAAACAAAGGTTACATATTATTTCACAAGTTTCAAAAAGTTCGCCAATTTATTTTTAGTTAGTAGGCGCAAAAATTGCCCCCTAAAAAATACATACATGTCCTCCCCGCCACCGTTCAGCCGGACGGCCGCAGTCACCGTCCAATGAGTTCCTCTTAAATACCTTCTACACAGGGAAATAAGTGGCAAGAGAATTATTGCCACCCAGCTGCGTTTTCCATTGTCTTTCTCGCTGCCTATGAATTATTTATTCACCATTAGACTTCAAGTACAAACAGCATTTTTCGGCTTTAATTATATTTATATGTCAAGATGTCGCTGTCGCTGTGCCATATGTGACCGCGGTGTAATAACTGAGTTATAGCTCGGCACATGCTTATTACCCCGTGGACTGAGGCGATAACTAGCGTGCGTCATGTAATCATTCCTCTAATGCATTTCCAAAGTAATCATGTTTACCTTCCTTCACCTTTCCGTTGGGGGAATGATGGAGCCGTGGCGCCGCATCGCATTTGATAATCAGAAGCTTCTCCAGATGAGAAGGAATATATTTAGTTCTGGCGTCGAGAGGAGTGTGTCGTAAATTGCTTGGAGAATGTTATTTAAAAAAGGTTTCCGATGAATCACTGCATGATTAGCTGCTTCAAACAATCACTCGGCATGAAACAATAAAACTCCAAATGCTGTTTTCCATCGTGGACGAACGTGAAGGCGAAGCAGCTGAGGGTGTAGGAGGGAGGATGACGAGGCAGCTGTTCCACCGAGGAGGGAGGATTCTGATCGGCTCCTTGTTGTTGAAACCGCCGACGAACACGAGCAGCAACAGAAGAAAGAATCCCACTTCTTTACGCTCACTTCCTTGTGAGGGCCACCTGCAGAGTACTCTTACACATGAACACAGATGTATGAGTTAGCCTTCCCCCCCCATCGCCTCTTTCCTGGTCTCACCAGCTGTTAGGAGCCACATCCAGGTGGGGTCACGGCTGCTGTAGCCCGGGGGGCCGTAAATGAGGACTATTTAGCATAGTGAGAGCGAGGAGAGGACAGCGTGACCCAGGTGGGCCTCACAGCGAGAGGCGCTTGAGTCTCAGACATGGAGATTGAAGACGAGCATCCAAGGGCGGCGCAATTATTTCTGGCCACCAATTTAATTCAATTCAGTTTATTTGTATATTCCAGTTTCACAAATTACAAATTAGTCTCAGAGTGCTTTACAGTCTGTACACATAGACATCCCTGACCTCTGACCTTTGACCTCACATCGGACCAGGAACAACTCCCAAATAACCTTCAGGGGGAAAAAGTGAAGAACCCTTCAGGAGAGAACAGAGGAGGATCCTCTCCAGGATGGACAGAACAATAGATGTCATGTGACCAGAAGACAGATTTAGAGTTAAATACATTCAAGGAATCTGACAGAGTTTATCAATAATTCATATTTAGGCATAGTCCACGATGGAGAGTTTGGAGCACCAACTTCCCGATGTCTCGTTACTGTACAGCCAAGAAATCGCCCAGCGCACAACGCTCAGTACGACACATGTTCCTGATGAGCTTTAGAGGCGCTCCGAGGAGGGTGTGTTACCTTTCAACGGAGCTGAGCCGCTTCCCCCGCCCGCCAGTCTTTATGCTAAGCTAAGATAACCAGCTGCTGGCTGTAGCTTCATGTTTACCACACACACACACACACACACACACACACACACACACACACACACACACACACACACACACACACAATGCCATTCTTTGCATCTAACTCTCAGCAAACTATGTAAATAAAAACACAAAAGGTGTAGCCCCGGTGGAGATGTGGGATGGAGCATAAATGTGTTGTGAAAGAAAAGGTGCTCTTGTTTACCTATGGAGGACTCAAAATGACTTAAGTATAAATAAATAAATGCATGAACAAATATAGGAATAAATAAATAAATGCTTAAATAAATGTATAAATAAATACATAAATAAATGTATAAATAAATAAATAAATGAATGTATAAATAAATAAATGCTTAAATAAATAAATACAATAATGAATGAATATAAGTTATACATCAACAGGACATCATTAAATAAATATATTTCTACATTTCTGTATTTTTTCATTTATTTATTTCTCTATTTATGTGTCCACACGTATTTCTTCATTTATTTATGTGTGACATTTACGAGTCCGTATATTCAAATGAGCTGGGCGGTCCGAACCTGTCTAAAGCCTGATTGGTCGAGTCGGGGAGCAAGACAGAAACAGTCGATCCCTAGCACTTTGATCTGTAGACAGATCTGTAAAAAGCATTTATACATTTATCGATACATTTATTTAAGCATTTATTTATTTATTCCTATATTTATTAATGTATTTATTTATACTTAAGTCATTTTGAGTCCTCCATAGGTACCCCTCCATGCCCCTGTCCTCTCTGATGAGCGTGATGCGCTGGTTGCCACTGTTAGTCAGCTGTTGGGTTGGCCTGCCAGCCGTCTAGCTGGCCCTCTAATGGAGGCTGCAACTCTCTTCCTCCTTTCTGGCTGGATGTATTATGTCAGACGCTCGCACACAGAGTGTCATTACAGCTTCCCAGCTGACAGGCTTCCAGCAGCGTGAATGTATTCCCTTGAACACCGCAAATCATTTAGCTTCCTCCTCAGCGCAGACGGATCGCACGGTCGCCGTCTTTCGTCTTTTAGAGGAAACAAACGGTGGATATGGGGTTTGTTGAAATATTTAAAGCCGGCAAAAAAGGGCCTGAGGTTGTTCCCAACTGATTATCACACTCTGAAGAAGAAGAGGCAGGTGATGATTATCGCCGCCGGATGGACGAGCGTTGGAAAAAGCTTGAGAGGATGAAGCCAGAATTGTAATATCCGACACGGCCTCGAGCGAAGAATCAAAGATGCTGGTCTCCTCGCTCCATCGCATGGATTACAATCTGACATGCTTAAGACATGCAGAGGCTCAACTTCTTTCATGTCAAATTTAAAAAACATGGTTCGTACGGTCATGGAAAACCTGGAAAAGTCATGGAATTTTAAAATGTTCATTTCCAGGCCTGGAAAAGTCATGCAAAAAAATTAAATCATAAAAGTTTGGGAAAAGTCATGAAAATGTGTTATAATCACATGTTAATTTACCCCGAGTTTTAAATAATTTATATATATATTTTTTTAAAGAAAGACGCTCAAAAACGCACATTTTCGAAATTGTTCATGTTTATACCGAGATTTCAGTTTGGTCTTGGAAATTTGTCATTGAAAAGTCCTGGAAATCCATTGGTCAAAATGTGTAAAAACAGGGTTTGTACGCTCGTGGAAAACCTGGAAAAGTCATGGAATTTTAAAATGGTCATCTCCAGGCCTGGAAAAGTCATGGAAAAAACTTAAATCATAAAAGTTTTGGAAAAGTCATGGAAGTTTGTTATAAGCACGTGTTCATCCAGCCGAGTTTGAAATAATTCATATGTTTTTTAAAGAAAGACGTTTAAAATATAAGCCGGCGTACGCTCTCAATACGCACAATTTTGTACATCTTTCATGTTTATACTGAGATTTCAGTTTGGTCGTGGACATTTGGTTTAAAGTCCTGGAAAAGTCCTGGAAATCCGTCAGTCAAAATGTGTAAGAACCCTTAAGAAATGGAGAAGAAGCCGAGGAGAAATGAAATAAACGGGTATCATAACCGTGCAGGGTGCAGCTCATTGATCCAAACAGGTGTATAGTGTTCATGGTTTCAGGCCCGTCTTCTACACCACCCTCTAAAGAATGGAAAAGTGTCCCTAACAGGGACATATGTCCCTTTCTGCGTCTCTTATCTTCCTCCCTCCAGTGTTCCCTCCGCCTCCATCTCTCCCTCACACTGGCGCTCTCTGTAATGATGTTAACAGGGTCAAAAGCTTCGCGGGCCTAAGGGGAGACAAATGCTCAGTGATTTTGGAGACCGGTTAACCGGGGCTGAGAAGTGCCGAGAGGGAACTACTCCTCTGCTCCTCATCTTCCTCCAGCCTTTATTTCCCCTTGTGTCTGCAGCGTTCTAAGTCAGCGGTACACTTGTGTTTCCTCTTAGTTCTGTGCATTCGTGTGGTGTTCGCCCCCTGGAGACAGCGGGCCCTTTCTCTTCGTTCCTCTTTTCCTTTCCTCTCACCACGCCGTCCTTTCCTTTGCTCACACCTCCCCGGCGGAGCACTTTCACAAGCGTCCAGATCTGTGGGATGAGTCTGAACCCCCCTTGGGGAGGAAGGACATTGACTAGGCCCTTTTCCCCTGGCTCTACCAAGCACGTTTATATTGAATGAATACTTCACTCTTCAACATGTTTGTAGAATAGTTGGCAGGAGGCTGTTCATGCTCACCCATCTAACATCGATTGTCCAGGTAGGGCTCCTCTTCCACTGCCTGCATGCGCAGAACAGCAGCAGGATCCAGTTGTGACGAGTAATCCAGAACGTCACGAGTTTAGTCTGTGATGGACGGCTCCAATCTCTCCCAGCGGCACATCTTCACACTGCATGTCCTCTTCATTACCTGCACCCTGCAGTGTCTTTATCACACACCTTTGCTGGTGTGTAATTATCATGTGCCGTAGAGGAGTGGCGGTGTGAGGAGGCGTGAATGCTCGTGGCCTCCCTCCTGTTTCCACTGAGAATAAGACGCTGCCCACAAATGATTGGATTAGTATTTAACCCCCCTTCCACTTAGCATAATCCCCTATGCAGCTGTGCATGTGTGTGTATGTGTGTGTGTGTGTGTGTGTGTGTGTGTGTGTGTGTGTGTGTGTGTCAAACAACAAGGTCAGTGAGAGGACCTGTCCGTGGTCCTTCTCCATCATCTGACGCGTGTTTCCGGTGTCCGGTCAAGGAGCCGCGTGGGAAGCGATTGGCAGCGAAGAAGATGAGCGAGGAGGACGAAGACGAGGGCAGCCAGACCGGCCGATGAGGGGGAGGCGGGGAGAACGACGTCATGGGAACGCAGCGGCGGAGACGAGTGTTCATAATGGCAAAAAAAAACAGGCCTCGTCGAGCAAACACGGCGCCGTGCGACGGAGGCGGCGCAGCCGGAGGTGGAGACGTGGGGGGGGGGGGGGGGGTGCGGGTCGCGGGATTATATATATGTGTATATATATAATATATATATTATTATATAATCCCGCGGCAGGCTGGGTGGAATCCAGCGATCAGCCGAAGGTCTTCTGCGTTCGGCGGTAAACAGCCTGCAGAGCGACGGCACTTTGAAGTTTCACAGAGCTGCTTAAACGCTGAAGTCTGAAAAGAGAAGGGCGAGTAACAAAGAAGAGACGGGGTATAGAGAGAGAGAGAGAGAGGGGGGGGGGGAGAAACATGCAGGAAGGGAGGGAGGGTAACCAGGAGTACGTCAGGGAAGTTTGTTTCAGGAGGATGACAGCAAGAGGAGGAAAGCTCTTAGTGCACCAGCACAGTGTGTGTGTGTGTGTGTGTGTGTGTGTGTGTGTGTGTGTGTGTGTGTGTGTGTGTGCTGTATTAGTAATATGTTTCCCGCCGTTCTGGATGAGTAGCTGCAACATGAGAAGCAGTGACGCGGCGGTTCGGCGCTGATCGGAGTTGCATGTGGGCGGACCGGGCGCCGCCCGATGACAACGGTGACATCACGGGGAGAAAGACCGGAAACGGGTCTGAGTCAGAAGAGACGCCGCTCACCTCACGCGCCCCCGGAGGACGCTCGGCGCCGCACGCCGTCCGTCAAGCCCAGGTCGACGCCGCTGTGCTGCAGCCGCACGTGTTGCTATGTGCTAGAAATGATGTTATTATGTTTATTGTATGAGGGAATAAGGGGAGGTCTTATATTATTCAGCAGGACGGCATCAGAAATGTAAGCAGTGTGCAAGCGAGACATTATATTAATAAGTACAGAATTATTAACGGGAACATTAGGAGGAGTGGTTGGCTGGGTTTAGAATGTCAAGCCCCGTGTAACTCTGTATAATATTCCTATAGGGACACATTTGTGACAGAAGGTTTAATATCGTATGTTCCAGGCGACGGGACACGATGTTTGGATCGCTCCGGTTCCGGTTCTCGTGACTCGTTCTGACTCCAGTCTCACGGCTCAAGTTGTTATCTCTGTCGACGTGTTGCTGCTGCTTCATGGCTGTGATTGATTATGGGATGTCTTGGATTGGATTGGATTCTCTTGTCATTGCACAGAGTTCAGGTACACATGCAACGACATGTATTCTCTGCATTTAGAGAATACTAACGAGAGTACTGCAGAGAGACCACAGTACACAACACCTGCAGTATAGTTTAGCAGTAGTTTCAGTGGTAAATGTAGTAGTAGTTTTAGTAGTAGTAGTAGTAGTAGTAGTAGTAGTAGTACTCGTACCTCGGTGCTGAGCAGTTGTGTGTTTACGTCCTCCAGCTGGAGATCCGATCGTTGACATTGATCTCTGTACTCCAACACCTGCACACACACACACACACACACACACACACACACACACACACACACACACACACACAGATTATTTTCCATCAGCATTTTTTTTATTCGTCATAATATTTGTCAGTTACCCTTTTTTTTTATTCGTCACAAATTTTCTTTTGTAAATATCATTATTTTTATTATTATCGTCACAATTTTTTTTTTCGGCCCTTTTTTGTTTTGCCATTCACCATTTTTGTTTGGTATTTGTCACCATTCTTTTTGTTGTCATGCAGTTAAAAAAATGTATTCTTCATTTTTGTTTTTGGTTCATCACAAATGTAGTTTTTTCTTTTTGTCTCCAGCACTTTTTTTTTGTCGAGCACCAATTTCTTTTTTTTATTAGTCACCATTTTCTTTGGCAGTCAAAATTAGAAATGTTTTGTCCGTCACCATTTTCTTTTTATTCATCAACATTTTTTTTGTCATGCAACTTTTTATATTTTTGTCCATCACCAAATTTAGCTTAAAAAGCTAAAAATTCATTACCATTTTTTATTCGCCATAATTATTTTTTTCGTCATTCACATTTATTTATTTTCACAAATAGTTTTTTTGTCCAGTACCAATTTTTTTTTTTTATTCACCACCATTTTGTTTTTTTCATTCGTCACAAATTTAGTTTTTTATGTTTGAAACAAATTAAACAAATGTAGTTTTTATTGGTCAGCCATTGTAGTTATTTGTGAGATAGACACACACACACAGTTTAGTTTTTTGTCATTCACAATTTGTTTGTTTTTCAACACAATTAAAAAAAATTGTCCATAAAAGAAGAAAATAATCGTCATAATATTTTGGCAGTTACCTTTCTTTTTTTATTCTTCACAAATTATTTTTTGTCAATATTTTTTTTTATTAGTCACCATTTCAGTTTTTTGTCACAATTGTTATTTTTCTCACAAATTTAGTTTAGTCACAATTTTTTTTTCAACTCCATTTTTTCGTCCAAATTATTTTTGGGTTCATCACAAATGTAGTTTTTTTTTTGTCTCCACCACTTTTTTTTGTCGAGCACCAATTTCTTTTTTTTATTAGTCACCATTCTTTTGGGCAGTCAAAATTAGAAATGTTTTGTCCGTCACCATTTTTATTTCATGCAACATTTTATATTTTTGTCTATCACCAAATTTAGTTTTTTATACATTACCATTTTTTGTTCGCCATAATTCTTTTTTTGTCATTCACCTTTTTTGTTTTTCTTCACACATTTGTTTTTGTTGTCCATCCTTAGTTATTAAGGAGCAGTGGGCTGCAGCGATGCGCCCGGGAAGCAAATGGGGGTTCAGTGCCTTGCTCAAGGAAACTTTGACGTGCAACTAATGGGGAGAGCGGGGATCGAACCAACAACCTTGGGGTTGCAGGACGATCTGACTGGAAACGATGAGCAGCGCACGCACTAAAGGACGTGTGCGTCTGTTTATCCGTGTACACACAGCCCCGGTCCCCAGAGGCTCCTCTGATGTTTAATACTTCACGTTTGTTAATTCCATTTCCACTGAAACTAAAATATATTCTGATGTTCGTGCTGTAGCTGAGATGCAGACAACTTTTTAACTTGTTCCCTTTTTCTTTTAGAACAAGGTTAACATTTTAAAGTATTAATGACAAGTTTTGGTCACACACACACACACACACACACACACACAGCATCCTACAGACTTTCTCACTCTCACACACTCACACACACACACACACACACACACACAGCATCCTACAGACTTTCTCACACACGCACACACACACACACACACACACACACACAACATCCTACAGACTTTCTCACACACACACTCACAAACACACACACACACACACACACGTCATCATCCGCCTCTCAGGTAAAGGCTGGAGCTTCTTACTGTTGGGTAACAACAGACTTTCACACACACACAAACACACACACACACACACACATCATCCTACATACTTTCTCACTCTCACACACATACACACTCACACACACACACTCACACTCACACTCACACTCACACACACACACACACACACATCATCCTACATACTTTCTCACTCTCACACACATACACACTCACTCACACACATACACACTCACACACAGCTGCACTCCCTGGTTGCTGCACACAGGAAGCGCGTCCTCTGTCTGGATGGGGGTGTATGTGTAAGTGCTCTGTTGTCTCCGGCCCAATGAGAGGGATGTTTGTAGTTGTTCCCTGAATGGTGAATGCTGTGTGTGTGTGTGTGTGTGTGTGTGTGGGTGTGTGTGTGGGTGTGTGTGTGTGTGTCAATGCAAGGGGTTGAGTTGACTTGCATATGCTTCCTGCCTAAATATAGGCTCCAAAGCAGCGTACAGAAGAGTAGAGGTTGGTTGAGGCTGAGTCGGTCCTCCGTAGCCACAGCGCTCTACGGCTCGTCCTTCACTCCACTAATGAAACCTTCATTTGTTTTTTGATGAGAACAACACATTACAATTAGCAAGTTGCAGTGTTGACTTCTGGCGGTGCAGCGTTAATCTGTGTTTGAACTGCACCGACTGGCATTTAATTTGGTTGTCAGGGGAAACAAAGTACATATAATTAAAAATAACACACATTTCTCCTCATGCTTTCCAGGCAATTTTGGGGCATTTCCGTGCGGAAAAGCCCCGTTCATCCAGACACTGATATCTATTGAAATATGAGTAATTATGAATGCACAACACAAAACGGTGTTAAATTGATACATATAGGAAGATATTATAATAGAACATATTAGGGAGAATATTGATACTGTTATTAATGTATTATAATCATAGGGGTAATGTTTACTCTATGCAAATGTAAATGGCAAGAATGAATGTATGTTCATGAGAGAGACTGTATGTTAGTGTTATAGATCGACGGAGCCGCTTGAAATCCGTGACGTGACTTACAATAACAAGGGACTTTTATTGTGAAGGTGACTTTAATACTGGAAATAATAGACGGGAATCTTATTGTGAAAATACTTGACCGGAAATGACGTTTCGACCCCCGGGCGGTTAAAGGAGTTCCTGTGAAAATGTTTCAGGAAGTGAGGAAGTGAGCGGCGCACACCTCAGACCACCCCCCCCCCCCCCCGCTATTCCTGTGTTTCCTGGGGGACGCGAGGCGCTGCGTGAACTACAATGCAACGCTAAATATTTAAACTCAAGTTTTGTAACTCATGTTCTCTCTTCCCTCTCCCTCTCTCCCCGTCTCCCTCCCTCTCTCTCCCGCCGCCCTGCAGCCGGCGTCTCCGAGGCCCAGCGCGTGGTCACGGTGCAGAGCGGCCCTCTGGTCCGGACCGAGGGCTCTCACGTGACCATCATGTGCAACGTGAGCGGCTACAAGGAGGGCGTGCAGCAGGACTTCGAGTGGTCCATGTACCTGCCGTCGGCGTCGGACCGGGAGATCCGCATCGTGAGCACCACCCAGACGAACTACGCCTACGCCGTGTACGCGCCCAGGGTGAGCGGCGAGGAGATCTACGTGGAGCGGCTGAGCGGCGACGCGGCCGTGCTGCACATCGCCAACGTGGAGGCCAAGGACCAGGGCCTGTTCGAGTGCTACACGCCCAACACCGACGGGCGCTACCTGGGCTCCTACAGCGCACGCACCAACCTCACCGGTGAGCACACACACACACACACACACACACACACACACACACACACACACACACGGATGAGGCCCCCGTCATCACACACCCTGCGGGGCCTCACGGTGTTGAACACGACGCGGCGTGTCAGTAAGTTTGTGGCAATTTGCTAAACACATTTATTTGGGTCTACGGAGGGGGGAGAGGTTCCCCCCCCCCCCCCCCCCCCCCCCCGGGCCGAACTTAGCCCCGCCCTCAACATTTGAAGTCGGGAAGTCCGTCTGGCATCGCTCCATTGGGGAGAAATATTGGTCGGACCAATCAGATGGTCAGGGCGGGCTTTATACGATGACGGACAGATGATCCACGGCAACGTAACCAACACGTCATCAAAGGCGCTCGCTTCTTCCAGCGTCAGTTGAGTTCAACAACGATGCGTCGCTTAAAACACGTCACGTACTCCGTCGCTCTGATTGGTTGTATCTCTATCCAATTGATGAAGAGGCGTTTTCTTTCCTGGTTGGGTTGAGACACGCCCCTTAACCACAGCCCAGCGGAGCGGATCAGACTCACACTCTGACTACAGTACAGGGTTTTTCCTGCATAGATAAAATTTCGGCGCGCCTTTTTACCGAGCGCCTATGACTAATCACGAGCGCCTAAGGCCAAAAAAAGTCTGTGCTGAAAACAAAATGTGCGAATGGACAAATCGGCCAGCTGTTGATACCCCCCCCCCCCCCCCCGTCAACAACTTTTCTTCGGAGCACCGAAGACCCATTTTGACCCAGGAGAAACCCTGGAGTATGAGGATGACATCGTCAGGCTAGCAAACAGCTGTTCCCTCTGCAGACTGTGGAGGGAGGCCTCCTGTGCAGCGCATGAAGTCTCCCTGAGTCACGTGTCCGAGCTTCTCCTCGCTTCGCTGACTGGCCGTGTGTGTGTGTGTGTGTGTGTGTGTGTGTGTGTGTGTTTAGTGGGTGTGTGTGCGTGTCAGCGTGCCTGGTTATCTCGTTGCCGCCGCGCCGCTCTCCTCCCATACGGCGTGCAGCTGATCAGGCCATCTGGACCGGTCCCCCTCAGGTAGCCGTTAGTGCTGTCGGCCGCGTGAGGAGACGATGGGAAACACTCCCAATCTCCTGTTTAGCACCTTTTAAGTAAACATGCAGCGCCGAGTGTGAGTCTGTTTAAAACACGTTGTGCCATTTTAGAGCAACGCTATGAAACAATTGTACCTTAAAATAACAGCTTGAAAGAAATTTACTTTTACTATGTTGATGCCTCCTCCTCCATCGGGGTCTGGGGGCTAAAGACCGACTCTGTCACATGTTGTAGCGCCCGGTCCTTGGACCTGCTTTCTGTCATGATGACCAGCGTCACATAGTCCAGTCCACCTCACAGGGGACTTTTTATTGTCTCCGCTTCTGTGACGTAGAGACAGAGAGACATGCTGCTGTGGAGACGACCAATAACAGACCTTTAGTTTAAAGAACAAAGACGTCTTTAAGAAAGGGACCTGACATTACTGCTGCTGTCATCTGGAGGAGAGAGAAAGTTACAGGGGGCGAGGAGATTATTATTTAACTCAAACTCTAAAGAGCCATATGTCACCAGAAGAGCCACATATGGCTCAGAGCCAGAGGTTCAGACCCCTGATCTATAACTGGGTATTTACCACACTGAAGTACACGTTAAACACCTGAAGGGGGCGCTACAAGGGGAACACTAGATACTGGGGCTTTAATGGTGCATATTCAAAACAAATTCCCACTAAAATGTTCTGCTTGGGACCTTCAGGGCCCGTGTGAGTGCGCTGTGAACCTGGATGACCTGCTGGAGGCGTGTTCGTGAACGCGTGGCATTAGTGGCGTCGCGATTAGATCGGACGGTCACGCGTAGCAACCGATGAGCAGGACCCCCGGGCTGAGAGGAAGTGTTGTTGCACATTTTAACACAACGTCCCACCTCCTCTGTTCTGCCCCGGGAAAAAAACTATCTCTCTCATATCTCTCCCCCCCCCCCCCCACACACACTCACACACACACACACACACACACACACACACACACACACTCACTCACACACACACACTCTCACACAGCTCCTTCCCACACCTCCTGAATTCTTTGGTTGCCCGGAGCTGTTTCTGTAACGCATCCGGTGAGTTGGCGTGATGTGTTTCAAAGGCATTCGTTTCCGTCTTTTTCTCCTTCTCTCTATCTCTCTCTCATATATATATATATATATATATATATATATATATATATATACATATACAGATCCAGCCAACAGCACTGAAGACGCAGCTGTCGTAGAGAATCCGTTCCTTCATGGCTGACCTTGCTCACCGGGTCAAAGTTCAAACCAAATGCTTGTTGGGGGGGGGGGGGGGGGGGACTTCTTCTAAGTTATTAGTTTCATATTGAAGCCACTCGCCGAGTGTCACAGCAAACGGAGAATGACCGATACGGCAAGGCTGACTTGTGTCTCTCAGTGTGAACGTGACGCTGCGCTCTGCCTCCCGTTTCACCGCTGTTATCCGGAGCCTCGGGCGTCGCGTTTTCCAGGGTTGGCGGTATGCTGTGAATGTGGGGCAGGGCTGTGTTAACAGAGCTGCTGGTGGCACAGCGTATTTATAGAGCTGCGTGTGAGGAGGTGGGGAGGTGAGGAGGTGGGGAGGTGAGGAGGTGAGGAGGGACTGTTACCGGAGCCTTTCTGTGTCTCTAACCTCTTAACCCACTTTCTGTGGTCAGCGTCGCTCCCCTCTCCTCTCGCTGTGCACTCGAGTCCCTCTGAAGCCGGCAGCTGCACGCCTCCTCGCATGGGGGGGGGGGGGGACAATGACACCGTGTCCTCCCTCCCCTCCCCCCCAACCCTCTTCCTCGCTCCACTGTCTTTCATTCTGCCATCTATATGTCTGTTTCCCATTTATCAGCCCTGAACTCCTTTCCCCATTTGCTCTTGCTGTGTTGTGTGTGTGTGTACGTACAGTATATGTATATGTGTGTGTATATTATATATATATATGTGTGTGTGCGATTGTGTGTGTATATATATATATATATATATATATATATATATATATATATATATATATATATATATGAATGTATATATATAAATATATGTGAATATACACATTTATATATATATATATATATATATATATATATATATATATTATGCAGTATATGAATATACACATTTATATATACACGTATGTGTATATATATATATATATATATATATATATATATATATATATATATGAAAACTAAACTTTTCTGCTGCCTTTGAGAATATGTGTGTCAGGGGTCAAAAAACAACCACAAGCAGGGGGGTACAGTGAGGTCCATGTGGGAGGAAGGCTATGAGATAGAAGGGCGGCCAGAAGTGTGTGTGTGTGTGTGTGTGTGTGTGTGTGTGTGTCCGGTGGTGTGTGTGTGTTAATTGTAGGCCTAGAAGGCCACACAGTAATCAGTCCTGAGCGCCACGTTACGGCTGACTCTCAGGATGCGTTTCTCTCTTCCTGTGGAAGCAGAGGAGGATCATTATTGTGTAACGTAAGCGCTGCTGCCCGAGGAGGAGACGGCCACGCCGTGTTTTCACATGTTGTTCCGTCTGTCAAATGGAATCCGACGCCTCTGCTGTGCAGGTGTTTGATCACCTGGAAAGGTGATACCTGCTTCTCTGTGTCTGAGCGAGGGAATGAGCAGCGAGACGTCAAGCGGCCGCGCGTCTCGCTGCGCTCCGCCATGCTCAACTAGTTTTATTCAGATGAAAATGCACCTGCCCCTCTGTAGGCAGTGCTGTATTACTGCCAAGTGAGAAGAGTCATTGGCCATCATGACACAAACGCCGGATTATATCCACTAAATCACAGGCTGACACCGAGATGCAGGAACATCGTTATTTGCGAATGCAGAAAAGGTTAGATTTGACATTTCCAGTGTTATTTTACCGGTGTAATGACGGAGTGATTCCATAAGGAGGCCTGTAAATTATATAAATTGGCTCACGGTCTTGAAGCGTCTCTAACCAATCATTTTAAATCCCAAATGAATCTGTGTGTAAAATGTGGGAGTGAAGCAAAGCCCAGACGTCGGCTCTAAGGCCATTCATCACGTCTTAGAGTTGATGGCTTCACAGCTGAAGTCTTTCTGCTTCAGTCCCACTGGTCCCCACGTTGTTTTCCATCAGCTGCAGGCGGCCGTCAGACTGGAGTTCAATAGCTAAAGCGCCAGATATTTGCCTTAGGAGTGTGCTGGAGACCAAACACAGTTTATTAAGTAAAGTGACTTTATATTTATCAAGTGTAAAAAAACCTGACTTCATTTTGCCTGTTGGCACAAAGCGCCCTCTGAACCTCTGAACCTCTGAACCTCTGAACCTCTGAACCTCTGAACCTCTGAACCTCTGAACCTCTGAACCTCTGAACCTCTGAACCGCTCGCCCGCTCAGCCCCGCGTGGCCACGGAGCTTTTGGAGAGTGGCTCCAGGTCGGGCACACATCACTAAACATACATCGCTCCCCGTCCTTCATGTTTGCACCGCTTCACTGAGATGGAGGACCCGAGGAGAGTAAACAAACTCGAAGTGTTCATCTTAAGGAAGGAATGCCCTCCGAATGCCTCGCTCTGGAGGTCTCTCCATCCCAAGCTCCAAAGGATGAGCACACCGGGGCGATGTCCGGTCCTATCTTTTATTCCACTGCAGACTGGGCCTCTGACACACACACACACACACACACACACACACACACACAGTAGCCCCAGCTGTGGGGCTGATTAAAAATCAACCCCCAGCTGAGGCCGATGAGACCTGGTCGCCGTTCCCTGAACCACGCCCCGCTCCACCCCCCCACTCTGAGTTTGAATGAGGCTGCAGTACACACTGGCCCTTTAAGGTAGAATAGAATAGAAATATACTTTATTAATCCCCAAGGGGAAATTTGTTGACACAGTAGCACCAATAAAGTAAACACAATAAAATATAAATATAAGAAAGAAAGAAAGTGACTGTGCATAAAATATATAAAGACCCACGGGGAGAAGAGTGCCCCTCTTGGTGAAGGGCGTCATCGGAATGCATGATCTCCCACACCCTTTGATTGTCTGTTTACATCACATCACATCACATTACATTACATTACATCACATGTCATTTAGCAGACGCTTGTATCCAAAGAGACTTACAATAAGTGCATTTCAACCTAGAGGACAAACTAAGAACAACAAGAATACAGAAAGTAACATTTATGAAACATAGTCAAACTACAAAAGTACCACAATAAGATATTTAAGAGCCACTGAAGTGATAATCTGTGTTTTAATCCAGATACAGTCTAGTGTTGCACCCGGCATGTGTCTGACCTGGGAGAAGGGGAGCAGTTTGAGGCCAAAGATGTTGTGGTTTCTCTGTGCATCGCTCCGTCCTCTGATCTGAAAGATTGACCACGCTCAGTCGTATTTCACTGTGTGTGTGTGTGTGTGTGTGTGTGTGTGCTCATGTCTATGTTGTGTGCACAGGTTTTTGTCTTCCTCCTACACATCAGACTGTAGAAGGACAGCAGCCTGACGCCGTCATCGTCCTTATCCTACGCAGCAGCCTGTGTGTCCAGCTGAACAACACGCCCCACGCGGCTCTCCTTCTGCAGCTACCGCACACATATACCCTTACTGTCCTCGAACGCATCACGGAGTCACCGCGCTGGCAGATATACAGATTCCAGCCTCCGCATTTGGCAGCAGCCATCCATCCTCAGTCCCGTAGTAACGCAGGAGGAGAGCCGGGGGAACGGAGCTGTGCTGAATTGAAACTGAAATCTTCTTGTTTCTTTCTTTTATTCACTGTCACCGGACAGGAAGAAGTAAGAAAGGGTTCATCTTCAGATGTGTGGCACTGGAAGAAAAATGAGGTTTGGCAGCGAGGGGTTTTGAAGAAAAGAAAAGGGGAAGAATGGAGGCGGAAAAGTCAGATATGAGGATAGTGAGAAGGGAAGGGAACGAGGACAGTAGCTGGTGGAGCTGAATGGAGCGCGTGACCAATAGAAGATGAGCTCTTCCTCTCCACTCCGATGTGATTGGTTACACCTCCCCGAGGCATTACCCACAATACATCTGGCTGTGTCTTAAATAGTGTCTGCCTGACGTGACTCCTAAGGTTAATGCAGTTACAAACAGACATGCACGTTGGAAATGAAATTACCATCGCGAACTAAAGAGACAGCGGGGACGGGCGGGAGACGAGACCTCTGAATTTCAATTAAGGAGGAAGGAGATATTTTCAGAACAAAATACCACATTCCTGCAGTCACAGTTTGGAGTCTCATTACATTTATTACGGCAGACCGTGAATGTGATCTTCAGTGGAAAAGAGGAACGTCCGCTCATGTGATGGAGCTGTGTGAAGCGGCGGCTGCCCAAGGTCACAGGGCTTTGAGTGTTCCCTCTGTTTAGTTGAGTGAACATACGTACAGAGTAAGACAGGAGGAATTATGCTTCTGCTGAGCGCAGCATTGTGTGTGTGTGTGTGTGTGTGTGTGTGTGTGTGTGTGTGTGTGTGTGTGATTTGTATCTCTCCCCTGCCTTTCTGTTCTCGAGGCAGCCAGTTGCTCTCCTCTCCTCCCCTTACTGAGATCGCCTGAATGTGGCGATGCCATGTTGCACACGGGGCGACGTCGGGACCCTCGTCCTCGCTCTTCCGCCATCGTCCGGATCGATCCGGCTTCACTCCATCACTCCATCACTCCATCACTCCATCACTCCATCACTCCGGAGCTCCGCAGTCGATTGCGTCTGCTCCGCCGCTCTGGGCCCCCCGCTGGCATCGATCACGGAGGTCTGTGGGTTTGTCGATACGGCTGCTGTTTGAGCTTCATCACGGGAGGAAGACACATGGGCAACGCCGGCATCAGATTGGGGAATCTGTGATTGAATAAAGACAGGAGGAAGGAGGAGGTGGAGGAAGAGGAGGTGGAGGAGGAGGATGTGGAGGATAAGGAGGATGCTGCGAAAGCAGGAGAACTCGTGGCTGAAGCTTCACGTTGACGAAGAACGACACGGCGAGATTTACTGAGGGAACATTAACGAGACGAAGAGTAGACGAAGAGACCAGAGGAGAGGAGTGGTAGCTCTGTGTGTGTGGCATTGCTTTGGACTGTGTGTGTGTGTGTGTGTGGCATTGCTTTGGACTGTGTGTGTGTGTGTGTGTGTGTGTGTGTGTGTGGCATTGTATATCCCTTGTCTCTCCTTGCAGTGGCACTCCAGCTCCCCCCCCTCTCTGGCCTTACCATCACCTCTCAGTTTATTTCACTATTACATTACATTCTCTGGCTTTGTGTGTACGTGTGCACACACACACATGTGTACGTGTGTACGTGTGCACACGTGTGTAAGCGCATAAGCTGCCGAGCGAGCAGTCCTCGGAACGGAAAGAAATTGCATCTGGATGTCCGGCGTGCCGTGTCCTTCGCACATCTCCTCTTCCTCAGCGTCAGGGCCTCCTGCTCATGACTCACATGTTGGCCCCTTCTAACGGTGTACGGCGGTACGGGAAGTGTTCACAGCCCTTTAAGGAGTTCACTCCTTGTTTCATTGCAGCCATTTGCTGAAATAAAATAAAAAGTTCATTTTATTTCTCATTAATGTCACTCGGCACGCCATCTTGACAGAAGAAAAGAGAAATGTAGAATATTTAGCAAATTTATTAAAAAAGAAAAAGTGAAATATCACATGGTCAGAAGTATTCAGCCCCAGCAACGAAACGGAGAGAACGAGTTAAAGAGGTCGCTTTCCCTACGCACTGAATATTATCACACTCAAAGCTTCAGGTCGTCACATGACCTGTGAAGAACCTACAACTGCAGAACCTACGCCTCTCTCGCTCGCTCTCGTTCTCTCGCTCTCTCTCGCTCTCTCTCTCTCGCTCTCGCTCTCTCTCGCTCTCTCTCGCTCTCGCTCTCTCTCGCTCTCTCTCTCGCTCTCTCTCGCTCTTTCTCTCGCTCTCTCTCGCTCTCTCTCTCGCTCTCTCGCTCTTCGCTCTGCTCTCGCTCTCTCTCGCTCTCTCTCGCTCTCTCTCGCTCTCTCTCGCTCTCTCTCTCTCTCTCTCTCTCTCTCTCTCTCTCTCTCTCAAAACCCACAATTCAGTCACAGCTAAATCCGTCGTACTTTAAAAAGAGAAAGGACCTCACAGGTCTGGCGTGGAAGCAGAAGATCATCCCCTGCTGTTCAGGTTGTGCGAGGTTTTCTGACTCCAGCTTGCCGTTAAACATAAACGTGAAGGTTTTTTTTTGTTGCACATCCTGGCCGTCACCCTTTTGAAAATCTAAATGATGTCGGAGACGTTCTGCATTTAGCTCCTCGCCCACTCTGAAGCTAGGCTAATGAGGAGGGATTGCATGTGCTAAGGGATGTGTGTGTGTGTGCGTGTGTGTGTTGGTATATGTTTATTAATGTGTATATAATGAACTAAAGATGTGCCACTGTTCCTCCGCTTGATTTGATTAGCTTAGCTAAGCGCTAACCCTCAGGGGGCCCGCTGCCTCTTCTTGGTGAGATTAGCCGAACAGCCACAGCTTGAATATGAATTCCACATGAATATGGATGTGAATGAATGTGCTGAGTGTGTGTGTGTGTGTGTGTGTGTGTGTGTGTGTGTGTGTCCCGTCGTTACTATGGGAGCCAGTAAAGAGTGGCGCCTGCAGGACGACGGCCTGCAGGACTTTCTGAGTGCGGTCCAGTTCTCGCACGGCTGCATTGTCTGATGTTGGCTGCTGCTGTGAAACCGTATCTGATACTGAATACTGACCCCCCCCCCCCCCCCCCCCCTCTGCACAGACACAACACACACACACACACACAGACAGACACACACACACTCATCAGAATCAGAATCACACCTACCTGGAATTTTTCCTGATATGTATGGTGCATATAGAACATAAAAACACAAAAGGTACTGCACACTCACAGACAGTAAGTACTACAAAATACTAAACACAAAATACAGTCATATTATGTACAAACAAACAAAAAATAGACAACAAATAGGGCATGAGTGCAGAGGCGAATGTGCAAAGTGCATGTGCAGTAATAATAATAATCAGTATACATGCATTATAATCCATGCACATGTACACAGAGATGCACAGATGTTGGTCCTCAGTTACAGATGCTAACTCTCTCTAGCTGCTCCCTGCAGATAATTGTCATTGTTAAAGAGAAGCTGCACACAGGCAGCCTCTCAAAGCCAACTGGTGGTTGGCGCTGATGAAGCTGTCGGTCACCAGGTCGCGACGAGCTGCGTTCCATCGGCCTTACCGTGTGAGGCGGCGGGAACAGAGTTAAATATCTACAGGCTGATGAAAATGCCGCAGTCATTTTTTTTTGATTATCTCTGTCCAGCCTCTTTGATTTAAGGAGGGACATTCCAGCGCTTTTTAAATGTAGATTCAGCCACAAGTCATAGAGACATAAGTGTTAATGATGCTTTTGGTTTATTGTTTACCCGCCACGTTGAAATGTCACGGTCCCCACGGCCATTCAAACCAACGCTGTGCAGGTGGGGCTGACCACACCTGGCCACACCTGACCACACCTGACCACACCTGGCCACACCTGACCACACCTGACCACACCTGGCCACACCTGACCACACCTGGCCACACCTGGCCACACCTGGCCACACAGGCCACGCCCACGGCTGTGGTCAGAGGCTCAGCAGCGTCACCTTTTCGATGCGTTTCCGCCCGACGTCCGTGGCGTTACTCTGAGAAGAAGCCCCGCCCCCTCGTGTTTTGGCCTGTCGGAGAGGACCGCTGATACCGGGCGGAGAGAGGAGCGTCGCACCTCGTTAGCGCGCTAATCACAGCCTCGTTATTTGGGAATGGAACACAGTGGTTTGGTTAAAGCGTCTGATGTAATGGATCCAGTGTGGGAGTCTCCGAGTGGTGGGCGATGAAGTGAAACGTCAACGTGGAGGAGCTGGTAGGAGCCTGGGAGGAGGGAGGAGCCTGGGAGGAGCTGGGAGGAGCCTTAGAAGAGCTGGGAGGAGCCTGGGAGGAGCTGGGAGGAGCCTGGGAGGAGGGAGGAGCCTGGGAGAAGCTGGGAGGAGCCTAGGAGGAGCCTAGGATGAGCCTGGGAGGAGCTGGGAGGAGCTGGGAGGAGCCTAGGAGGAGGGAGGAGCCTGGGAGGAGCCTAGGAGCTGGGAGGAGCTGGGAGGAGCCTGGAGGAGCCTGGGAGGAGGGAGGAGCTGGGAGGAGCTGGAGGAGCCTGGGAGGAGGGAGGAGCTGGGAGGAGCTGGGAGGAGCCTGGGAGGAGGGAGGAGCCTGGGAGGAGCTGGGAGGAGCTGGGAGGAGCCTGGGAGGAGGGAGGAGCCTGGGAGGAGCTGGGAGGAGCCTGAGAGGAGCTGGGAGGAGCTGGGAGGAGCTGGGAGGAGCCTGGGAGGAGGGAGGAGCTGGGAGGAGCTGGGAGGAGCCTGGGAGGAGAGAGGAGCTGGGAGGAGCTGGGAGGAGCCTGGGAGGAGGGAGGAGCTGGGAGGAGCTGGGAGGAGCTGGGAGGAGCCTGGGAGGAGAGAGGAGCTGGGAGGAGCCTGGGAGGAGGGAGGAGCCTGGGAGGAGCTGGGAGGAGCTGGGAGGAGCCACGCATGTTGGTGACGTGGCGACGAGGCAAGACCCACAAGCGCCATCTCAGACACGCCGGCATCGACAAACACACTCGCAAATATCGAAAGGCTTCAGCAAAGACTTTCTCTCTCTCTGTGTGTGTGTGTGTGTGTGTGTGTGTGTGTGTGTGTGTGTGTGTGTGTGTGTGTGTGTGTGTGTGTGTGTGTGTGTGTGTGTGTGTGTGTGTGTGAGAGAGAGAAAGGGGGGGCTGCCATATGTCTAACTCCCCTCTGCTGGCAGCTCAGACAGTGTCTCCCTGCTGGATGGAGCTGCCGCCTCCCTCAGCTACACTCGCATGTTGTTGTTCCTCCCCTCAAAGACACCGACGTAGCACACACACACACACACACACACACACACACACACACACACACACACCTCCTAATGCCCTCACCTCTGGCCAGCTCCCACCCTCTGCTCCACCCGAGCAAGGAGCCGTCCGAAGTGACACTGGAGAGCTCGTCGTTGTGCGTTCACAACACAAAGGGCTTTGACACAGGGCGGCGTGCTCCTCGACTCATGAGCCATCGTATATTGTTGAGGAGAGACGCCATGTGGAACTGGCAGGGAGACGAGTCTTTGTGTGCCGATTCAAACACTGATATATTTTGGGAGGTTTACTTGGACACACACACACACACACACACACACACACACACACACACACACACGCAGAGATGGTCAGATGGCTGGGGCTATAACTGGTTCTATCCTCAGGGAAGTCTTTAATTGGTCACCATGCTTTACCATCTGTGGCTGGGGCGAGAGATGGAGGGATGAAGAGAGATGGAGGGATGAAGAGAGATGGAGGGATGGAGGGAGCTTCAGTTCGGGGTATCAAGAGGGAAAAAGAGGGGGAGAGACGGTAAATGCAGCAGAGGGATGGAGCTTATTAGTTTTAATCCACTACCACCAGTATTATTAGAAGCATGATATACTTGATGAATGACATTTAAAGTGGGAAGGTGGTGTGTGTGTGTGTGTGTGTGAATCATTGCACATGGTGTCTTTTTGTAAAGTAGGTAGATGTGTTATTACATGTGTGTGTGTGTGTGTGTGTGTGTGTGTGTGTGTGGCAATGACTGTGTGTTTGTGCTGATGTTAGCAAACGGAGCAAAAATCTGCACATGTGGGAACCAGGACGACAGCGATGGAGAACACACACACACACACACACACACACACACACAGGGGTGGCATCTGCATGTGTGTGTGGTAATATTATGTCATTTGGATAGAAAAGCAGGCGGAAGATGGAAAACGCTGAAGAAAAGCGCAGATGAGATGATGGGGAACGCGGCGGGTCTGAAGATGAGAAGAGAAACGTAGGAAAAGGAAGGGGAGAGAGGAAGAGGAGAGAGGAAGGGGAGGGGATGGAAGGGAGATGTCATGTGTTTAAGCCTGATGCATGGTGGGTAAATCGTTGACGCTGTAAAGGATTCAGACGGTATCTTTGCACACCGCTCTTCTCAAATGCTCTTAGTAAGATTTGTCTTTCATCCTCCCACCTCTCTTCAGACTACTCCTCCTCTCACGCGTCGCCTTATAATCTCCCGCTTACTCTCCATCTTCTCCACACACACACACACACACACACACACACACACACACACACACACACACACACACACACACACACACACACACACACACACGGGCTCGTTTCCTGCCCGGGCCTCATTGAGAAGTTGAGTCGTATTGTGTGTGTGTGTGTGTGGGTTCATGTGCGTCTTAGTGAGTTTTCCATCCTCCTCTTCCTCCTTTAGTGTAAACAGCGTCTCATATTTAAAGCGTCACCATCTTCTACCATAACGAAGCACACGCCGTCGCTCGCCGTCCATCCTTCTTCTTCTTCTTCTTCTTCTTCTTCTTCTTCTTCTTCTTCTTCTTCTTCTTCTCCTTCTCCTTCTCCTCCCACGTTCTCCCCTCTTGTCGTCGTGTCTTTCTCTCTCCTGTTCCTCCAGTGACAAACAGGAGAAACTTGAGAGAGAATTGAAAAAGTTCTTCAGATGTATTCCTAAATATTCATTTGTATATTATTATATTCATCTCTTATCATACATTATACCGCTAATGCTTTTTAGTATTCAAAGTATTAGTTTTTTAATGGTGTATTTTGCCGCTCAGCACATGGTAAACACACTGTGCCAGTAAGTTATTCTTTTTATTAACCCAGGGTGTGTTATTCTACACACATTATGCTAATGAGCAGCAGCCCCTCAGGACCGGGGATGATTCAGGGACGAGTGCAGCCGAGTCTGGAGGAAATGTTTGGGCTAGCAGAAGGTACCTGGCACTGGTGTGTGTGTGTGTACGTGTTAGTGTGTGTGTGTGCGTGTTAGTTTGTGTACGTGTGTATGTGTGTTTGTGTTTGTGTGTCTGTCAGAGAGCAGCTGTCCCCTCAAGCTTCACTATCTGTGTGTGTGTGTGTGTGTGTGTGTGTGTGTTTGGGTGTTTGGTGGGTGAGAGTCTGCGAGAGAGAAAGAGAGAGAGCCCAATTCTAGTTTCATTAACTTTAGGTATAATGGTCGGTGACGCCACAGGGCCGGGCGCCGCTCCTCTCTCCCGCTCAGAGCAGATGTTGCTCCTCTTACTAGTTTGCGTGACCCCCTTAGATAAATAAATAAATAGTGAGTACAACTCCTCATGGAGGTCATTGTGTGGAGAGTGAGAGGACGAGCGACCCCCCCCCCCCACACACACACACACACACACACACACACACACACACACACACACACCCCCGCTCTGAGACAGCCGCGAAGAAGACGAGCTGGAGGAGGAAGGATGCCGAGAAAAACAGAATAAGTGTTAATTGGGTGCTGACAAGCAAAACAAAATAAACTCATCACATAATGAGGGGGCCTAGAGGGGGGGGGGGGGGGGCAGAGTCTGAAGAATGTAAGGAGACAATGAAGAATGCTTCAGAGAACCCTTTATTAAATGAAGAGGGCCTTTTCCTTTCAGTCAATGTGACCTCTGTGTTATAGAACAGGACTCACACACACACACACACACACACACACACACACACACACACACACACACACACACACTCACACTCACACTCACACTCAGACTGATGTTCCATTAGCAGGGGATGTTCACAGCTCCTCGCTGTAAATCTCCAAACAGCATCTGTGAGATCTCTGATCTCTCCTCGCCCTGAATCCCTCGTGTCTGTTGTATCTCCTCGTGTCTGGAGGTGGGACGTGTGACGCACTGTGAGGCCTCTTTGATGAAAGGGATAGCGTGGGACGTTCATCCGGTCATGCCTCTTTAAAAGCAAATAATTTAGTTTTCATTCACGGTTTGCTGTCCTCTGATAAAAGGGGTTCACGCTATCGGGGGGATGAGTTTGATGGGATGAACCTTGAGATAGTGTTTATTACCGCTCTATTAAATACAGGGTTGTGACTCTTGAACTTACAGATGTGCTTTGAGCTTTGTTGAATGTTTTTAATAAGAGTTGACCGGGAACACAGACCAAGTGTATAAAACATCCAAACTGCTCTGACCCTCTAACGAGCTGCCCGCTGCTTCTACCGCCGAGAGGAAATAGCAGGAGAGCAAATAGATTCATTTCAAAGAAGACTAGTTGTGAGGCTGTTGTGACCTGAGAGGAAGTCTGGGTAGTTTCTGTGACTGAATGAAGGGATTGTTCGAGAGCTTTCCCCCCGTGCCACACGGCAACGAGGCAACGCTGTGAGCCG
>CM070107.1:23337500-23352500 GCA_036178185.1 Liparis tanakae
TTGTAATAATATCTAGCTGTTGTTGCCTTGATACGAAATGAAATTTCCAAGTTACCAAAGTGTTTTTGCTTTGGTAACACTGAGAACACTTAGATGAGCTAGGAAGGTGTGTGTGAGTGTGTGTGTGTGTGTGTTTATTGCAATAATGTGAAATTAAAATACTTAACAGTGCCCATCCGCATGTTGATGAAGAGGAATAGGACCCAGTGCCACGCCGTAGCTCAGTGCGGTGTCTGCATAGTCTTTGCACTACAATTAAGGTTTTAGCTGCACTTACTGTCACAAAAGGATCAATTCATTGTTGGTGTGCTCTTTTTGTTGGATTTGTTTACTAAAGAAAAGATGGAATATCCCCAGTCAGTCATTCAAGGTTATTGTAATGGTGGCAATTAGAAACGCAGCAGTCATGGCTCAGAAATAATAAGTCAATACATGTCCTCACAGGAGACACAAGTAAGTGTGTGTGTGTGTGTGTGTGTGTGTGTGTGTGTGTGTGTCTCTGTGCGTGTGTGTGTGTGTGTTCCAGAGAATGCCATCTCATCCTGTTGTTAATCCCTCCCAGATTGAGGTCGGGGGGCTATTGGAGGATCTCGGTGTGTTTACCACCTCAGTCTGAACCGCTGCGATGGGCCGGTGCTCTCTCCCCGGCTCCGACTCCAGACGGATCTGCATGCAGGCATCTGATTGGCCCAGAAGGCTTGAGATAATGTCGACGTGTTTAATATTTGTCTTATATTTTATTATCGGAAGCAGGCCGAGGGATACGAAGAAACAGCTCGTTGTTTTCTCACTGTTCATTCCCAAGATGGGCTTGGGAGGGAGGGAGGGAGGGAGGGAGGAGGGAGGGAGGAAGGAGGGGGGGGAGGCGTATATAGTAACCCTCAGCGTCATGTGGGAGGGTTGCCATGGCAACGGCAGGTTGTAGCGTAGGTGTGTTGTTGTGGTAACAGCGTGTCGACGCGAGGCTGCCGTTCCCTCGCCGCTGGCTGGAGAGTCGGGTGAGAGGACGAAGAGGCTGATCTCTGCTCTGCTGGAGGGAGGGAAACTATCTTTAGTTTGAGTTTGCTTTCAGAGGCTCAACACATGGGATCGTGATTTAAAATGAGAAGGCCAATTCATTCAGGTGTGACTGGATGAATACGTCCCACAATCGGCCGACCTCTGGCTCTAATTGTCTGTAAGGAGTCAGAGAATCCCCCTAATTTAAAGCCCATCTGCTCAAAGTCTTCTTATAAGACGTCTTGCAATCTCGCCAAGAACAAATTTAAACTCGCCAAGCCGTCTGCCGCTCAGCAGTGTCTGAGCCTCAGAGAACGGACCGGTGCTGGTAGTTCTGGTACCACCGGCGGCACGCAGCCGGGTCATCACTCGCGGTTAAGAGTGTTGAGTGAGTGGGCAGTTAGAGGCACTTAAAGCAGTTAGAGGCAGTTTAGCACCGGCAATACAAAGTGTTTCAAGACAGTGTCCGTCAACCAACCAATTTATTTATTATTATTCATCATGTATTTCTTTACGAGGGGGGGGCATGGTTCTGATGGCAGACGATAAACAAAAAAACGCTTCATATCTGTAAAAACGTCTCGAAACGGTCCCGTTTGGTTCCCATTACGCGGACACATTTATTTTGAAAACCAGAAGTGGACCCACACCTCCAGCTCACATCACACACAACATGATCCCACTGAATGCGAGTTAATGATAACATTGAGGGTGCATCACCCAGCAGTTGCCAACATGAACAGGGTCTGGTTGCTCGGCCTAAATATAGGGCTCTGTATATAAACACTAATGCATGAGCAGTAAGACCCCCATGCTGGTTATCTCTTCATGCACGCAGCCGACAAATGCATCATAATATCTTCATCGCTGCCCGCTTGCCTCCTCGCTGCTGCTGCACTGTTTATAAAACCCTCGCGCTGATGAAGACGTGCACGGAGGCGTCTCCCGTGGTCGGCGTGTTCCAGATCGCATCGGGCGGTTTATTGGCGTCTGGACTCTCGTGTCGGGCGGCGGCGCGGCGTGTCCGACCCACCTGATTTCACACTTTCTTTTCCTGCCACTTTTGTTTAAGCGCGGTTCCTTCCTTTGAGCGTCTTGTTAAACTCCAGTAAGCAGGTGTCAGGCCTCTCCTCCGCCTCCGTCTCCTCTGATCTCGCTGCCTTTGTTCCCCTCCCCCGTTTGTTTCATTAGAGGCGTCTGTTCCTCTGTTCGCAATCTCAACTCCAGTCTTCAAAGCCAGAAGCAAAGGCACACACACACACACTCACACACAGACACACACACACACTCACACACACACACACACACACACACTCACACAGACACACACACACACACACACACACACACACACACACACAGACACACACACACACACACACACACACACACACACACACAGACAGACACACACACACACACACACACACAGACACACAGAGACACACACACACACACACACACACACACACACACACACACACACACACACACACACAGACACACACACACAGACAGACACACACACACACACACACACACACACAGATGCATGTAGCATGTCCTGTCTTCTGCATGATTCCTTGAATAAAGTTTAGTTTTTTCCTCCCTGATGTTTAGTCCTAGCAGCCCTGATCTTAAACGTGCTGATTTGGAGTCCCCACAATGCCGATCCCCGAGGAGCCCGAATAGCCAAACATCTTGACGAGGCTCCCGAGCACAAAGCACTTGAGCGCTGGAGAGGGGCTCACAGCCGTCGCCACATGGCAACGCAGGAACGCTCTCCTGAGCAATATTCACTCAAATCATTTGATCCCCGCCGAGCTTCAAAAATTCAAAACAGTAGTACAAAACATACGTAAATACATTTTAAAAACATGCATCGTTTCAAATATAGTAAAACAATGGAAGGCGTTCTTGAAACCCTCGAGTGCATTAACATGCATTGATCGTCTGATAGAGGGACGTACAAGAGAAAAGTGACAACACACGGCAGAGATCAACGAAGAAAAGCATTAACATTAATTACTAATTAATAAACATTAATATGAGGTTAAATGTGTACCTGGTGTAACATTAGATTACATTAGGTTAGCACTGCTGTCCTTATAAACAATGATTCTCTCTTCTCATTTTCTAAGGTGTGTGTGTGTGTGTGTGTGTGTGTGTGTGTGTGTGTGTGTGTGTGTGTGTGTGTGTGTTTCATATGTTTTACACCATCCATAACAAACGTCATGGGACGTCTCTCATGTGCCGCCATGCCACACAGCTGAGAGACACCCGTCCTCCTTACACCCAAACTTCCTTTGGGTTACAGTACGTTTTGGATTCTTATGTCCTTTGTATTTATCAGTCTCTCTCTTCTGCACACACACACACACGCACACACTCACACACACACTCACACACACAGACACGTACACGGCGGCCTGCTACATATCCAGAAATAGTCCCGTAAACTCTTTTTTCTTTTGAAGCCGTACACGTTTATTTCCGTGGATGTCTCCATCCTGCTGTTCTGACACGACGGCGTTGCGATGTCTGCGTCTTTGAAGAACTTACCACAGAACACCTGTTTATTTTAGGAGGCGGAGCCCGCCCATCAGGCCCTGATATCTCAAAACACAGGCTTCGTACGGTCATGGAAAACCTGGAAAAGTCAGGGAATTTTTAAATGGCCATTTCCAGGCCTGGAAAAGTCATGGAAAAAACTTAAATTATAAAAGTTTTGGAAAAGTCATGGAAATGTTGTTATAATCACTTGTTCATTTACAGCGAGTTTGAAATAATTAATGTGATTTTTAAAGAAGGACGCTCAAAATATAAGCCGGAGTACGCAATCAGTACGCAACATTTTCAAAATTGTTCATGTTTATACCGAGATTTCAGTTTGGTCATGGAAATTTGGTGAAAAGTCCTGGAAAAGTCCTGGAAAAGTCCTGGTCGTCCACTGGTCAACATGTGTGAGAACGCTGCAGACAGCCTCCCCCGTTCCTCAGTGCTCATGTTCTCTCTCTGCTCTGTTTCAGTCATCGCTGACTCTCTGACGGTCTCGGCTCCGGCCCAGACTCTGTCCAAGGTGGAGGGCGACACCCTGCAGCTCACCTGCGAGGTGTCCCGGTCCACCCTGCAGCACACCCACCTGTCCGTGGGCTGGTACCTGCGGTCCCCGGAGGACGCGGCGGCGCCGCCTCAGGAGCTGGTCACCTTGTCCAGGGACTTCGTGCTGCGCTCCGGCGGGCCGTACCGCCAGAGGATGGCGGCGGGCGACCTCCGGCTGGACAAGACCAGCGCCACGGCCTACAGGCTGACCATCCACAAGCTGCAGCCCGTGGACCAGGGCCTGCTCTACTGCCAGGCCGCCGAGTGGATCCAGGACCCCGACGGCAGCTGGTTCGCCATGACGCGCAAGCAGAGCGACAAGACGCAGCTCCGCATCCAGCCCACGGGTGAGGGGGGGGGTCACACACGCACACACACACACACGCACACACACACGCACACGCACATACACACGCACACGCACACACACATGCACACACACACACACATACACATGCACACACACACACACACACACAGGGCCGGCCCCCTCTGATTGCTGATCAGTATCTCCCTCTAAGCTCATTAGCCTCCTAAAAAGGGCTCAGCTGAACCTCCGGCTCCCGCCTTTGTATCGCCGTCTGTCTGACGGGCGACACGTCAAACAGACGGGCGACGTTACGACACGTCAAACAGACGGGCGACGTTACGACACGTCAAACAGACGGGCGACGTTACGACACGTCAAACAGACGGGCGACGTTACGACACGTCAAACAGACGGGCGACGTTACGACACCAAACAGACGGGCGACGTTACGACACGTCAAACAGACGGGCGACGTTACGACACGTCAAACAGACGGGCGACGTTACGACACGTCAAACAGACGGGCGACGTTACGACACGTCAAACAGACAGGCGGCGACGTTACACGCCAAACAGATGGGCGACGTTACGACACGCCAAACAGACGGGCGACGCATTTACACGCCAAACAGACGGGCGAGACGGGCGACGCATGACACGCCAAACAGACGGCCGACTTTACGACACGTCAAACAGACGGCGACGACACGTCAAACAGACGGCGACGTTACGACGCGTCAAACAGACGGCGACGCCGACACGCCAAACAGACGGGCGATTACGACGTCCAAACAGACGGGCGACGTTACGACACGTCAAACAGACGGGCGACGTTACGAAATGCAAACAGACGGGCGACGTTACGACACGCCAAACAGACGGGCGACTTTACGAAATGCAAACAGACGGGCGACGTTACGACACGCCAAACAGACGGGCGACACGCACAGACGGCGACATACACGCCAAACAGACGGGCGACGCTACGACACGCCAAACAGACGGGCGACTTTATGACACGCCAAACAGACGGGCGACGTTACGCCACCGTCAAACAGACGGCGACGTATTTACACGTCAAACAGACGGGCGACTTTACGACACGTCAAACAGACGGGCGACGTTACGACACGTCAAACAGACGGGCGACGTTACGACACGTCAAACAGACGGGCGACGTTACGAAATGCAAACAGACGGGCGACGTTACGACACGTCAAACGGACGGGCGACTTTACGACACGTCAAACGGACGGGCGACTTTACGACACGTCAAACGGACGGGCGACTTTACGACACGTCAAACGGACGGGCGACTTTACGACACGTCAAACGGACGGGCGACTTTACGATACGTCAAACGGACGAGCGACTTTACGATACGTCAAACGGACGGGCGACGCATTTACACGCCAAACAGACGGGCGACGTTACGACGCAAACAGACGGGCGACGCTTACACACGACAAACAGACGGGCGACGTTACGACACGTCAAACAGACGGGCGACATTACGACACGTCAAACAGACGGGCGACGTTACGACACGTCAAACAGACGGGCGACGTTACGAAATGCAAACAGACGGGCGACGCATTACACGCCAAACGACGGCGATTTACGACACGTCAAACAGACGGGCGACGTTACGACACGTCAAACAGAGCGGCGACGCACGTCAAACACGGCGACGCGTTACGACGCAAACAGACGGGCGACGTTACGACACGTCAAACAGACGGGCGACGTTACGAAATGCAAACAGACGGGCGACGTTACGACACGTCAAACAGACGGGCGACGTTACGACACGTCAAACAGACGGGCGACGCACGACCGCCAAACAGACGGCGACGTTACGACACGTCAAACAGACGGGCGACTTTACGACACGTCAAACAGACGAGCGACGTTACGACACGTCAAACAGACGGCGGCATTACACGCCAAACAGACGGGCGACGTTACGTCAACACGGCGTCGACGCAACAGGACGGGCGACTTACGACACGTCAAACAGACGGGCGACGTTACGACACGTCAAACAGACGGGCGACGTTACGACACGTCAAACAGACGGGCGACGTTACGAACGTCAAACAGGACGGGCGACGTTACGACACGTCAAACAGACGGGCGACTTTACGACACGTCAAACGGACGGGCGACGACTTACACGCCAAACAGACGGGCGACTTTACGACGTCAAACGGAAGCGTTACGGCGGCGTTACGACCGTCAAACAGACGGGCGACGCATTACGACGCCAAACAGACGGGCGACGTTACGACGTCAAACAGACGGGCGACGTTACACGACGTCAAACAGACGGGCGGCGTTACGACCGTCAAACAGACGGGCGACGCGTTACGACACGCCAAACAGACGGGCGACGTTACGACGCCGTCAAACAGACGGCGACTTTACGACACGCCAAACAGGCGACGTTACGCGTCAAACAGACGGGCGACGTTACGACGACGCCAAACAGACGGGCGACGCATTACGACGTCAAACAGACGGGCGACGTTACGACCGCCAAACAGACGGCGACGTTACGACCGTCACGCCAAACAGACGGGCGACGTTACGACCGCCAAACAGACGGGCGGCGTACGACACGTCAAACAGACGGGCGACGTTACGACACGTCAAACAGACGGCGACGTTACGACACGTCAAACAGACGGGCGACGTTACGACACGTCAAACAGACGGGCGGCGTTACACGCCAAACAGACGGCGACGTTACGACACGTCAAACAGACGGGCGACTTTACGATACGTCAAACAGACGAGCGACGTTACGACACGTCAAACAGACGGGCGACGTTACGACACGTCAAACAGACGGGCGACGTTACGACACGTCAAACAGACGGGCGACGTTACGACACGTCAAACGGACGGGCGACTTTACGACACGTCAAACGGACGGGCGACTTTACGACACGTCAAACGGACGGGCGACGTTACGACACGTCAAACGGACGGGCGACTTTACGACACGTCAAACGGACGGGCGACTTTACGATACGTCAAACGGACGGGCGACGTTACACGCAAACGACGGGCGCGCCAAACGGCGAAGCGATTTACACGCCAAACAGACGGCGACTTACGACGTCTACGAAACGCACGTCAAACAGACGGGCGACGTTACGACACGTCAAACAGACGGGCGACGTTACGACACGTCAAACAGACGGGCGACGTTACGACACGTCAAACAGAGCGGCGTTACGACGTCCAAACGACGGCGACGTTACACGTCAAACAGACGGGCGGCGTTACGACACGCCAAACAGACGGGCGACGTTACGCGTCAAACAGAGGCGACGTTTTACGACCGCAAACAGACGGGCGACGTTACGACGCCAAACAGACGGCGACGTTACGACACGCCAAACAGACGGGCGACTTTACGACACGTCAAACAGACGTTACGACACGTCAAACAGACGGGCGACGTTACGACACGTCAAACAGACGGGCGACGTTACGACACGTCAAACAGACGGGCGACGTTACGAAATGCAAACAGACGGGCGACGTTACGACACGCCAAACAGACGGGCGCGACGATTTACACGCAAACAGACGGGCGACGTTTACACGCAAACAGACGGGCGACGTTACGACACGTCAAACAGACGGGCGACGTTACGACACGTCAAACAGACGGGCGACGTTACGACACGTCAAACAGACGGGCGACGTTACGACACGTCAAACAGACGGGCGACGTTACGACACGTCAAACAGACGGGCGACGTTACGACACGTCAAACAGACGGGCGACGTTACGACACGTCAAACAGACGGGCGACGTTACGACACGTCAAACAGACGGGCGACTTTACGACACGTCAAACAGACGGGCGACGTTACGACACGTCAAACAGACGGGCGACGTTACGACACGTCAAACAGACGGGCGACGTTACGACACGTCAAACAGACGGGCGACGTTACGAAATGCAAACAGACGGGCGACGTTACGACACGTCAAACAGACGGGCGACGTTAGGCCACGTCAAACAGACGGGCGACGTTACGATGCAAACAGACGGGCGACGCGATTACACGCAAACAGACGGCGACGCGTTCGCCAAACGGACGAGCGACTTTACGACACGTCAAACGGACGGGCGACTTTACGAACGCCAAACAGACGGCGACGATACGACACGACAAACAGACGGGCGACGTTATTTAATCGCCAAACAGACGGGCGACACTACGACACGCCAAACAGACGGGCGACGTAACGACACCCCAAACAGACGGGCGACGTTACGCCAAACAGACGGCGACGCGTTACGACCGCCAAACAGACGGGCGACGCAAACACGTCAAACAGACGGGCGACGCACGACACGCCAAACAGACGGGCGACGTTACGACAAATCAAACAGACGGGCGGCATTACGACGTCAAACAGGCGGAGACGCGGCGTTACGACACGCCAAACAGACGGGCGACGTTACGACACGTCCAAACAGACGGGCGACGCGTTACACGCCAAACAGACGGGCGACGTTACGACACGTCAAACAGACGGGCGACTTTACGACACGTCAAACAGACGTTACGACACGTCAAACAGACGGGCGACGTTACGACACGTCAAACAGACGGGCGACGTTACGACACGTCAAACAGACGGGCGACGTTACGACACGTCAAACAGACGGGCGACGTTACGACACGTCAAACAGACGGGCGACTTTACGACACGTCAAACAGACGGGCGACGTTACGAAATGCAAACAGACGGGCGACGTTACGACACGTCAAACAGACGGGCGACGTTACGAAATGCAAACAGACGGGCGACGTTACGACACGCCAAACAGACGGGCGACTTTACGAAATGCAAACAGACGGGCGACGTTACGACACGTCAAACAGACGGGCGACGTTACGACACGTCAAACAGACGGGCGACTTTACGACACGTCAAACAGACGGGCGACTTTACGATGCAAACAGACGGCGGCGTTACATCGCAAACAGACGGGCGACGTTAAATGCAAACAGACGGGCGACGTTACGACACGCCAAACAGACGGGCGACTTTACGAAATGCAAACAGACGGGCGACGTTACGACACGTCAAACAGACGGGCGACGTTACGACACGTCAAACAGACGGGCGACGTTACGAAATGCAAACAGACGGGCGACGTTACGACGCAAACAGACGGCGACGCACGAACGCAAACAGACGGGCGACGCATTTACGAATGCAAACAGACGGGCGACGTACGACACGCAAACAGACGGGCGATTTTACGAATGCAAACAGACGGGCGACGTTACGACACGCCAAACAGACGCGCGACGCATTACACGCCAAACAGACGGGCGACGTTACGATGCAAACAGACGGGCGACTTTACGACCGCCAAACAGACGGCGGCGTTACGCAAACAAATGCAAACAGACGGGCGACTTGCGACCGTCAAACAGACGGCGACGTTACGACGCAAACAGACGGGCGCATTTACGACCGTCAAACAGACGGCGACGCGACACGCAAACAGACGGCGACGCCGTCAAACAGACGGGCGACTTTACGAAATGCAAACAGACGGGCGACGTTACGACACGTCAAACAGACGGGCGACGTTACGACACGTCAAACAGACGGGCGACTTTACGACACGTCAAACAGACGGGCGACTTTACGACACGTCAAACAGACGGGCGACGTTACGACACGTCAAACAGACGGGCGACGTTACGACACGTCAAACAGACGGGCGACGTTACGACACGTCAAACAGACGGGCGACTTTACGACACGTCAAACAGACGGGCGACGTTACGACACGTCAAACAGACGGGCGACGTTACGAAATGCAAACAGACGGGCGACGTTACGACACGTCAAACAGACGGGCGACGTTACGACCGTCAAACAGACGGCGCGACGAAATGCAAACAGACGGGCGACGTTACGACACGCCAAACAGACGGGCGGCGTTACGACGCCAAACAGACGGGCGACGTTACACGCCAAACAGACGGGCGACGCATTACACGTCAAACAGACGGGCGACGTTACGACACGTCAAACAGACGGGCGACGTTACGACACGTCAAACAGACGGGCGACGTTACGACACGTCAAACAGACGGGCGACTTTACGAGCACTTCCAAGTATAAGTCGCTGGGCGTTGGACAGGAAGACATTTAGGGCTCCTGCGTGGAGAATCCCCCCCGATGCAACAAGTGGCCGGATATCAGAAGCCCAAAATAATTGTCTCGATAATCTCCCCTCGCCAACAATCAGCCCATTCTAGTCTGACGTTCAGCCTGAGTGCGTTGGCGGGAGGCGTCGTGCGGTCGCCAACTCTGAAGGAGGATATTGTCTGATGGAAGGGAGAAGGGGATTTACCCACCGAGGAAGGAAGAGGAAGAGGAAGGCCGGAGGGCTGAGGGCAGACGGGGTGGGTTTGGTAACAATGGAGGACGAGGAGAAAGAAGGACGAGGACCAACGAGCCGCGGCCTCGAGGCTCCGGACCAGAACAAAGGCGGCGCTCTGACTCCTCGCGCGTCCTCGCCACCTCCCGCCCAATCCACCCCGTCACCCCCACACAGAGCGCCTCTTTGTGCGCTTCCTCCAAAAGGGCACGAAGATGGGCGATAAAGCGCTCTGACGTTAGCGCGGTTAGCACGGCGGCGTGCCGCGGCGTCTCATGAAATCACTTCAAAGTGGAATCGGCCTCCATTAAGACTCAGATCCGCTCCGGGCCGACGGGCCCGATAGAGCCGGGCGGAGGAGGAGAGATGCATGTGAGGATGGTTCGACTTCCGGGAGGAGACAGAAGACAAAGAGCAAAAGACAGAAGACAAAGAGAAGACAAAGAGAAGACAAAAGACAAAGAGCTCCGCTCGGCGCTCCGTCACTCTGTCGTCTCTGTGATCTAGAATGGAGGACGGTCTCTCTCTCGGTTTTTACCATCTTATTCTCTCCTCGCACCTCCTTCCTTGTTCTCCTTTTCTCTCCTCTCTCCTCCACTCTCCTCTCTCCTCCTCTCTCCTTCCTCTTCCTCCTCTCCTCCTCTCTCCTCTCTACTCCTCTCTCCTCCCTCTCCCTCTCTCCCCCCTCCCTCCTCTCTCCCTCCTCTCTCCTCTCCTCCTCCTCTCTCCTCCTCTCCTCCTCCTCCCTCCCTCCTCTCTCCTCCTCTCCCTCCTCCTCTCCCTCCTCCCCTCCTCCTCTCTCCTCCCTCTCCCTCCTCCTCCTCCCTCCCTCCTCCTCTCTCTCTCTCCTCCCTCTCTCCCTCCTCTCTCCCTCTCTCCCTCCACTTCCTCCTCTCTCCCTCCTCCTCCCTCCCTCTCCCTCCTCCTCCCTCCTCCTCCCTCTCTCCTCCTCCTCCTCCTCTCCTCTCCTCCTCTCTCCCTCTCTCCCTCCTCTCTCTCCCTCCTCTCTCCCTCTCTCCTCCACTCTCCTCTCTACTCCTCTCTCCTCTCCTCCCTCCTCCTTTCTCCTCCTCTCTCCTCTCTACTCCTCTCTCCTCCCTCCTCTCTCTCCTCCTCTCTCCTCTCTCCTCCCTCCTCCCTCCTCTCTCTCCTCTCTCCCTCCTCTTCCTCCTCTCTCCCTCCTCTCCCTCCTCTCTCCTCCCTCCTCTCTCCTCCTCTCCTAGATGCTCCTGTTTGTAGTTCCTTCTAATTGGCTGTAAACACTCACACACACATGAACTGAGGGCTGTCTTCATTCCTGTAAGCCGATCTCTTCCTGTGGAAAGGCCTGAATGGACTCCATGCTGAGAGACCCAAACCGTACCAAACCGTACCAAACCGTACCAAACCGTACCAAACCGTACCAAACCGGCCGCGTCCTTCTCCCTCCATGAAGCAAGAACCGATGTGCGGCTGCTCGTTGCAGGTGGAGCCTGCGGGCCGAGGGCCTTTCCTCCCCCTGCTGTGCCTTACATGCATTAGTCCAGTTCATTACATTATATTATATTAAATCATAATAATAATAGGATAGATACATACATTCATTTAACTTTATTGATAGGCAATAGTTGATGATAGTTTAATGACCTACACCTACAGCGCTCTGATTGACTGTTCGTCTTTCATTAAATTGAGCTCAATATTCCACTTCACAAGTCAGCATTTCTTCTGTGAGCCTTCATACGTTTGTGTGAACAGGATCCCTCCCTCCCTCCCTCCCTCCCTCCCTCCCTCCCTCCCTCCCTCCCCCACCATTATACTCCTCCCGAAAGGAGGAGGAGGAGGGAGGGGGAGGAGGAGGAGGAGGAGGAGGAGGAGGGTTTCAGACTGCTGAAGAGAATTTTAATTGGATGTGTTTTTTATTGCAAAGGTGAAACCGAGGAGCGGAGAGAGCAGAGCTCCCCGAAAGATCAACGTGTTACTGGAGAGGGACCTCTCTCTGTCTTTCTCTCTCTCTCTCTTTTTTTTCTCTCTCTCTTTCTCTTTTGCTCTCTCACTCCGGGAACCACATATTGGATTTCCAGAAAAGACATCTAAACATCAGAGAGGAGTGGTTTGACAACGCTCTCTTCCTCGTCTTCCTTCTCCTCGCCTCTTCCTTCTCCTCCCTTTCTCTCCTCTCTCTTCCCGTCTCTCTCCTCGCTCTCCGCTCTCTTCCTCGTCTTCCCGCTCTCTTCCTCGTCTTCTCTTCCTCGTCTTCCCGCTCTCTTCCTCGTCTTCCCGCTCTCTTCCTCGTCTTCCCGCTCTCTTCCTCGTCTTCTCTTCCTCGTCTTCCCGCTCTCGTTCCCGCTCTTCCTCCTCCGCTTCTTCTCGTCGCTTCTGCTTCTTCGCTCTCTTCCTCGTCTTCCGCTCTCCCTGCTTCTCTTTCCTCGTCTTCCTGCTCTCTTCCTCGTCTTTCTCTTCTCTTCCTCGCTCTTCCCGCTTTCTTCCTCGTCTTCCGCTTCTTCGCTCTTCCTTCTCTCTTCCTTCCTCTTTCTCCTCTCTTCCTCGCTCTTTCCTCGCTCTTCCTCGCTCTCTTCCTCGCTCTTCCCTCTTCCGTTCTTCCGCTCTTCCTCGTCTTCCGCTCTTCTCTCTTCCTTCTTCCTCGTCTTCCGCTTCTCCTCGTCTTCCCTCGCTTCTTCTTCCTCGTTTTCCCGCTTCTTCCTCGTCTTCCTTCCGCTCTCTCCTCGTCTTCCGCTTTTCTCGTCTTCCTCGCTCTTCTTTCCTCGTCTTCCCGCTCTCTTCTCGTCTTCCGTTTCCTTCTCGTCTTTCCTCGTCTCTTTCCTCTCTCTTCTCCGCTCTTCTTCCTCGTCTTCCCGCTCTCTCTTCTCGTCTTTCCGCTTCTTCCTCGTCTTCCCGCTTCTTTCCTCGTCTTCCCGCTCTTCTCTTCTCCCGCTTCTTCTTCTCGTCTTCGCTTCCTTCTTCCGCTTCTTCTCGCTTCGCTTCTTCCCGCTTCTCTTTCCTCGCTTCTCGTCTTCCGCTCTCTTCCTCGTCTTCTCTTTCCCGCTCTCTTCCCGCTTCTTCTCTCGTCTTCCCGCTCTCTTCCTCGTCTTCCCGCTATCTTCCTCGTCTCTTCTCCGTTCCTTCTTCTCTTCCCTTTTCGCTCTCTCCTCGTCTTCTCTCTTTCCGCTCTTCCTCCTTCCCGCTTTCTCTTCTCTCGCTCTTTCCTCTTCCGTCTTTCCTCTCTTCCTCGTCTTCTCGTTTCCGCTCTCTTCCTCGTCTTCCCGCTCTCTTCCTCGTCTTCTCTTCCTCGTCTTCCCGCTCTCTTCCTCGTCTTCCCGCTATCTTCCTCGTCTTCTCTTCCTCGTCTTCCCGCTCTCTTCCTCGTCTTCCCGCTCTCTTCCTCGTCTTCCCGCTCTCTTCCTCGTCTTCCCGCTCTCTTCCTCGTCTTCCTGCTCTTTCTCCATTCTGCTGCTTCCTTCACGATCATCTCTGTGTTCAGTTCCATTAGATCAACACCCGACTAAACCCTGTGATGTTCCACATCCCACAGTGGGGTCAGGACATCAGGAAGTCTCTACAGCTTCCGCCGGAGACTGAAAACGCACCTTTAGACTATATCTGGATTAAAACACAGATTATCACTTCAGTGGCTCTTAAATATCTTATTGTGGTACTTTAGTAGTTTGACTATGTTGAGGAAATGTTACTTTCTGTATTCTTGTTGTTCTTAGTTTGTACTCTAGGTTGAAATGCACTTATTGTGAGTCTCTCTGGATAAAAGCGTCTGCTACATGACATGTGATGTCATGGGGTTTCATTGTTTCATGTATGTAGTCATGTTCCTGAGTTTCTCACGTCTTTCTGCCGTCTCCCCTCAGACCGTGACTTCAGCATCCAGGTGAACACGGAGCGCCGGTCCTTCACGGCCGGCGAGCCGCTGGAGCTCCACTGCACCATCGAGGCCCAGAACGTGCCGGAGCGCTTCTTCTCGGTGTCGTGGGTCTTCAGCAGCTCCCCGGTGGCCGTGGTGGGCCCCGGCGCCGTGCCGGTGCTGGGCCCCGACTACGTGGCCCGCGAGGCCGCCGGTCACATGACGGTGCGCAAAGAGAGCGCCAACGTGCACCTGCTCAAGCTGCAGCAGCTCCGGCCAGAGGACGCCGGCAAGTACATCTGCCGCGTGACGGAGAGGGAGAA
>CM070107.1:23357500-23382500 GCA_036178185.1 Liparis tanakae
CATTCTGAGAACACGGCACCACTAAATCTATGTTTATGTGTATTTTTGATATCCTGTTAAACTCTGTACTTAATACTGTTAATACTGTAAATGCATTCACTTTACCACACTGTTTTTTGTACAGTGCTTTTTAAAATATATTCTTCACATTTCTATTACATTTCTATTACTATTATTATTATTATTATTATTATTATTATTATTATTATTATTATTATTATTATTATAGTGTGTTTCTTTTGTATCTCTTGACTCGGAGAGCTCTGCAAAAACAATTCCGATGTGTCTGGACTGCTGGTCTAGGCACAGACGGCAAATAAAAAACCCTGAACCTTGAACCTTGAAATGCACGCCGGTGTGTGTGACGTCAGCGTGTGTGTTGTTCTAAATGAGGCCGGTGTGTGTGACGTCAGCGTGTGTGTTGTTCTAAATGAGGCCGGTGTGTGTGACGTCAGCGTGTGTGTTGTTCTAAATGAGGCCGGTGTGTGTGACGTCAGCGTGTGTGTTGTTCTAAATGAGGCCGGTGTGTGTGACGTCAGCGTGTGTGTTTCACTTAAATGAGGCCGGTGTGTGTGACGTCAGCGTGTGTGTCTCTCTCTTCTAACGGTGTGTGTCGTCACTCTCTGTTCTTCTATGAGGCCGGTGTGTGTGACGTCAGCGTGTGTGTTGTTCTTTCTCTCGGGTTTCGCTCCTCGCTGTTTTCACTTCAGCTTCCAACTTTTTTGCAGAAGCCTTTTCTCCTCCCGTGTGTTTCACTCTCTCTTCTTCTCCTCCTCGTGTGTTTCACTCTCTCTTCTTCTCCTTGTGTGTTTTACTCTCTCTTCTTCTCCTCTCGTGTGTTTCACTCTCTCTTCTTCTCCTCCTCGTGTGTTTCACTCTCTCTTCTTCTCCTTGTGTGTTTCACTCTCTCTTCTCCTCCTCGTGTGTTTCACTCTCTCTTCTTCTCCTCCTCGTGTGTTTCACTCTCTCTTCTTCTTCTCCTCGTGTGTTTCACTCTCTCTTCTTCTTCTCCTCGTGTGTTTCACTCTCTCTTCTTCTCTCTCGTGTGTTTCACTCTCTCTTCTTCTTCTCCTCGTGTGTTTCACTCTCTTCTTCTTCTCTCGTGTGTTTCACTCTCTCTTCTTCTTCTCCTCGTGTGTTTCACTCTCTCTTCTTCTTCTCGTGTGTTTCACTCTCTCTTCTTCTCGTGTTTCCTCTTGTTCTCTCTCTTCTTCTTCTCCTCGTGTGTTTCACTCTCTCTTCTTCTCCTCGTGTGTTTCACTCTCTCTTCTTCTCCTCGTGTGTTTCACTCTCTTCTTCTCTTGTGTGTTTCACTCTCTCTTCTTTCTCGTGTTCCTCTCTTCTTCTCGTGTGTTTCACTCTCTCTTCTTCTTCTCTTGTGTGTTTCACTCTCTCTTCTTCTCCTCCTCGTGTGTTTCACTCTCTCTTCTTCTTCTCTCGTGTGTTTCACTCTCTCTTCTTCTTCTCCTCATGTGTTTCACTCTCTCTTCTTCTTCTCTCGTGTGTTTCACTCTCTCTTCTTCTCTCGTGTGTTTCACTCTCTCTTCTTCTTCTCCTCCTCGTGTGTTTCACTCTCTCTTCTTCTCCTCGTGTGTTTCACTCACTCTTCTTCTTTTCTCGTGTGTTTCACTCTCTCTTCTTCTTCTCTCGTGTGTTTCACTCTCTCTTCTTCTCTCGTGTGTTTCACTCTCTCTTCTTCTTCTCCTCGTGTGTTTCACTCTCTTCTTCTTCTCTCGTGTGTTTCACTCTCTCTTCTTCTCCTCGTGTGTTTCACTCTCTCTTCTTCTCCTCCTCGTGTGTTTCACTCTCTCTTCTTCTCCTCGTGTGTTTCACTCTCTCTTCTTCTTCTCTCGTGTGTTTCACTCTCTCTTCTTCTTCTCTTTTCTTTCCTCTCGTGTTTCACTCTCTCTTCTCTCTCGTGTGTTTTCCTCTCTCTTCTTCTTCTCTCCGTGTGTTTCACTCTCTTCTTCTCTCGTGTGTTTCACTCTCTTCTTCTCCTCGTGTGTTTCACTCTCTCTTCTTCTTCTCTCGTGTGTTTCACTCTCTCTCTTCTTCTCTCGTGTGTTTCACTCTCTCTTCTTCTTCTCTCGTGTTTCACTCTCTCTTCTTCTTCTCTCGTGTGTTTCACTCTCTCTTCTTCTCCTCCTCGTGTGTTTCACTCTCTTCTTCTCCTCGTGTGTTTCACTCTTCTTCTTCTCGTGTGTTTCACTCTCTCTTCTTCCTCTCGTGTGTTTCACTCTCTCTTCTTCTTCTCTCGTGTGTTTCACTCTCTCTTCTTCTTCTCTCGTGTGTTTCACTCTCTCTTCTTCTCCTCGTGTGTTTCACTCTCTCTTCTTCTCCTCGTGTGTTTCACTCTCTCTTCTTCTCCTCCTCGTGTGTTTCACTCTCTTCTTCTCTCGTGTGTTTCACTCTCTCTTCTTCTTCTCTCGTGTGTTTCACTCACTCTTCTTCTTTTCTCGTGTGTTTCACTCTCTCTTCTTCTCCTCCTCGTGTGTTTCACTCTCTTCTTCTCTCGTGTGTTTCACTCTCTCTTCTTCTCCTCGTGTGTTTCACTCACTCTTCTTCTTTTCTCGTGTGTTTCACTCTCTCTTCTTCTTCTCTCGTGTGTTTCACTCTCTTCTTCTCTCGTGTGTTTCACTCTCTCTTCTTCTCCTCGTGTGTTTCACTCACTCTTCTTCTTTTCTCGTGTGTTTCACTCTCTCTTCTTCTCTCTCTCGTGTGTTTCACTCTCTCTTCTTCTTCTCTCGTGTGTTTCACTCTCTCTTCTTCTCCTCCGTCTTCACGCGTGCTCCCGTTTCCCTCTGACCTGAGATGAACTCCACGCTGACTCCTCCCCCTGATGGTGCTGCTCCGTCGGCCGGAGCTCCAGACATCACACATGGTCACTGTGCCCTCGTTTAGAGGACAGCCTCCTCCTTTGTGGACTCCTGGACCTGGAGGGGAGGGGAGGGGGGTTTCCTTTGGGGGCGGGGCTTGTGTTTTTTCCGTTGCCCCAGTGAAGACAAAGACGCCCGGTCGAGCGTCTTCTTACCAGCTGATTCGCTTCAGGGTGTCTGGGGTGAGAAATGAGTACAAGTGAGGATTCTATACACAACACACAAATAGACTGACGTATAGTCGTCTAGTCTCCCACTCAGCGCTGCACAGTGGAGGGAACAAAGGCCGCCACAGTTATTCACGCTAACAAAAAGAGAGAGTTGTATGGGGAAAAAATGGATGGAGAACAAATGCTCCGTTCTGTCAGGGAGACGGAGAGGGAGACGGAGAGGGAGACGGAGACGGAGGGATGAAGAGCGGAGCGGAGATCAGAGATGAGAGGTGGAATGAGAGGGGAGAGTTATTGTCTGTCTGAGAATGATGTCCCCGGGCAGCTGTCTGGACAGAGAGACATTGATTATACGCCCTGAAGGACCGTCAGAGGACGGAGAGAGGGAGAGGGAAAGAGAGAGGGAGAGGAACGGAGACGAAGCGACGGGGGGCTGGCGGAGAGAATGTAAAAGAGAAATCTGCAGAAGAATGATCCGATCTGTCCGAATCCATATCAGAATCCGTCGATACTCTCCTCTCCTCTCTTTTGTTTATGTCTGTATGAAACCGTTTCTCATTCTCAGGACCAGTCATTCTCATTTATGTAAATGCCGCCATCGGCCCAGCAGGCCGCGGCGTCCTCCTCTCGTCTCCCTCCTCTCGTCTCCCTCCTCTCGTCTCCCTCCTCGTCTCCCTCCTCTCGTCTCCCTCCTCGTCTCCCTCCTCTCGACTCCCTCCTCGTCTCCTCGTCTCCCTCCTCTCGACTCCCTCCTCTCGTCTCCCTCCTCTCGACTCCCTCCTCGTCTCCCTCCTCTCGTCTCCCTCCTCTCGACTCCCTCCTCTCGTCTCCCTCCTCGTCTCCCTCCTCTCGACTCCCTCCTCTCGTCTCCCTCCTCTCGACTCCCTCCTCTCGTCTCCCTCCTCTCGACTCCCTCCTCTCGTCTCCCTCCTCTCGACTCCCTCCTCTCGTCTCCCTCCTCTCGACTCCCTCCTCTCGTCTCCCTCCTCTCGTCTCCCTCCTCTCGACTCCCTCCTCTCGTCTCCCTCCTCTCGACTCCTTCCTCTCGACTCCCTCCTCTCGAGCTAGACGCCGCCACGCGGGAGGAGGAGATGCATCAGAATCAGCTTTAAGCATATGCAATATGCATATGCAAGCGTGTGCATTAGCACAATGAATCTTCAGGTGCTTAATGATGGAGGACGCTGCTTGTTGAGAAGAAGTGCACTCTGGGTAAATACTTTGTGCGTTTGTTCCAGCTGGCGGCTTCGTTCCTCCTGATGCTCGACAGAGTTCTTCCTGGAGATGATTACGGATCCCCACATCCTCCGCTGAGCTTTAACTTTTAAAGATGACTCAGTCACACACACACACACACACACACACACACACACACACACACACACACACACACACACACACACACACACACACACACACACACACACACTGTGTTGTGCTCCTGCGTGCAATCAGCGGCACTCGGATGTTTGAAGTGTTCCGCACGAGTCGAACGAGAATAAAATGCAATTTCTTCCCACTTATAACATTGTTCCTCCTCTTCCTCCTCTTCCTCCCCATCCAGAGTCTTCCTTCATGGTGTCGGCCTCGTCCCGGACGCCGTCCGTGACCTTCGGGGACTCCTTCGACCTGCTGTGCCTGGTGAAGCCCCGGCACAACCCTCGCGTGCCCGCCTCCGTCACCTGGCGCTTCATGCCGGCCGCCGCCGCCGGGGAGCCGGGCGAGTTCAAGGACCTGGTGACCTTCACGCGCGAGGGCACGCTGCAGTGGGGCGAGCAGCTGCTGGGCCTGGGCACGCGCACCACGGTGGACCGCTCGCACTCCAACACCAACTTCCGGCTGTCGGTGACGCGGGCGGGGCGCCGCGAGGCGGGCAAGTACCAGTGCACCGCCGACCTGTGGAGGAGGAACTACGACAGCAGCTGGAGCAAAGTGGCCAACCGCACCTCCAACCTGCTGGGCATCAGCGTCCTGCAGCCAGGTAACGCCGAGCGGAGGAACGGACACAGAGCAGCACACAACCGGGGATGAACACAGAGACACACACACACACACACACACACGCGTGCACATCGAATGGATTCAGCAGACCTTAGAGGATGTCTGCCTGCTCTAATTGCTCCTCATCTCTGGTTTGTACACTAATTGGAGTTTATGAGAGTGTGTCTGTGTGTGTCTGTGTGTGTCTCTGTGTGTGTGTGTCTGTGTGTGTGTGTGTGTGTGTGTGTGTGTGTGTGTGTGTGTGTGTGTGTGTGTGCAGGGCAGGGCGGAGTCTCCTAATGGAGCACAATAAATGCTATATATCCCACAGGAAGAAAGACAGAAGTGGCGTAATAAAGGTAGGCGAGAAGCAAAGGAAGCAAAGGACGGAGGAAGTGAGGAGGAGGAGGAGGAGGAGGAGGAGGAGGAGGAGGAGGATGAGGAGGAGGAGGAGGAGGAGGAGGAGGAGAAGCGATCTGTCCTTGAACCTTCTCCTCTGAGGAGGCATTAAGTCGTCTCCACCGCCCTCATTGGCCCTCTGCGCTCCACATGGAGGGAAACCCATACAGACACGGCCAATTAGAGACTGAACACCAACAACACACCCACACACACACACACACACACACACACACACAATGCAGCTCCGCCTGCGGGCCTCTGCAGGGTGACACGGCGTTTATTCAGGTGAACCTGCCTGAGGCCGACTCTCATGTTGCTAATAAAAGACCGAACTCTGTATCTCAAAGCTGAAGTTGGTGGATTATGAGCAAAGTGTGTCGGTGGACATGTTCCTGTGACTCCCGTACCGTTGTATGTGTAACCCAAGGCAACGCAGGAGGAGACGTGTGCGTGTGTCTGGCGTGTCTTGGCGTGTCTTGGCGTCCTGCGATGTGCAGGTGAGGACGGGGAAGGCATCGACCTCAGAGGCAGACCGCGGTGATCAATAACACTTTAAGAGGGAGGCAGTGGAAAGTAATCACCAGTACAGTGTAGTCTTTTATTCCCCGCTGCTATCGATTCAGATGAATGCAAACTGATGTAAGCACACACACACACACACACACACACACACACACACACTCTTCAGAGACAGACGGTGCTTTTACCTGCTTGATGGCTGAGCCCTGACCATGTGTCCCTTCAGGAGGGATCTGGAGACCAACTCATCATCCCGGAGACTCGTTTACCCCCCCCCCCCCCCCTGTTCAGCTTACATTGTTAACCTGAAGCCGGAAAATGACACACACACACACACACACACACACATTCTGCAGTGAATCAATGGGTCCTCCTCCCTTTCCTTTACCAGGGTCTCCATGACAAAGTGATCAGTTCCCTTGGTGATGCCACCAGTAACCGTGACGATGTGATCAGTCGCCGACTGAAAGCCGATCGGTAACCACGGCAGCCGTTTCTTTATCTCCCGGAGGTCGAGTCCTCACCTCCTCACCTCCCCTGTGTTTATTTCCTCCGTCAGACCTTCGTTCAGCCGATGATTCATCCGTCGGCGTGCAGGACGCCTCCCCCTGCACACGCCTCCCTCCCCACCTGCTCCTTCCTCTCTGTTTCTGCTAACTGTTACCCACTCCTGGCTTAATGAGCGCCTGGCGTATCCAGCGCCTCTCAAAGAAGCGGGATGAAGGGAAGCGTGTGTAAAGAGCTGTGAGCAAACACGGCGTCGGACCGGATTCATAATGGAGAGGCTTGAAGTCGTTCTTCCAGAGGTCCTCCTCCATATGCATGAGCCGCATGTATACAGAGGCCCTCTCGGCTTTTTGATGATCCACCGTCTTGCATTCAGATGGAAGACGGAGTCTCAAACGCTGAATCACGCTCCTTATTTAATTAGGGGAGATCTTCAAAAGGGAGAAAAGAGTGAAAACAGGCATCAGACGTGGTGCATTTGATCCAATGTCCGCGCCTCCTTAAAGTTGAAAGCGATGATGGAGATAAAAGACGAGACCCAAAGCACTCGGCCCGTCGGGGAGGGACCTGCAGCCCGGACCCCCGCTTCCACGAGCAGCCACCGTCTGGCCGTCCCAAGGCTCATGTCAGATGAGTTCCTCGCCATTAGCTGCACACACACACAAAACACACACACACACACACACACACACACACACACACACACACACACACGCATGCAATATGTTAATGTTCACTGTGAGAGCCATCCAGCTTGACTTATCGGAGATGCTCACGGCGGTGGGGGATTCTCCCAGAGCAAAGGTGTAATTATCTTTTAGTGAAACACAATTCAATATTAGTCCTCACAGCAGAGGACCTCCTCACATCCAAACACAACATCAACATCAACACAACATCAACACAACATCAACACAACATCAACATGCGCTCTCCAGTCGTACAGGAGCAGCATATTAGATTCCACCTGATTGAGTTTCCTCTTCGTCTGAAACACAATAACGGCAAACACATGTTCAGCATGGCCGATCACCAGGGAGGCCTCGCTCTGCACAACACACTGTAATATCATCGACTCATAACTCAAACCACACACACACACACACACACACACACACACACACTCACTCCCACGCACACGCTCACACACATTCCCAGAAAACACGCAAAACTAATTATACCCAATCTTCCCTAATGGAACTGGAGTTTGGATTAATGATGGTTTGGGGAGTTCAAGACATTTCTCTCATCATGTGAGTGTGAGTGTGTGTGTGTGTGTGTGTGTGTGTGTGTGTGTGTGTGTGTGTGTGTGTGTGTGTGTGTGTGTGTGTGTGTGTGTGTGTGTGTGCATCTGGCATGAGGAGTGGGACATTAAGACCGTCTGGTTATTGGCTGAGCCAGAATGATGGAGAGCAGAGGGGTGTCCCACTTAGAGATCTCTCCTCATCTCTCCTCGCACACCTACGCTGCCATGATCGCACGTCACGATCCATTCTCCTCCTCCTCCTCCTCCTCCTCCTCCTCCTCCTCTTGTTGTGCTCTTATTCTCTCTCCTTCTCTTGTGCTCTTATTCTCTCTCCTCTTTGAATCAGAGGATATTTGCCTCCTAATGAATCTCGTCCTCCCTCATATGCTCTCTTCTCTCTCCTCTCTCTCTCTCTCTCTCTTTTCTTGAGGGTATCTTTCCATTTCATTCTCTTTGGCACAAACAGATGTTTTCTCCTCTCAGGCAGTGAAGTACTCGCCGTCCGGTTGTTATTGATAGCGTTGGCGTCACATGACTGATTGGAGATCCCCGGCTCATCGGGGCTCCGATAAGAGCTGCCTGTCTTAATTAAGGATGTCCTCTCATCCTCTCGTCCTCTCGTCCTCTCATCCTCTCATCCTCTCGTCCTCTCATCCTCTCTTCCTCTCATCCTCTCGTCCTCTCGTCCTCTCTTCCTCTCTTCCTCTCATCCTCTCGTCCTCTCTTCCTCTCTTCCTCTCATCCTCTCGTCCTCTCTTCCTCTCATCCTCTCATCCTCTCGTCCTCTCGTCCTCTCTTCCTCTCTTCCTCTCATCCCTCCTCTCCCTTCCTCTCCTCTCTCTTCCTCTCTTCCTCTCCTCCTCTCCTCCTCTCGTCCTCTCCTCCTCTCGTCCTCTCATCCTCTCATCCTCTCATCCTCTCATCCTCTCGTCCTCTCGTCCTCTCTTCCTCTCTTCCTCTCTTCCTCTCTTCCTCTCTTCCTCTCCTCCTCTCGTCCTCTCCTCCTCTCGTCCTCTCATCCTCTCATCCTCTCGCGCTCCTGTCTATCTCTGTCAAAAACATGGACAAATTACAAAAACAAAATCTCAATTACTTTGGAAAAAACAATCAGGGAAAAGAAACAAGAACGATTTGGACCAGACAGACGATCTGACACCAGACACAGGTAGACACAGGTAGACACAGGTAGACACAGGTAGACACAGGTAGACACAGGTAGACACAGGTAGACACAGGTAGACACAGGTAGACACAGACCTAAATACATGAGGAGGGGACAGGTGGACACCATCAGGGTGGAGCAGACAATCACACTAACGAGGAAACACCGGGGCACAAAATAAAGTCTCTGAAACAAAAGAGGACAGTTACTACAAAATAAAAGCGGACATGGAAAACAGGACTAAAACTTAAAACTTAACATAAACGACGAGATACGACCTTCACTCTCACGCCGCTGCATCTCTCTCCTCCTCCTCCTCCTCCTCCTCCTCCTCCTCCTCCTCCTCCTCCTCCTCCTCCTCCTCCTCCCCCCCAGCTTCTTTCTCACTCTTTTCCCTTCATATTTCATAATTCCCTGCCGCCTTCTATCATTACATCACATCACATGTCATGTAGCAGACGCTTTTATGCAAAGCGACTTACAATAAGTGCATTTCAACCTAGAGTACAAACTAAGAACAACAAGAATACAGAAAGTAACATTTCCTCAACATAGTCAAACTACTAAAGTACCACAATAAGAGCCATTCAAGTGCTACTAAAGTGCAAATCTTCTCGTAATGCCCTCCATTATGTTTACGCGTTCCCTTCAAACGTCTTTCTTCCCCGTTGTCAGTGGAGGGATGTGGCGGCTGTGTTTGTCTGCACACAGAGAGCACACAGAGCACACAGAGCACAGAGCACACAGAGCACACAGAGCACACAGAGCACACAGAGAGCACACAGAGCACACAGAGCACACAGAGCGCTCATCGCGGCGCCCGGGTTTGGCTGCAGCGGGTGTGTATTCCAGTTTGACCACAAGCTCACCTGAGGCGGCGGCGTGTCTGCTGACACACACATGATCACCGGCCGTGTCGTGTGGCACATCCTCGACGGAGGATAACCGAAGAGCCTTTAGGGGGCGCTGAAACGGAACTTCATTTCGTGAAAGATTTTCTATTAGGCGCTCCCGTTTCAGATCTTCAAGGTCAGACTCTTTCCCCCCCGCTCTCGTCTCCTCCTCACGAGGCAGAGCCCAACGATCGGAGAGACGACACAGGGACAGATTCCTGTCAAAGCCGATCCAATCCGGGCCTCATTTCCCTTTCAGCCGAGCTGGAGACACAATGAGATTCTGTGTTGTCTCTCCATCTCTCTTAAGCACCTGTGAGTGTGTGCGTACGTGCGCGTGTGTGTGTGTGTGTGTGTGTGTGTGTGTGTACGTGCGCGTGTGTGTGTGTGTGTGTCCTCCTGCTGCTGCTGCTGCTGTAATTGAAGTCGTAACTCAGAGCTAGCTCCAGTGCTGCTGCTCCACATGTAAATCAGTGGCTAATAGTAGGAGCAGTGCAGGAGACGCTGAGCAGAGCCGCCCCTTGAATACATACACAGGCGCACACACACACACACACACACACACACACACACACACACACACACACACACACACACACACACCAAACTCTAGCCACACTCACTGAATGACCACTGTGCTCTGGGGTTGAAGAGCATACTGTGCTTTATGCTTATTAGCAGAGCCTTTCTTAAACACTCATGTGACCCTCTGTCTCACCCTCTGTCTCACCCTCTGTCTCCCCCTCTGTCTCACCCTCTGTCTCACCCTCTGTCTCACCCTCTCTGGTGCATCCTTGTTTTCCCGGTGGGCCAAACCTGCATTCAGCTTCACTCTCAGACAGACGGGTACCGGGACAGGGAAAGAGCCATCAGAGCATCAGCGTGTTGGAACGGATGGGGAGGAATGGGAATATGGGGGGAGGCTATGGAGGACTCACAATGACTTAAGTATAAATAAATAAATAAATGCATGAATAAATATAGGAATAAATAAATGCTTAAATAAATAGATAACTAATTAGATAAATGTATAAATAAATAAATGCTTAAGTAAATGTATAAATAAATAAATAAATACAGGAATGAATAAATATATGTTATAAATCAACAGAACATCATTCAATAAATATATTCAATTTATACATTTATTTATACATTTATTTAAGTATTTATTTATTTATTCCTATATTTATTCATGGATTTATTTATGTATTTATTTATACTTAAGTAATTTTGAGTCCTCCATTTGAGGCTGTGTGCATGTGCAAGTGTGTTTGTGTGCGTGCGAGTGTGTGTGTGTATGCGTGTGTGTGTGTGCAAGTGCGTGTGTGTGTGTGTGTGTGTGTGTGTGTGTGTGTGTGTGTGTGTGTACTCTGTCTCGGTGTGTTCACGGGGGCAGTTACGTGCACAGAGCCCCCTGATTAGAGCGGTCTTAATGATATTGTGGTGGGAGTTGGGAAGGAGAGGAATGAGGACTGGTCATGTGACTCATGTCCCTCTGACACAATGGGACCAGAGATGCATCGCAGTCATTAACATAGAAATGAGGCTTCCGGTTCGGCAAACGAGGCTCTCTCCAGTCGGGGAGCCGATCCCCCGACGCCTCTGACCGCCCGCTCCAGTCCGTCCTGTGACCGGTCCGGAGGGCCGTGTGTGCGTGTGCGCTGCGGAGTGTGTGCGTCTTCGTGTTTTACTTGAAGAGGTCGGCGTCTAACGCCCTCGGCCCCGTGGCCGTGGATTAGCCCGTGGCTGTGCTAATGCTAACGCTAAAGGCGGCGCAGGCAGCATTAAGACCATAAGTCCTCCGGAGCGGCGCTGAGCGGCGGCCTGCTGCTTCTCAAACCCCCAGGCGGCGCATGTTCTCACTCTCCGTCTTTCTACATCTCTCATCTTTCCCGTCTCTCTCTCTCTCTGCAGACTCTCTCTCCTCTCTCTCGGCCTGTCGGTGGATATCCAGTGTGTGTGTGTGGGGATACATCCCTTAACTTGCTGCTTCTCTCCCATCATGTGTTCTTCTCAGTGTCTATCTTTCTCATTTTGCTTGCCCCTCTCCTTTCTGTGTCTCTTTCTCCTGTCTGCTGCCTCTGGTCCCTCCTCTAAGTATGACATCTGTGGCCTCGTAGACAACATGTCAGCTATTAAAGTGTCGTCAAACTGGAGTTCCCGTGCTCGATATAAAATGAAAATCTGAATCCGATAATTACGTTTAACAATATTTAATGGCAAGAAGTATAAGCAGTAAATTGAAGCTATGATCGTCGGGCCGACCGGAGTGTCACGCCACAGACTAACAGCAAAGTAGCTGACAGGGAACCGTCTTGTAAGCTTCCGACCGTCTAGAGAAAGATCTCACCCGTTACACCCGTATTTATTAGTAACGTCTTTCACACCTTTCAATCCTAAACGTTAGTTCCATTGGTCAGTTCAGCATGCTGCACTCTCGTTGGCTTACGGCCAGGTCATAAACGGGTAATAACACGTGTCATAAACAGGTAATAACACATTTCATAAACAGGTAATAACACGTGTCATAAACAGGTAATAACACGTGTCATAAACAGGTAATAACACATTTCATAAACAGGTAATAACACGTGTCATAAACTGGTAATAGCACGTGTCATAAACGGGTAATAACACGTGTCATAAACAGGTAATAACACTTTTAATAAACAGGTAATAACACGTGTCATAAACTGGTAATAGCACGTGTCATAAACGGGTAATAACATATTTCATAAACAGGTAATAACACGTGTCATAAACGGGTAATAACACGTGTCATAAACAGGTAATAACACTTTTAATAAACAGGTAATAACACGTGTCATAAACTGGTAATAGCACGTGTCATAAACGGGTAATAACATATTTCATAAACAGGTAATAACACGTGTCATAAACGGGTAATAACACGTGTCATAAACGGGTAATAACACGCGTCATAAACGGGTAATAACACGCGTCATAAACGGGTAATAACACGCGTCATAAACGGGTAATAACAAGCGTCATAAACGGGTGATAACACGCGTCATAAACGGGTAATAACACGCGTCATAAACGGGTAATAACACGCGTCATAAACGGGTAATAACACGCGTCATAAACGGGTAATAACACGCGTCATAAACGGGTAATAACAAGCGTCATAAACGGGTAATAACAAGCGTCATAAACGGGTAATAACAAGCGTCATAAACGGGTAATAACACGTGTAATAAACAGGTAATGAGACGGGTCAAACGTCATGATCCCGCGACCAATACTACTTCCGGTCAGCTGGGTGATGGAAGTTCCCTTTCACAATAAAAGTCCCACATGTCTCTCCTGCTTCAAGCAACGTCACAGACTTCAACCGGCTTCCAACTCACGTGTCAACATGGAAACAATAAACTAACTTTCATTCTCATGCGGCATACATATAATCATAAACATAAACATACAAACATTATAAACATATTCATAAACATAAAAACATTACTTCTGCCATTGACATTACCGCCATGCTTCATAACACAACAATATCAATATTATCCCGTTCTATGTACATGTGCAAAGTCAAAATGACCTATTACAACTTAACACAGCTGTAGTCATTAAGTACATATCAGACCACATTGATGGTGTGTTTAGAGGCCTCACCTCTCGTGTTCATACCAGTGGACCTCATACAAACCATTCACTCATGTTGGAGTCAGGCACCCAGACGGCATGTGATCAGGAGAGAGGAGGGGACGCACGGGGAGCAGAGAGTTGCTGATCGCTCCACACGGACTGGGATGAAGGGTGGAGCGAGCTGCCGAGTGGTGGAGAGACTTGTGTTAGAAGACTCACCTGGAGCAGCAGCATGAGGCCGAGATGGAGAGTGACGTGATCCTCTCTCCACACAACCAACACATGAAGGAGGAACCTTCTCTGATTTAGTCTTCATCGGTATTCTCCTCCTCCGGAAGAGGACCGAGCCTTTACCCGCTCCGTTGAAGTCCTCACACTGGGCTACAAGCGAGTGTGTGTGCGTGTGCGTGTGCGTGTGTGCATGTGCATGTGCGTGTATGTGTGTGTGTGCTGACGTGCCACTGTAGCATCCCTACCTGTACCCTCCTCCTCTCCCCGACTCAGAGGAGTTGTCATGGCTTTGCCTCCTGAACAACAGTTGTGTGTTGCTGGTGGAGCTGTTGGGGTTCAGGGGGCACTTTGTCCTCCGTCCTCCGTATCAAAGCCGCTGTGTGTTTACCTCCCTGATGGATGAAAGGAATAAAGACAGTTGGTCTCAACTCTGCAGCTCCTGTAGCTATTAAACCAGACAAATTGGGCAGCTAAGGGAAGGGGCGAGACGAGAGTTCAATGAACCAATTAGTGACTGCTCTGGATAGATCTGTGTGTGTACGGATACGTGTGTGTGTCTGTGTGTGTGTCTGTGTGTGTGTACTTTAATAACACTACATGCCCAGCAAACTGCCACCAGTGGAGCTGAGATGCTTAAGGGGGAAAGACCCTCCGTCTAGACTGCAGATCCACCTCATATCATTGCTTATTATTATGGTATCATTATTGTTGTGTTACTGTTATTAATAATCATATTACTATTGTTATTATGTTATTATTATTATGATTAATATTATGCAAACCAATATTGTGACTTGATCAAATTGTATCTGATTAAAGAATATATGAAGGAGATTATGAATGTGAGTGAACAAAAGGCTCTGGTTTGTTTAATTAAGTCGGCCTTTTCTTACTAGACAACAATGTCCTCCAGCGACCTGTCCTAGCCATGCTGCGTTATTCACGGTTCGGTTGCCCTGGAAACCACAGCGGCAGGTGATGTGTATGAAAGGCTGTCTACATGTATGCTCAAGGATGAACCAAAAATTGTGTTTTTTGTCTTCTCGATGATAAACGTGACGCAGCTGCTGCCCCTTTTCTCTGTGGAGAAAAAGCGTTGCGCGAGCTAAAGGTTGGCGCGTGTAGGATTGTCACTTTTAATTCTCCCCCAGGCCAAAGGTTTGACTGTCACTTGAACTAATGCAAAGCAGCGGAAATACTGTTTCCAATTAGAGATTTGTAAAACTTCATCGATGCCCCCTGGAGGCTCGTTAAGAAGCACAAGAACAAAGAAGGTTTAAAGACTCTGAATGGGAGCCGACAGCCTGGCGAGGCTCCATGAGGGGTTCACGTGCGTGATGAGCGGCGCCGTGAACGGTGATGACTGAACCGGGCCTCCTACGCCGGGCCGCTCCCAACAACCGGTCCTCATCAGGGCAACTTGTACAACACTAGAGCGGGCACTCGGTAGAGCGCATACCTTCACATATCACACGATTGGGCGTTGAATTATGAACATAAAAATTGACCATGTTATGGTAAAAAGAAGATTTTGACCTTGTCATGACCTTGACCTTTGACCCGATCGATCCCAAAATCGACTCAAATGGTCCCCGGATAATTACCAATCATCCCACTAAATGTCATGCGATTCGGTTTTATACTTTTTGACTTATGCGAATAACACCCACGCACGCACACAAATACACAGAGATCAAAACATGACCTTTTGCATTTTCAATGTGAAGGTAATAATAAAAACCCCGCAAAAAATGTTCTGCCGGTTGCATCAGAAGAGACTTTGGCTCCCACTGGAGGAAGAACCCCCACCCCCTCAAGGGGATGGACAGGTGTCCTGGATGTGCCGGTCGGTGACGTCGCTGTTCTCTTCCTCAGGCTCCTCTCAGTCACCGTGGTTACATGCATTCCAATACCTGTCTCAGTCGGACTGACCTCTAGTGATCCGTTTCATGTGAACACCTTTGTTCGACTATGTGCGGTCCGACTACGGTCCGATTAACACCCTGGATAACTCGATCCGATCGGTTGATAATCCGGCTATCGTGTCATGTAGCGGTGAATCGGACTAGGAACCGGACTTTGCGTCTTTGCCCATGCGCACGCAAGCGCAACGAGTATCGCCACGAGTCTCAGGGCTCTCAGGTGTCACGCATGTCGGTCTTAACTCCCGCCACACATCGTATTCCTCACGCTGAAAACAACTCTCAGCTGTTTAATGTTTTAAAGTGGCGCAGCAACAACATGAGCCTCCCTCACCGTGGAGAAATCAAGCGCTCCCTGAGGTCTGCTGTGAGGTGCCACTTATCAGCCAATCAAAAAAAAGAAATGGGCTACACAACAGCCAATGAGAAAACTACCTCTTGTATCTGGGTAACATTTAATCCAGCAACCAATGAACCAATGTCTTCACAACTTGAGCCCTGGAGTTGTAGTGAACACAGCGCCCCCTGTGGTATCGGAGGTGACATGCTTTCGGCCAATGATTCGAATCACTCACTGCCATGTATATTGGGATAATAGTAGATCCCCGAAAAGATAGCATAGTCCCACTAAAGCAAGATGTGAATTACACCATCATGTAAACGCAGTTGTTCTGGGACACATCCCCCATTTCTCCTCCTTGTATTCCCCTCCTGACAATTGTTAGTGCATTTAATGTGTCCCACTTAATCTGCTTGAGTAAGAGATCAGTTCTGATAACTTTGTAAAAGCTCATGAAGCTACCTAATAGGGCTTGAATAATTAGCCTATTCTCGCATGTTCTGTAAACACTGACGTACGGCAACAGGTTCTTTAGCCTCCGGTTCTTCCTCCTGGCTCCGGATTCAAACTTCAAATGGGAGCGCCGGAGAATCGCTTTGTCCTCTGCCAATCCAATCCTGCACGGTTCCACCCCAGGGGGCTCAGAGGTAATTCTCCTGTATAAAATAAATAAGTTAAAGATTGCCAGGATTCCGCAGGCTCTGCAGTAATTTCGAATGGGGGGGGGGGGGGGGGCGGCAACGTAAATGACTCATTTCAGATGCTTGCTTGAGCCGGGTGGTCTGGCGATGCCTTGCAGCCGTGCATCTTTTGAAAGCAACCACATGTGTGCGTACTGTTTGTATAGCGCAAACATGCAGACTCACAAATGGCTATCATCTGAGTGTCTGAGGGGGGGGGTGGGGGGGCAGTCAGGGCAGTCCGTCAGTCCGTCAGGGCAGAGCCGATGGTGACGCCACACTGGGAGGTGAAGCGGTTGTTTTAGGATGCAGGAGAAGCGCAGAGATGAACACGTTGTGTTGCGTTTTGTATCGAGTTACATTTGTGCCAGAAAATCAATTGAAACGTGTCTCAGATGCTCCTGATCAAGGCTGCATGTGTTGCACTAATACAATACCAGCCCTCCAATAATATTGATCTTTTTTTTATACCTCACATTGAGCAATATTAAACCTTTTTTTTTACTTTTATTTGGCAGCAAAAAAAAACACAGCAATTCAACAATGTGGTAACAATTATAAATGTATTCACATCTGAGAATCAGAAACGCTCTGACTGAAGAAGTGAAGGAGGAATGAAGCTGAGGAGCTTGAAATATCCTAAATGTGTTTTTACCGATTTCCATACAATGACTCGTATCAAATACTGTGCGTGTGTGTGCGTGTGTGCGTGTGTGTGCGTGTGTGTGTGTGTGTGTGTGTGTGTGGCAGACACGAGGGCTCTCACCCTGACATCGCTCTGCGTCCCTCGTCTGTGTGTCGGTCGTCATGACGACATCCTGCAGCTTTGTGATCAATTAAGAGGATTTGTTCCCCAAGTTGACCTCGGCCAACAAACAGCGGTTGGCCCGCCGCCAGCGGCCGACACCAGGAAGTGTTCCCAATCAAATCCTCAGCGCCTCGGTCAAAGACGGAGAGATCTGCCGATAGAGACGTGAGATCATGTGACGTGTGTCTGAGAGCCGGAGAAAACACCAGAGGAATGTTCTAGAACCTCGAACCGATTCATGAATAAAACATAAGAACCTAGTGTTGGAGGATCGTAGGATGCAAATCGAGTTTTGCTTTGAGGTCCTGTGTTTGTACACATCGTGTGTGTGTGTGTGTGTGTGTGTGTGTGTGTGTGTGTGTGTGTGTTATACATCCTGTGCTGAACTAATCCCCCCCATGCATTTGACAGCGAGGCCTGGCCGTGGTCACACCTGCTGTACCTGCAGCTAATCCTAACCACAGCGATGTCTCTGTAACCGATCCGTCACGGCGCTGCAGCCTCTTCCTCACGTCTCAGTCACACGCCTCCCTCTTCGTCTCCTCTCCCCTCTTCGTCTCCTCCCTCCCCTCATCTCTCTCCCTCTCATCATCTCCTCTCTCCTCATCATCTCCTCTCCCCTCCTCTCTCCTCTCTCCCCTCATCCTCTCCTCCCTCTCATCATCTCCTCTCTCCTCATCATCTCCTCTCTCCCCTCCTCGTCTCCTCTCTCCTCATCATCTCCTCTCTCCCCTCATCATCTCCTCTCTCCTCATCATCTCCTCTCTCCCCTCCTCGTCTCCTCTCTCCTCATCATCTCCTCTCTCCCCTCATCATCTCCTCTCTCCTCATCCTCTCCTCCCTCTCCTCCTCATCTCCTCTCTCCTCTTCGTCTCCTCTCCCCTCTTCGTCTCCTCCCTCCCCTCCTCTCTCCTCTCCACTCATCCTCTCCTCCCTCCTCATCCTCTCCTGACTCCATATCAACGCTCCTTCGTCCTCCTCTGTCTTCCTCTTCATCCTCAGACTGTCAGACCTCCTGCTGCTTTCGTATTTCTTACTGAATAAAATCCACAGCCGTACTTTACCCCCCCCCCCCTCTCCTTCACCTTGTTTCTTCTGCTGTTCTGCACCTGATCTTACATTCCTACCTGTGATACCCACACACCTGCCACCCCCCCTCAGCTTTGATCCGCCAGACGTTTCCCTCGCGTAGCTCTCCTCCTCTTCCTCTTCGTCACCTCAGCCGCCCACGCTCCGCTGTCTGTTCCTGCCACCAGAAATAAACCGAGCCACAGGTCGTCTGTCGCAAAACACAAATTGCGTTGTGTACCCGTCACCGGTGTGTCACGTTCTCTGGCACCAGACGGGGACTAACGGTTCCCTCCTGACCCCCCCCCCCCCCCCCCCTCTGCTTGTCCTCCGCAGAGAGCAAGCTGCGGGTGCAGAAGACCAACCAGTCGCTGCTGTACCTGGAGGACAGCCGCGTCCGGATCAACTGCTCCATCAGCGCCCAGAGCAGCCCCGACTCGCAGCACGCCGTGCTGTGGTACGTGAGGCGCGCCGCCGCCGGCGCCGAGGCCGACGAGCTGCTGCTGAGGATCGAGCGCTCGGGCGCCTTCGAGTACGGCGCCTACGCCGAGGAGGAGCGTCTGCGGCGGCGGGTGCAGGCGGAGCGTCTGTCCAGCCGCCTCTACGTGCTGACGCTGAACCGGGCCGAGGGCAGCGACTCGGGGACGTACTACTGCCTGGTGGAGGAGTGGCTGAGCGACCCGGACGGGGCGTGGTACCGCCTGGCCCGCGAGGCCTCGGGGCTCACGCAGGTGCAGGTCCGACAGCCAGGTGAGCGAGCGGTCCGGATTCTGCTTTCTTAAACCTCGGGGGTCCACCGGATACCACTGGGTATTTATTCCCACCGCAGGGGAGCAGCAGCTGCCACTTCCTTCGCCTTTCAGAGCGTCCTCCCCTCCCCCGCTCCCACCACCCCCCCCCCACCTGCTCCGCTGCAGGCCTCCAGGCCTCCAGGCCGTCTCGCTCTGATGACTTTACACCTGGGCAGAGTGCAGGGGGCGGGCTACGAGTTGAAGTCACGCCAGTTCTTATAGCAGGGTTCTACGGTCATGGAAAACCTGGAAAAGTTATGGGATTTTAAAATGGTCATTTTCAGGCCTGGAAAAGTCATGGAAAAAACTTAAATCACAAAAGTTTGGGAAAAGTCATGTAAATGTGTTATGATCACATGTTCATATCCGTCGAGTTTAAAATAATGAACATGTTTTTGAAAGGAAGACTCAAATTATAATCCAAACAGATGGATTTCCACATAAAGGATAATAGTTTGATTAAAAGAATACACATTTATATAAGTGTTTCTAAGAATAAACATGTATAGTAATGTTTATTCTTTTAATCAAACTATTGTCTCTCAATTGTTTCATTTAAGTTATATTGTATGCTTTGTAATTCTCATTGTTTGAATACTACATTTTCAAAAGGTTTTCACGTACACACCGAGATTTCAATTTGGTCATGGAAGTCTGGTTTAAAGTCCTGGAAAAGTCCTGGAAAAGTCCTGGAATTCCATTGGTCAACATGTATAAGAACCCTGTTATATGCCACGCCAGAGGGCGGAGCCGGGCTCAGACGGGGGGGGGGGGGGGGGGGGGGTACTCAAAAACGTTCAGAGCGCTCAAACCTCGTCACGTGCCGACCGCCTCCCAAACGCCGGTGTCTGACCTGCGGCTGTGTTCTTCAGTTTCCCCTCAGCCCGTCCTCAAATATTCATAATTACAAATTTCTCCTTCCTTTTTGCATCCACGCAAACCGACGATAACGACGTATCCTCGCGCGCGTCTCTCCCCCGGCGGCTCAGGGTGACTCATCACAGGCGTCTCCGACGGCGCCGTTCATCTGTTCAGGTGTCCTGTTTATAATGCAGCGTGAAATCCCCGTTATGCCATCTGCCCAACGAGAAAGTGAGGATCCACACATCTGGTCCCGAGCCAGCAGGGCCAAGAGAAGAGGCTTTTGTTTCATGTGGAGGGAACGCCGCCGCCGTGAAGCGAGCGCCGGCGCCCGTTGAAACGCCTCGCTTTGAGAGGTTCACCTTATAGTCGACTTGTGTTTGCCTGAGACGCATTACATCATTTCATTTAGCAGGCGCTTTTATCCAAAGGCACTTACAGTCTGACTATGGTTGCTTTCATGCTTTGGTTTCATTTCTTTATTTTAAAGCACTTTATTTTGGCGTCTTTTGGCCAGCTTTAGTCTAGTTTCAGCTCAAAGCTCGACACGTGGTTATTTGTGGATCTCCCCAGAGGTCTGGGTTCATATTAACACTTACTGGATGCAAGTATAGTTTTTTTTTACCTTTCATGATACGCAGAGATCTACACACGATTAATAGAATATGCTGTATAATTAGCATGCATATTCATAAAGGTGCGGGGAAGAATGCATCCACCCAGGAAGGCGTCCAGGAATGTGCCTGTCGGGGAAGAGATGAGACGTGTGCCAGCCCTCGCCTCTCCTCCCGCCCTCCTGCTGTGTTTTCTGCTTCTCGTTAGCTTTAACAAGAAGTCCATTCCACACGGAGAGCAGCCAGAGCACGACACATCTTCACTGCCATCTTTGTTTTTGTTGTTTAACTGCAGTGGAACTGGGGCATAGCAGCACCCCTAAAGCACTGCAGCGTGCACACACACACACACACACACACACACACACACACACACACACACACACACACGCACACACACACTCGCACACACACACTCGCACACACACACTGTAGCCTCAGGGTCGGATCTAACCTCGCCGGAGAGCTGAGCGACTGGGGAAGCGACGGGATTTATTTATTTGTGTCCTCTTTTTACACATTTTGAACGTTTGGTGTCCCCGTTTTGTTGAACCATTTGCAGTCCCTCTTTAAAGGGGAAGTGTGCTGCAGTTTTCCAGTCTTAATATAAATAAATCCACAGTCAAAACCAAGAGATGCTCAGCTGGGAAAGTCACATTTAAGAAGGTCTAACTGTGAAATGTTTGGTATCAATCGATCGATAATCTAATAGAAGGCTAATCTCCATTTGACTGAACGTTGTGATTTGGTGCTCTATTGCTCTGCCCATAAAATCCATTTCCACTTCCTCCCCCATCTGTGTCTTTCCTTCTGTTCTCCGACCTGCAGAGATCCGCCTGCAGGTGGAGGAGCTGGAGTCCAACATGACGGTGGAGGAGTCGGCCTCCATCCGGCTGGGCTGCAGCATCCCCTCCCAGTCCTCCAGAGACTCCCGCTTCTCCGTGTCCTGGTACGTGGAGCGCCCCGAAGGCGACGACGACGAGGAGGAGGAGGAGGAGGATGAAGAGCAGCCGGGTCAGGGGGAGAAGGAGTGCGTGTTCTCCATCGGCCACGACGCCGTGTTCGGGAACGGGAACTGCAGCCCCCGAGAGGAGCCGGGCCCCGACTCCCGCCTGCAGTTTGAGAGGACGACCTCGGAGCAGTACAGCCTGACCATCCAGGGGGCGCGGCCCACGGACACGGGCCGCTACTACTGCCACGTGGAGGAGTGGCTGCTCAACCCGCGCAACGCCTGGTACCGCCTGGCCACCAACAACTCTGGCTTCACCATCGTCAACGTCATGCGACAAGGTGAGGCCCGGGACGCCTCGAACCGGAAAGCTTCTGGAGGTGAACGGTCACCGTGGTTACATGAATTCCAATAACCGGCTCAGTCGGACTGACCTCTAATGATCCGTTTCATGTGAACACCTTTGTTCCACAATGTGCGGTCCGACTACGGTCCGATTGACACCCTGGATAACTCGATCCGATCCGGTTGATAATCTGACTATCGCGGCATGTAGCAGTGAATTGGATTAGGAACCGGACTTTACGTCATATCACACGAGTCACAGGGCTCTCAAGCCTCACGCATTTCGGTCTTAACTCCCACCACACAACGTATTTCTTCACACTGAAAACAACTCTCGGCTATTTAATGTTTTAATGTGCCGCAGCGCCAACATGAGCCGCTCTCACCGTGGAGAAATCAAGCGCTCCCTGAGTTCTGCTGTGAGGTGCCACTTATCAGCCAATCAAAAAAAAGAAATGGGCTACTCAATAGCCAATGAGAAAACTACCTGTTGTATCTGGGTAAGATTTAATCCAGCAACCAATGAACCAATGTCTTCACAACTTGAGCCCTGGAGTTGTAGTGAAAACAGCGCCCCCTGTGGCATCGGAGGTGACATGCTTCCGGCCAATGATTTGAATTACTCACTGCCATGTATATTGGGATAATAGCAGATCCCCGAAAAGATAGCATAGTCCGACTAAAGCAAGATGTGAATGACACCATCATGTAAACACATGATTATGACACGACCGAAGTCGGATCAATGGCCGTCTTCCAAAAGGATTGGGGCGATTGAAGAGAGGGAGCTTCTTCCCCGATGGCACAAGATGTAATTCACCGCTGCGTCTTTGGACGGTTCCTCTCTCTATTGTCACAGTGCTCAGTCTTAATAGCTCCTCTGTGTTACAGTATGCATAACTAGAGAATATTACGGGCCAATTAAGGAGCTCTCAGGTACTCGACACGCCATCCTGGGACGATCCGGCTTCCCCTCACGCAGCACTGCTTTTATAGATGAGATGAAGCTCAGCATTAAAGAGGATTCATGTTGTCGTAGTGTCGCTGATCTAAAGATGTCAAACGGATTTATTCACCGGCGTGTGTTGGGAGATCATTGCACATGTAAATGAGTGAGGACACACACACACACACACACACACACACACACACACACACGGGTCAATGATTAGCGGCCCTCTTCTTCCTCTGTGCAAACCGCCGTCTGTTGTCTGTTGTCTGTCCACAGTGTCCAGCCTGCAGTCGGTGGTGTGCTCCAACGACTCGCTCTTCTACTTTGTCTTCTTCTACCCCTTCCCCATCTTCGGCATCCTCCTCATCGCCGTGCTGCTGGTGCGCTACAAGAGCCGCAGCCACAGCAAGAGCCAGGAGGGCAAGAACGGCGCCCCCCTGCTGTGGATTAAAGAGCCTCACCTCAGCTACTCGCCCACCTGTCTGGACCCACCTGTGCTCAGCCTGCACCCCGGCTCTGTCGACTAAGCGAGGGTTCCCCCCCCCCCCCCTCCCCCGCCTCACGCACATCGGGGATTCAGCCAACACGATGTCAGGGACCAGATCTGGACTCCACCTTCAGACCTCACCATCGTCCACTGACGTGTTGAATTAGTTTAAATAACCCTGTTACGTTAACCTGTGTGTGTGTGTGTGTGTGTGTGTGTGTGTGTGTGTCTGTCTCTCTGAGTGAGTGTGTGTGTGTTTGTGTGTGTGGACTAGAATGGGTGTGCCATGTTAGCACTATAAATTGTGCGTGAGCGATTTCAAGGACAAGAGAGCTTAAGGAGCGTTTTTTTTTCTTCTTTTTGTCAAACTCATTAGGTGCATTTTCTTTTTATAACTGAATGTTTGTCTATTTTTCAAGAGAGAGAGAGAGAGAGAGAGAGAGAGAGAGAGAGAGAGAGAAACTGCACTTGAGATCATTGGCCAATCCCCGCAGAGCGTTCCAGAGATGAACTCTGTCGTCGACTCCGAGTGGAAGCCAAAAACAAAAAGCTCGCCGCTCCGATGCGAGAGCCGCCCGACCCACTATGTTGGTTGCCATGGTGATCCTCTGCGCCTACTGACTCGTCCGTAGCCGATGACTCGGTTTGCAGGCTGCAAAGAGACGAAGGCAAGGACAACGAGTCTGTGTCCTTCGGTGAGGATGTGTGTGTGTGCCCCCCCGCCTCCACCGTGGGCCGGTCCTCTCGCGCAGAGGACTGCTCTTCTTCTCCTCCTCCTCCTCCTCCTCCTCACCCCAAAAGAGACGAGATGAAGAGAGAGAAGGTCTCTGAAATGGGGGATGGGATGGGGGGGGGGGGTAAATGAACAGCAGAAAACATATGTGCTTTTACACTTCTCCAGTGCCGTGCTCCTCATCTCTGCAGCCGACGGTTGAACTTTTCAAGAGTCGGAGAGCTGATTGTTCTGTGAGCAGATTGTAAATATGTCTGGTGCTGCGTGCTGCGTTCACGGGCCGCGAGGACAACGGGACGTTTCTACACTCGCGTTGAATCAGTTGAAATGTCCTGCGTAGGTCGTCACTGCTGCGGTGCCCTACGGTGAAGTCGGTGCACGCCGTCCGGTCTGTCAAGACATCAGAGGAGGCTCATTGGATTTCTAAAGTTGTATTCGTTAAAAGCCACACTGGAGATTTATCTGTGTCGACGTGTAGTAGAAACCACTTTAAAATGTAACCTGCACATTATTAGAAAAACAAAAAGACGGCCGGGGGCAAATATTTGACTTGTGATTATTTTAACGATTTTTTTCTATTTATTGTTTGTTTTTTTACTACTTTGCATAGCTTTGAAGACATTTTCTTTTGTTGCTTTTAAATTCTCTATGAACTGTGCTGCTTGTGTTGCCAGGCAACTGCACCAAGTAGATTGTGTCAATAGCCTGTGTGTTGGGAACGTGATAGATGTAGAAATGCTAGATTTGTCCTGCGCATTGCAGTCTGTAGCATTTCATACCAGATTGTACAATTTGGTCGGTGTCAAAACACTGTTTATCTATACCTGTGATGAAGATTACTGTGGC
>CM070107.1:23387500-23430000 GCA_036178185.1 Liparis tanakae
TCAAGACGAGTAAACAGCCACGCCGCGGACGTTATGCTAACACGCTCACGACGACAACATCCGGATGCTTCGCGGTTCGGTTGTGTTTACCGAGTTCACGTTTTTTAAAGCCCCACTATGTAGTGTTTCCCTTGTAGCGCCCCCTTCAGGTATTTAACGTGTACTTCAGTGTGGTAAATACCCAGTTAGATAGATCAGGTGTCTGAACCTCTGGCTCTGAGCCATATATATACATATATATATCTGTATATATATGGCTCTTCTGGTGACGCATATGGCTCTTTAGAGTTTGAGTTAAATAATAATCTCCTCCGCCCCCTGTAACTTTCTCTCTCCTCCAGATGACAGCAGCAGTAATGTCAGGTCCCTTTCTTAAAGACGTCTTTGTTCTTTAAACTAAAGGTCTGTTATTGGTCGTCTCCACAGCAGCATGTCTCTCTGTCTCTCGTCGCAGAGCGGAGACAATAAAAAGTCCCCTGTGAGGTGGACTGGACTATGTGACGCTGGTCATCATGACAGAAAGCAGGTCCAAGGACCGGGCGCTACAACATGTGACAGAGTCGGTCTTTAGCCCCCAGACCCGATGGAGGAGGAGACGTCTACATATTAAAAGTCTTTGTAGCGGCACCATTCTTTCAAGCTGGTACTTTAAGGTACAATTGTTACAGAGTGTTGCTTTAAGTCCAGCTGAGGTTGGTGGGAGTGAGGTATAAATCAACCATAAATCTGAATATTGAACTAATCCAGATTTTGACCCGATACATAAACAGTTCAGGGATGGACAAAGATTCAGGGACGTGAATATCTGGACAAGATATCAGAGCAATTAGTCAAGATATGTGACTCAAACCCACAACTGTGGCCCTCGTGGAGGAGATGTAACCATCAACATGACGTCTGTGTTTAGGGGACCTTTAATGTCTGCATGGTTGTTATATTATATTTAAGTCCAACATTTCCACCCACAGCCACGTCGAATCCATCCATTCATACGTAGAGTCGGGCTGTATAGTAAGAAATCAATACAAACGAATTATGAATTCCCATCTGTAAGAAAGATATATGTTCCCACCATCCCAGTAGATGGCCTGATGCACTTGACACAGCAGTGAAGGAGCCAGTGAAGGAGCCAGTGAAGGAGCCAGTGAAGGAGCCAGTGAAGGAACCAGTGAAGGAGCCAGGGGCTCCGAGGCAGCAGCAGGCGGATGGCTGACCTTTGACCTTCTTTCCGTCACCTGACAGTGTCGGCTCTACTGCGGCCGCTGGCTGCAGGGCGAAGAAAAGGGACGTTATGTAATATCATCCTTAGCAAGTTGAGTTTCAATTGTTAATAGGACTGTGCACGCCCAATCGGAGGAGGCCTTTATGCATAAGTAAACGCGGCAGCAGCGGCGAGCTAATCAGCGATGTGCATCGTGTTCTCCTGTGGGAACCCGAGTAATTATGAATGAGCAGGAGAGGCCAGAGTGTCTCCACTAATGTGCCTCTAGTGCTGAAGAAGAGGAGACGGAGGAAGGTATAATGATTCCAGAGAGGGGGGGGGGGAGAGGAGAATACAGACGGGACAACAAGGAACAACTAGAAAATGCATTTCCTGCTGAAAATGCGTTGGAATGCTGAAAGTTTGAAGCTGAAAAATAAAAATGGAATTGCTGAGAAAGGTTTGAAAACAGCTGAAAATTTCTGAAAATAGCTGAAATATTAAATGAATAATTGAAAATGTCTGTAAATAGCTGAAATATGAAATGAATAACTGAAAATATCTGGAAATAGCTGAAATATTAAATGAATAAGTGAAAATGTCTGGAAATAGCTGAAATATGAAATGAATGACTGAAAATAGCTGAAATATGAAATGAATAACTGAAAATAGCTGAAAATAACTTAAATATGAAATGAATAACTGAAAATGTCTGGAAATAGCTGAACATGTCTGAAATTAGCTGAAATTTGTGTTTTCTTCAAGTTGTACATAGCTTAAAATAGCTGCCAACAGCTGAAATAGGCTGAACATAGCTTAAACATCTGAACATATGGATTTGTTTTCCTACAAAAGCATTTGTTAAACCCTGTCAAATAAAACATGATCAAATCACCAAAATAGTAGAATCAATAGAGAGGAAAGATTGAGCCGAACGCGCTAATACTATTCATCTGTCTGTGAAGTTAAATGTGACCTATTTCTCCTCATGTCTGTATTAAAAGTAGTGAGATGTATTATTGAGGTCAGTTTGCTGTTGTCTGGTCCTCCGTGTTGATAAACATCGGGACAGAGGCTGCTCCTTGTGTCCCTCCTGTTGATTGTTAACGAGGAGCAGCTGCGTCAGCTCCTGAAGGCAGAATTGCCTTTGGATTTCTTCAAAAACACCCTGTGAATCTTCAGAACTTGACAGAAAACCATAACTCCAATCGCAAAAGTAACGTGATTTTGAGAGGCACAAGGCTTTTGTGAACGTTTAAATGTCCTTAAATATTTTTTAGGTTAAGAAATGAGAGTTAAGTCGCAGTTTAGAAAATGCTCCCGTTTGCTTCAAAAAAGTTGAAAAGCGCTCAGAATTATAATGGAGATGACTGAGGAGAAAGCCGGACTTCTCCCCTCGTTAAGGCTTCTCTAGAGAAATCTGGGAAACTGTTGGATCCCACAGTCACATGTCTACGACAAGCACAAGATTCCCTACTACTTTATCACAACATTATGTCTATAGAGTAAGAATTGTGGCCGTAGTGCCGATAAACAAATCTTTTTTCCGCAAGATTCTAAAGCAGCGCTGCACTCTAGCGATGACATCACAGCTCTAGACCTCCCCACACACACACCCATTGTAAATGCCAGGAGGAGCGGAAAAACACATAAAACTAAAATAATAACAATTAAATAACTATACAAGAAATGAAAGGAAGATGCATTACAAAGTTATAGCTAACACATGTGTCAACATTTTAAACGTGGAATTGTGTATTTAGCTGAATGTATGCCGATATAGTAAGCTTTTAAAGTTGAACAAGTTGAAGCGGATTTGAAGATTTCTCTAATTGGATCCCATTCATTATTTATTCCATAAAAAAAATAATAATTTGAAAATTTGAAAAGATAAAAAATATTTGAAAATATACAGTAATAGCTGAAGGCTATCTGAACATAGGAAAAAATGAATTGCTGAATTTGCTGAAAATATGAAGATACTGTAAGCTTTTTAAAATTGAAGATTTTCTCCATAGGAACTGATGAATTTAAAATAACATAAAAGTATTTAAATATATACAAATTTGAAACATTTGAAACATGAAAAGTAATGCCATTCTAAGTCTGAAGAAGCTGAATTTTTAAATATTTGAATGGTTTAAATAGCTGAATATATGAAGGAGTAGAAGAGGGACAAAAAAGGTACGGAAGAAATAGAATAAAAAAAAGTTTAATAAAGAAGACAAGAACAAGAGTTGGACTGCTGAAGCATTCCAACTAATTAACGGCAGCAGAGAGGGGAAGAGAAGAAGGAAATAAGGGAGTAAAAGTAAAAAGAGATGTTCCCCTGGGAAAAACAGATACTTCAAACAGTATCTCTGATGAGCCCATTGCATATGTCACAGCTCATTATAAAGGAGGGATCCTCGTGCAGCGGTTCCACCGTCGTGGAGATTCTGGTTTCAGAACTCAGATCCTGAATGTTTCGGCGTGGATTTTTTTTCTCCTCCTCCAGCCAGACGTGGAGCTGCTCCGTGTTCCTGCAGGGAGGCGTCTCCTCGCTCCATCAAGGGACGTATTGTTGGGGATCCGTCCTTCAGTGGTTGTCCAACCCGTGGCACCGTGTTGAGGTCTGCACACTGCAGGCACCGATTCCCTCACAGCACCGGACTGAAGATCAAAAGCTCCACATGACGGCTGTCTGACTCACTGTGGGGGGGAATCTCTTCTGGACTTGCAGTAACCGCTTTCTCTCTCTCTATCGCTCTCTCTCTCTCTCTCTCCTTCCCATGTGCATGCTGGGAAAGAGTTTCACACATGTGATCAGGAGGAAAGGCCAAGTGCTGATGGTTATCTGACCATTCTTCTATCGGCCCTCGCCCTCCCGGAGCTATTAGTGCTTTTAACCACGAATGAGCGTATACCTATGGATGTGGTTGCCATGGCGCCACAGCCTCCCGTGACTGACTTTGATGTATAAGTTCGGGCCCAGCGTGTGAGCTGCCTCTGTGCCTCTCATCGTATGAACACTGTACACGGGATCGGAGGCGTGGCGTGTCACGGCGAAATGAAAATTCAGATTTCAGGCATCAATATTTCAAGCGGTCCTTGAATTGCCTGGAGACACGCGCTGCATTATTAAGGGCGAGCCGGCTGCATGGGGGAAGTGACGGGCGATGCTCGGTGACAGGAGGAGCTCTTTCAGCTGGCAAAGAGACGAGGAAGCGGCGCGCATGTCTTTGGTGCTCCTGGGTGTCCTCGGGAGAAGGGTGCAATACTCACACACATTGTCCTTCTATTCATTATTACATTACATTACATGCACTTTTTTAAATACAATTTGGTAGTAATTCAAAAGCAAACCTATACTTCACTTCTTTGTAGTCTTTAATTTGCAAAAAGAAATCTCCTGGAATTTACAAGTGTACATTTTTTAAGCGGAGCAGTTTAGCAAGTCGTCAACGGTTCATTGGGTGTCCTCGGGAGAAGGGTGCAATACAATATATTGATTATTGGAAACCTGTCCTGCTCACACACATTGTCTTTCTATTCATCGTTACATCACATCACATGTCATGTAGCAGACGCTTTTATCCAGAGAGACTTAAAAGAAGTGCATTTCAACCTAGAGGACAAACTAAGAACAACAAGAATACAGAAAGTAACATTTCCTCAACATAGTCAAACTACAAAAGTACCACAATAAGAGATATTTAAGAGCCACTGAAGTGATAATCTGTGTTTTCATCCAGATATAGTCGGAAAAGGTGCGTTTTCAAATTAAAATGGTCAGTGCGCTTCTGACCGAACACACAACTTCACCGATGGTGGACAGGGTGGTGGTTCTGAGACAAAGACCGGGATGCACCCGCTGGAGTCGGACTATACGCTTCATTTTAAATAACGTTGCCAAACTACTGGACAGTGGCGTCCGCTCCGGAGCCGGTTCTCTGCCACTGTGGGCGCCGCGGTTCACGCAGCCGGTTTGAATGCGTTATAGATTACAGCCCCGCGCCTCTAATCTGGAACCGTGGATGATTGCCCATTCTTACAAATGGAAATATTATCCGATTTTAATGAAATAATTTCTTGGAGCTCCCCAGGTGCTAGCAGCTATGCTTTTGTTCAGACTCTCCATCTAGTGTATGAAAAAGGAGAGCAAGTCGACAACAGAGGTCAGTGTTTTTATATATATATATAAAGTTAAAGCAAGTTTAAAGTAAATAAACTGGAGAATTATGAGCACCATGTACTTATCATTTAAAGTTATATATATATATATATATATATATATATATATACACATACATACACACATATATAAAGTTAAAGCAAGTTTAAAGTAAATAAACTGGAGAATTAAGAGCATCATTTACTTATTTAAAGTGTTTGAAGAAAGTCCATACATGTATATACATGAATATGATCAAATGACTAATGTGTAAATACCTTTAACTGATGTACTCAGCTCATTGTTATGCTTTATATACTGTTTGGTGGTTTCATCTACATCAATGGATAGCAGAAGCTAATGTTCTATGGAGCGACTAACTCCAGCTGTCAATTAGATGTAGTTGAGTAAAAAAGTACAATATTACCCCCTCAAGTTCAATACTTAAGTGTATGTAGTTATTTAGTTTCACATTACATACATTGCTGATGCGACGGTCCAACAAAGCGCCCTGAGGCCAATTTGTGACGGGGACAAAAAATCTAAATAGTATTTAATATTCTGTCTTCACTTGGGATTATTTGAAATGTATTAATAATGTAAAAATCATGCAGATTATTTTTGAATGATCACATATTGTATTCCTACTTTTCTAAAGACGTCATACCAAGGGGATATATTCTATATACAAGTTTAACCGCGACGTCCAGCAGCGAGAGTACCACAGTCGTCAAGTTGAATGCAACACATTATTGGTTTATTTAATAGTCCAGCATTTGTTTTAAATACAATTGGTAGTAATTCAAAAGCAAACTTATACTTCACTTCATTGTAGTCTTTAATTTACGAAAACAAATCTCCTGGAATTTACAAGTGTACATTATTTAAGCGGAGCAGTTTAGCAAGTCGTCCACGATCATTTGCACCAGCAAGAAGAGACAGAATTAAGAAACGGGATCTCAGACAACCACTACAAACCTGAAGAACTAAACACAGTTCCTCCGTGGACCGTTTACTATCACCTTAAAAGTGTCAACCAATATTCAGGAATGTTTCCACATGTGAACTACGGGTAGCTTCACCGCCGGTCTGGGAATGGTTGTCCTCACGGCGAGATGAGACTCAATGTGGGTTCAGAGGGGCGATTGTGGGAGGACAGGATGACGGTCTAAATGTTTAGTAGGCGCGGTGCACCTGCACTCGGATCAAAGTGATTTGGCCCTCTCTGACCTCTGACCTCAACCCCAGAAATGTCCACTTCGAGTCCCGCTGGCTGTTGTATTGCTGAGATGGCGGGCAGGCTGTCACACGCAGGGCGGCTCAGCGGTCCAGCGAGCGCTTCTGGATGGCTTCGGCCACCACGGTGCGCAGCAGGGCGATGACGGAGCGCGGGTCCTCGCTGCCCACGACCGCGCTGCCCGACACGATCATGTTGGCTCCGGCCTGCGGCAGAAATGAGCAGAGATGTACTTTAAAAACACGCCCAGAACTGGACGGGGACCCCAGGGGAGTGAAATGCGTTGGCATCCCTTACCTCTGCACACTTGTGAATGGTGTCAGGTCCGACTCCCCCGTCTACTTCGATGTCTAATGAAGGGAACTGACTCCTCAGCCAACTCACCTGGACACAGAAAGAAAACTAAGAGCCGCAAAACACTCGGAAAAAACGCTCTGATTAACCGCGTCATCGTCTTTATGGTCGTGTACACGTTGCTGCTGTGTGCACCTCCTGGTTCTCCTTCCTCTCCGTGCGGTTTGAACGTACCTTGGCCATCATGTCCTCCATGAACTTCTGGCCTCCGAAGCCGGGTTCCACCGTCATGACCAGAGCCATGTCGATGTGGTTGGCCCAGGGCGCGAGCTCCTCCACAGTAGTGGCAGGCTTTATGGCCACGCCCACCTGCAGGACTCAGACAGTATGACAGACAGTATGAAGGCACAGGAAATGCAGCCTCAGCAATCGTGTCGTACTTATTGTGTTTGTATGTTTCATGCTCACTGTATGCACCTATACAGCAGAACACATTCCAGGTAGGTGTAAACCTACTTGGCAATAAATACTACTCTGATTATTCTGAATTGTGCATGTAGCTGATTAACCCTCCTGTTACCTTTAAATGTAGCGACATCTTTTACCCTTTTTGACCCCAGCAGTTAAAACCTCCAGAAAATTATTATAATTAATATTGTTTCCCAAGTTTAAGTGTCAGGTACTTCATGTCTGTTTGTTGACGACCTAAATATCCCTTTAAATAAATAAAAAAGTTGATATTTCTTATATGGTTTACACAGTGAAAAACAGCCTAGGGTCAAATTGTACAGGACAGTGAAAACAAATCATCATGTGCATTTTATGCTTTTGCAGTTGTCCCCAATAAATAAGGAAAAGTCATGAAATATGAATTTAAAAAATAATCGTAATCATTTTTTTAGAGACGTCAAACATTGAATGGGGTCAAATTGACCCCAAATGTAACAGGAGGGTTGATACCAATGTTTCACGTGTGTGTTTCGTGTGCAGCCTTGTTCCCCCACCTTCATGCCACTCTCCTGGATCTCCTTGATGAGGTTTCCCGGGTTGGTGGTGGACTCGATGTGGAAGGTGTACTGGCTGGCTCCGGCTGCAGCCATGGCCTTCACCCACTGCTCCGGCCGAGACACCATCATGTGCATGTCTGCAAAACGACCCGGCTCAGTACTGCAGACATGATGCATTCAGGGTCCACTTCCGCGGGGTCATTAGGTCTGTCACGTGTGTGGGAATGACGGGCTCACCAAAGAAAGGCTCCGGGCCCACAGACTTCCTGAGGCACTCCACCATGGGGTGTCCGAAGGTGAGGTTGGGGACGAAGTGCCTTTACAGGGAAACACAAACAGGCTTTTCTCATTTCACTTCCGATGGTGATGAAATGGCCTGAAAACGGCAAACAAACGCCTCGCAGAGGTAAACAGGAAGGTAAACAACGAGTACACTAAAAAGCAGAAGGAAGTCTGACGTAAAGACGTGCAAAACATTGCAATGGCTGACAGCCTGAGGTTTCAACGCCTCTTTATTGACGGACTCAAGCCACTTTAATCCATATTAATATCGGCTTTCCCTGCTTAACTTCTGCCAAGCTGGTTTAGCATGTTGGTGTTAGCCAACTTTAGCTCTCGCGCACTGAACTTCCCATCGGCTCGCTAGTTAGCACCGCTAGCTTGTGTTAACCGGCGTTAACTACGCGATAAACTAACCCGTCCATGACGTCCAGGTGCAGGTAGTCTGCCCCGCAGTCCATCATCCGCACGCACTCGCTGCCCAGGCAGGACAGGTCGCTGCTGAGGATGGACGGACCGATCTTCGCGCTGTACGCCATGCTGCTGCTGCTGTCTGCGCGCAGCTAACAGCTAACAGCAGTTAACGGCAGCGCGGGCACCACTTCCGCTGAACCCCTTCAAAATAAAAGAGGGGAAATGAATGAATGAAATGAATGAATGAATGAAATATACTTTATTAAGCCACAAGGGGAAATTTGTTGCCAACAGAAGCAGCCCGATAAAACTAATCACAATAAAATATAAGATAAGAAAGAAAGAAAGAAAGTGACAGTGCATAAAGTAATGTGTGCAAAGTGAAATATAAAATATAAAATACAAAATAACATAAAATAAAATATATATGTATATATAACACAGCATTATAGAGAAAACAAGAAAAAGGGTAATGTATTACATTTTTATTGTGTCAATATCTTTGCATCTGCTATATTTCATTCTTCAATCACTTTAATCAAATAATATGTTTCTCGCAATCTCAAATAGTTTTTTGTCTTTATCCAAAGACTCTCACTTCCGGTTTTACACTTGTGTCCATTGTTAACTTGATTCAACTGAGGTCTCAAATTTCTGCCTTCAGAATAGACGTTTCCCACTTCTTGACCCTAGATGGCGCAAAGCTCATATAGGCAAGGGCCTGGCATACTAATGAATCAGTGAAGGACCTCGAATAGACAGGGCTCTTTGTTGGGTAATATGAGACCCCGGTGTGTCATCACCAGTGTACTATGTAGGACACATCAGGCCTAATCAGTTTGTTGAATAAATGGTGCAAAGGGCATATTTTGCGAAACCTTTTGAATCCCCTCTTTAATTTATCCAGCATTCCCGTTGCTTCTATGTTCTCTGTATTTGGCCACTGGTTTGCTAATGTAACGTCTTCATGTCTGCATTCACATCTCTATGTTTCTGCTGTCCAATCACTGAACAGATAAGTTACATGGCAGTGTGAGCAGAAAGATAGTTTGATGGCCCCATGGAATAATTATTTGTAGGCACTTGGTGCTGCAAAGACTCCAGCATTTAATAATATAAAGTTGTCTGGGCATGAGAAAAATAGATAGTATTGATTCACCACTTGGCTTGATATAGGGAGCAAGTTAGTCTGCAAGGTTACTGCTGCCTGCCAAATGCCTGTAATGAAGAAAGAAAACATCCGCAGCACAAAAACCTTTATTGTCCAATGTAACCTGAAACCAACTTAGAAATGAACGATTGATAAAACAGACAAAACAAGCCAATGGGTTTCCATTCAAATAGAAGCTTCAAGTGCAGCTGTATAAAAGGCTTGTCAACAAAACACTTTAATCTTGAATAATTACATTTCATGAAGTACATCTAATATAATTTGCCACATGTATTATTTATCCAGGCATTGCTCACCTGCTACATCATTAACTGTGATGTCGTACTAATGTGATCATATAATATCGAAGATACAGGTTATAGATAAAAAACAGACAACCATATATGCTCACATCCACATTTAGATTAATTAATTACCCTCAGCTGCATGTGCACTGCACGGGGAGAACATGCACACTCCACACAGAAGGCCTGTGAAAACTGGGAATCAAAATATGTATATCCACCACCTCCTACTGCAGTAGAACATTCCTGCAATAAGACAATAAATCACCTGCAGGACGGATCCTCCTCCAATTTAACAACATCAATAATAACCCATGCACCACTCCACTTTATATACACTGTATACACTTTGCATTTTGTATTTATTCATTCTTCTTCATTTTTATTTCCTTCATTATTTAAATTCTTAAATGTAATATGCCTTGCTATTTTATTCTACTGTATTGTATATATTGTTAACATTGCTGCTGCAACAAAGGCGTGTCCCCTCTGGGATGAGCGGTGGCGTAGAGGCGAGCACCGTCGCCTCACAGCAGGAGGGCCGTGGGCTCGGTTCCCAGTCTGGGTGGTCCCTCTGTGGAGTTTGCATGTTCTCCCCGTGGCGGTGTGGATTATCTCCTGCTTCCTCCCCCGGTCCAGAGACATGCAGCAGGTTAATTGATCTCTAAATTGCCCATAGGTGTGAATGTGAGCATGATGGGTTGTCCGTCTCTCTGTGTGCCCTGATGGACGGGTGGGTGTACAGCTGGGCTCCGCTCCAGAGACCCTAATGAGGATGAGCGGTATGGAATAATTAAATAATCTAATCTATATTTTCATTTGTTTGTCATTATCTTGCCCCTGAAATGGGATCATTATTTTCGATGGGATGTGTAGGTTGTTGTGATTTATAAGAAGCAGGTTTCACAAAGCGTCTGCAGCACTCACAAAGAGCCACACTCATGTTCCCAAATTGGCTCAACTAAATCTGACATTTACGGGCTGTACCCACCTTTTGCATTTACTGCAGCCAGGATGGAAACACGGGTGACCTGGTGTACGCTGGCAGACAGGAGATGATATATGTGATTGTTAAGTCGGCTGATTTAGAGCAAGTTGGCTTTAGAAGGAACCGGGGCCTCTCGGCTCTCTGAGGTAGTAAAGCAGCTTCTGGCTTTGACACTCATTTTGTGGACCATGTCGGGAAAGGATTGTTATCCCGTAAGTCTGTCCCTACAAACGTCCTCTGAGGTGTCCGGAGAGCAGAGTTGATGTGGGAGCTGCAGCCGATACAAAGAGTCATTCTTCACCTCTACTGTAAACAGCTCTAAGCACACCCTCCAGCCTGCATGGCCTCTGTGCAGCGGAGGTCCCCGTTAAAGACTTCTCTTTGGGTTAAGTGCAGCTCTGGAATGTGACTTGCACTTTCTTGGATACTGCCAGGCTGTTCTCTATTGCAAATTGTCGCCATATTCTCATTTTAATAACAGTCCATAGCAATTAGTACTGTACTCCATTACTGGTTGAAGTCTTGCTTTCCTGTAATACCGTCTCATTTTACGAGGCATGAAGTGGGCCCCTCCACATGCAACGGCTTTAACTTACATAACGTATTTAAATCCTTAGAATGCACTGTACATAGTGTACTTGGTTGTGGTGTGTATGGTCTGCGGTCCTTCGTTATATGCATTCCTGCATCTCAGTCATCTGGGAAGACGATTTATGAATGTCTGTTGTTGAAAAGTTGAAGAATAATCATTTCCATTCCCGGCTGCTAACTTGCCGTCTGTTCATTTCCATGTGTGTCAGCCAATGACAGTTTCTGGTTGTTAAATTGCTAATAAATGTTTGTTTTTCTTCAGAATATTCTGTGAATTATTTTTTCTTTTTCACAGTTTTTCCACAAAGTATTACTTCTTCACTTCGTGGGCATGCACCTTCATCAGCACTTCAAATGTCCGTCTGCAGGTTAAGATTTATCCGTTGCAGGTAACTACTTAACAGCCGCACAGCAGCGTGTATTATACATGTTTTAACTTGTTTAACGGTCTTATTTTTTTCTGATTTCGTAATAATGATCTGGTAAACCGATGGTGAGCTCAGTTCCAGTGAAGAACCGACTGAAAATCAGCCACTTATGTTAATTCCATTAGAATTCTTGTCACGTACATTTGCTTGGAACAATAAGTGTGCTGTAACCTTTCATCAATTGGGTTTATTTCACCCTTAACCTTTGTTATTTAAGGCAGGAACAGGAACTGAGAACCTGCTGCTCAGTTTATTTTTATTTTTCTTCTGTTGATTATCACAGACTTGGTCCAACTCCAAACTTTCATGTATTATCTTGATTGAAACCTTCACCCCGCTTCCCCCCCAGCAGTTGATTCGGGACTCCTGAGCAAACAGATAACGCCAAACGAGTTTCTTGTGATGGTCGGAAAGGAGCGTGTGGAGCATGTGTCCTGCAGCCGCTCCCTTCCGGAGCTTTATGTCGCTGTGGTCCGTAACTGTAAAGGGAAGGGTGGGGTGGCTGCGGCCTCCCTCCGCTAGGTTAGTGCTCCCAATCAAGTGTGTTTTCCTGCCGTAAAGAGGGTGCTCTCTGGGTGGAGCAGAAGGGCTTTTTATTGTGGTGATGCACTCACAGGGAATGCAGACGCACTGGGGGCCGTTGGAAACAGGAAAACAAATGAGTTCTTTGTGCAGCTCGATCTGGGATTGCAGTATTTATTTTAGTGTGTGTTGTATATAACTTCACACTGTTAGAAGTGCATGAAATAGATAAATCATTAAAGTGGTACTTCAATATTCATGTGCTTGTATGTTGTATGTCCAAATATGTGACTGTCATCACAATAATTAGCGTTGTCCATTATCTAAACAGTATTTAATCAATTGATTGCGTATTCTCTGACATGACCTTAACTTATTATTATTATTATTATTATTATTATTATTATTATTATTATCTTTATTTAAAGGGAACATGTACAGGTAAAACATAAATGTCACCATTTGATGCTCTGTACCAGAGTGTAGCTTCAGCTAATTTGCATCTGTAGTCCCCTGACAGACCTAATAACATAAAACACAACACAAAAACAAATAGTATATTTGTTAATAATAGGATCAATACACACAATGCAAAGTCACGGTACATCATTTTAAATTTAGGAAGAATATACCATTTAAAAGTAAGTATTAAAAACCATTAAGAGTAAGTACCGGTAATAAACACCATTAAAAGCAAGTAATAAAAACCATTAAAGGTAAGTAATACAAGCCAAGGTAATGTTGCTACAGCGCTGAGCAGCTTTGAACTGATTTTGTAGACTATTCTTTAAAGTGCTATATGTATTCTGACCACAGAACAGAGAAGAGGTCAGCATGTAGCAGTAATTGCCAGTGAAAACCACCTCTGGGGAGAAATGGACCGTTTCACAAGTCATAATTTTGTGTTTTATGGGCGATAATGTGTCATTTCAAAGGGTAAAAAATGTGACCACAGGGGCACAAATTGAGCTTGTGAAGAATAAAATCAGATTCTGAATATTCTTTTGGGATTTAATAACAGTAACCCACGAGTTTAGTTATGTGCTGTAAGCTTCTCCATATAGATCAAATCCATCCAATTTAATTTTTTCTTTCTTTTGTTATTTGAAGATTGTGGATGTAAGTGGGCTGCTGAGAAAACACGGCCGGGTTTAATATTTTCTCACAACATGAACTCGTGGAGTGCAGGAGTTTGGTTCACCAGAGCACACAATCCCATTCTAATGAAATTGCTTCATGAGATCATACAGTGGGAATTCTATTGACTTTTACTTATATTTAATTCTTGTATTCATTCTTCAAACATGGTGTAATCCTAAATTTGCTTTCAACTGTGTTTTTAGACCTAAATCTGAATTTTCTCTGATGCTACTTTTCCATTAATATATTCAAATGCACATATACACAGATGATATAGACATGCTTCTTTTCTATTAATATATTCAAACGCACATATACACAGATGATATAGACATACAGTCCTACATTCTTATAAAAGCTAAAGCGAACCTGGAAACAAATGAGAATATTTGTCCAAACTCCTCGGAGAGCAGCCTGTCGATATGTGCAGGCTGCACGGTGAATCATGAGGACTTCCTCATCTGCTGTCAGTCATAAGAAGACTCCTCCAACATCAGCTGCAGACCATTACTCAGCTGGGGAAAGAAATGCAACATGTAGCAAACTCTTTGGCAATGAGCGTTTGGAAAAAAATAACTTAGCATTAAATACAATTTCCCTGTCACAATCACATGTTCCAAGTGGGATTAGGAATCCTGACCCCATCTCGTGCTTCCAACAGCTGTTGGATCCACTGTGCTCAAGCATCCAGCAGTATCAAGAAATCCTCCAAAATCCTCTTCCTCAGTGAAGGTGGCTACAGAACTATACGCTCTTTATATATAATGTTGATATTTACACCGAGGGATTTAGTTCAAATCAATTGACTAACGGCTAACTATCAGAACAGTTGCTAACAAAATCACACACATACTTGCCGATTAAATAAATAGTCATTGCTAATGATGAACACCACTGGAGGCTCAAACCTCCTCCGGCTAATTAAACGAGTCAACAATGAGTCAACTCTGAGTGTGTCTGTGTGTGATATCTATCACAACAGTGTTCAAAGCCATAAGTGCAGATGTATTGATGGTGCAGCTAAAAGGCGGCTGAAAAAAGACCTGTCCATACCTCTCTCCATATGTCTCCACACAGAATGATAGTTATTCTACATCTCAGAAAATAACTCTTAATAAAGTGCATGAAAAAATAGAATAAATAATGGCTTTCACTCTATTAAAGCTTGGATTCATGTAAACGTTATTCTCCGTCTGAGCCTTCTCGTGAGCGCCAGAGGAAACAACACGTTCCTTAAAAAGCGGCTCGTGTGAATGACCGTAAAGACTCACACACACATCCTGACAACGTGTCCCGCCGACCAATTAACTCACGCGGAGAATAGAAGGAAGTGAGAGCAACGTGCGATGGGTTATGGTTATAGCTCCATGGAGACGCCGACCAGCGCACTTCACCAAACGCCACCGACCGACTCACTGAGAGGGTTCCGCCTTACGTGCTGAGTATCCTTTGAGGTATTTTTGCTTCTGTTATTCTGCGTTTCCTGCTTCTTGGTGACATTAAAGGTTCATATTGACTTTAGTGATGTGTTTTTGTTTGCATGGGAACGCTCCCGGCTCAGGCTGCTGCCTCTTTGAGTGACTTTCTAGAGTCCTGGCCGACAGCCAGCATGGAAAACAACTAATAATGGAGTGGAAGAAGCAGCTATATTGGTACCAGCTACTGAAACGTGCACTGTGTATGCATTAAATGTGCCAACGTTACGGTGCTTTCCACAGTGATGTCCCTGAATGGCAAAGAAAAGAGTTTCACAGATTTTAGAGATTAGCAGAGCGTTTAACCTGGCCCCTGATAGTTTCCTGAAGCCTGACGCTCCGAAGAGGGAGATACTTATGTTTTATCGGCTTTGCAGGAAACACCCCACAGCATTGAAAGAGAAGAAGAGAATTCGGAAAATATAGATGACAATTGGGGAGCAAAGATCAATGGGCCCTCTGCCAACAGATTTTACGAGCTACTCCATCAACAGGAATAGAGGAGCGATGGGGAGGAGCCCAGCACCAAGTCAACCACCATTCCACACCAGCCTTGACTAATCTTTCTCGTACAGAAACTATTTGATAAATGAATATAATGCTGCCAGTATTGGAGGTGATTCACGAGCAATAAAAAACAGCAATGCAACACATCAATGTTGTTTTGCAGTCTGAGACAGGGTGCTCCCTCGATGGCTTGTGTAGGGTTTCACTCTGGGCAGCTCAAAAACTGTTTCTTTATTATCTATTCTACTCCGACTGGGACCTTCCTTTACTAATGCACATCATGCTGCACTGAACAAGACTTCACATTAGTGATTGGGCCCATAAACGGGGTTTATTGGGGTGTTAAGGGGTCCGGTGCTGTTGGCTTTACCCTGGGTGGCCCTGGTTGACGCGCTCTCGTTGTTATGTGGAGTTTATTTCTTCTCTTCGGCCGTGGTTCACCGGAAAGGGATCAAAACCAGTTTCCCCTCCGTGTAACAGTTTAGCTTCACACCTTTATTTATTAGCTGTTTTCTGCCTGCCACTAACTATGATGTCATCCCAGATCCTGTTTCCCACCTCGTCAGCCTCATTCCCTTCACCTGTTCTCTCACCTGCCTCTGGCCCCTCCCACCTCGTTAGCCTCATTCCCTTCACCTGTTCTCTCACCTGCCTCTGGCCCCTCCCACCTCGTTAGCCTCATTCCCTTCACCTGTTCTCTCACCTGCCTCTGGCCCCTCCCACCTCGTTAGCCTCATTCCCTTCACCTGTTCTCTCACCTGCCTCTGGCCCCTCCCACCTCGTTAGCCTCATTCCCTTCACCTGTTCTCTCACCTGCCTCTGGCCCCTCCCACCTCGTTAGCCTCATTCCCTTCACCTGTTCTCTCACCTGCCTCTGGCCCCTCCCACCTCGTTAGTCCCGGTCTACTTAGGTCCCCTCTCTTGCTCTTGTCCTCTTCCAGGTTGTTTAGTGTTTTTCAGACCGAGCCCTCGAGCGGTCCACTTTGTGTTTATATACTTCTGTCAGTTCCTGATGTTACTCTGAGTAAAGGACCATTATTTGCAGTTGTGTGTCCCGAGTTGTGCTATTGGGTTCACTCTAATACTCCCGAGGGTCCTACTCCTGACGTCGATCAGGATTTAATCGACTATGTGTCGGCCCACAGGACACCAGAACAGAGCCAACCCAGTGTACATACAGATTAACATCATTTTACCATATTTGGCTCCAGAGGGAATAAGTCAAGTGTAAATTACACTCATTCATTACTTACATTCAGACAGAATGTAAATTGAATGCGCTTGAAATAACTTTCCACAGAAATTGGCTTCACTTTTCAGACTCCACCAACGCAATGCAACCAACAGCTTAGCTAAGCTTAGCTTAGCTTAGCTTAGCTTAGCTTAGCATGAAGACAACTGGAAACAGCAGGCCTGCCTCTCTTTCCAGACGTTACAACATTTGCAATCCAGAACCTCAAAAGCTTACTTTTTTGCCCACAACACGTTCTGGTTGTTTTATAGTTATCTCTCTAACATATAGCCTACCATCCTTGTGGAATAAAGTTTATTATCTCAAGAACTATGTTTGGGGAATTTGCTATTTAGTTCTGATGTTTCTACATATGCCAACATAATGTAAGCCTTGTTAAAAGACCACACCCAATCTGTGATTCCTAAAAAGCTTGATCGCTGTAAAGAAACAACATTAACATGTTTTTACTTCACTATGTGACTAAGCTGAAAACAAAAATAACGTCCGCAGCTTTCTATAACAAATACCCAACAATCTGCTTGGGATGGCCGGCTTCATCTGGCTGTATCTGTCCGCTGTCATGTAGATTTCACTCGTGCATTCCTTTGGTATTAAGACACTAGACGAGTGCATCCCTGGTAGGAATTCCCCCGGCCGCTCTGTTGTTTCTGTGTGTCCCTGCCCTGCTCCTGGAGGTCAGGGAAAGTTCAACCACACCAAATCTGGAATCTGAGAAAGGATTCTTTTTTTTTGTGTGTTTCTCGAGACTATTTAAGGAAAAAAGTCCACCTCACTGTCAGATTGTAAAGCACTCTGAGACAAATTTGTAATTTGTGAAACTGGGCTCTACAAATAAACTGAATTGAATTGAATAGACGCTAAGACTTTATGTCTCCAGATTTCTTTTGGCAGGTTTCTGGATTGGTAATGACGTAATATGGGTGTTTTTGTGTGTGTCCCGTATGTGTGGACCTGTTCCACAGTGCACTCAGATCCATGTCAAATCCTTTGTTTATTACAAAAGCAAAATGACCTGACATGTTAAACAAACCCATGAATACATAAAGGAATAGGATTATTGTTGCAATGATCATGGTGATGGTAGTGACCGGTGGGAAGATCAAATTACCTGCAGACAAAGGATAATAGACACCTGTGAATAGCATCTTACACGAATACCAGAAAAACTAGAAGTGATTCATGTCATCGCCTTGGCAACACCCCCCATGTTCTGTGGAGGAAGTTGCTTTTGTTCTTTTCCACCGCAGCTCGATGCCACGAGGGTCCAATCTTCATCTTTCTGTCCAGAGGCGTCTCCGAGCTCCCTGAGTGATTTATGGGTGAACGTGCAGGATAATCAATATCACCTTGACTGCTAAAGGTTGTGTGAAATATTTCATAAGGGTTTGACCTATTCAGTGATGGCAAAGATCAGGAGAAGGGAGGCATGGCCTGCAAGGGAGGAACTCTTTGTTTTCCTTCTGTGTCATCGTGGCGAAATATCGTGTGCAGATGTAAAAAACATCTGGACATGGTTACAGTGGAATGGACACTTTGATATTTCCCTGTTTGCACACCAATTTTCCAGCTATTTGTGCAGATAAATTAATGGATTTGATATTTACTTTTTTATGCTGCCGTGAACAATATTTCTTTTCAAATAACAAATGATTACATTAGTGTGTGTGCTGTGAGTGTGAGGTGTGAGTGTGTACTGTGAGTGTGTACTGTGAGTGTGTACTGTGAGTGTGTACTGTGAGTGTGTACTGTGCATGTGAAAGGTGTCGCTTGTGACAAACCCACTGAGATATAAAACCCGACTGCAATTCCCCGCAGCTCTACAGTGTTTTAGCACCTTTTCCAACTAGCAACTTTACTATTGTGGCTCACGCTCAGTGTGAACATTCACCGGAAGCATAACTCCGAATGAATGCTAATATCTCTCCATGTCTCCTAGATGTGTTAAAAGGCTGCTATCTAAAGGTAATAACATATCAATGAATAGTGAACAGTGTCATGATCTGGGGTTTGTGTCTCGTTTTGTGTCTTATTTTGAAGTCTTGTGTCGTCTGTCTCCCTGTGGTTGTCTCCCTGGTCCTGATTGTTTCCTTCTGTGTGATCGCTAAGCCCCGCCCTCATTGTGTCCACCTGTGTCTCGTTACCCGTTGTCCAATCACCTCTCACCTTGCGACATCTGTGACCCCTCATAACAAACTGTTTGTTTCCGCTGCATCCCAGTGGCCAAACAGTGGTTTTAGGGGATTAAACAATGTCAAGCCAGCTGTCATATTATATTTTCAAATCAAGTAATATTAATTTCACATCAGATCTTCTGTGAGAGCTGCTTGTGCGTGAGCAATGACGGCCCTCCTTTGACTGTATTAGTGTCCCTTTATTCCACTGGTGTGACTTTATCATGCTCCAGAGGCAGATCCATGTTGTTTTCACACTTCTGCTTCTATTTTACTTCTATGTTTTTGGTTTTGTGTCTCAGCAGAACCACCAACAGTACTCCAATTATCTGTCGCCTCTTCCATCACCACAGCCTTTCAACGTCATCGGATCAGCAGCTCAACTCCAGGGAGCCTCAGGACGTCTGAGCTCTACGAAGGAAGCTCAGTAGGTGAGGGTTGAACGTAGAGGTGAGGGTCTGAACGTAGACGTGAGGGTCTGAAGGTAGAGGTGAGGGTTGAACGTAGAGGTGAGGGTCTGAACGTAGAGGTGAGGGTCTGAACGTAGACGTGAGGGTCTGAACGTAGAGGTGAGGGTCTGAATGAGGTGAGGGTAGAGGTGAGGGTCTGAACGTAGAGGTGAGGGTCTGAACGTAGAGGTGAGGGTAGAGGTGAGGGTCTGAAGGTAGAGGTGAGGGTCTGAATGTTGAGGTGAGGGTCTGAACGTTGAGGTGAGGGTCTGAACGTAGACGTGAGGGTCTGAATGTAGACGTGAGGGTCTGAATGTAGACGTGAGGGTCTGAATGTAGAGGTGAGGGTCTGAATGTAGAGGTGAGGGTAGAGGTGAGGGTCTGAACGTAGAGGTGAGGGTCTGAATGTAGAGGTGAGGGTAGAGGTGAGGGTCTGAAGGTAGAGGTGAGGGTCTGAATGTTGAGGTGAGGGTCTGAACGTTGAGGTGAGGGTCTGAACGTAGAGTTGAGGGTCTGAACGTAGAGGTGAGGGTCTGAACGTAGAGGTGAGGGTCTGAACGTAGAGGTGAGGGTAGAGGTGAGGGTCTGAACGTAGAGGTGAGGGTCTGAACGTAGAGTTGAGGGTCTGAACGTAGAGGTGAGGGTCTGAACGTAGAGGTGAGGGTCTGAACGTAGAGGTGAGGGTCTGAACGTAGAGGTGAGGGTCTGAACACTTTTATCCAAAGCGTCTTACAATCCTGTTACATTCGTAGACTGTTGACGCAGCTACAGGGAGACACTCAGGGTTAAGGGTCTTGCTCAAGGACACATCGACTAGGGCGGGGATCGAACCTCCAACCCTGTGATTGAAAGACAGACCCGCTACCCACTGACCTAAAGCCTTCTTCAAACTCAATACCAACAGAGCTGCGAGGGTTAATAGCTGGTCCCCTGTTCAGGGTCCATGACGGACAGAACCCTCAGTGCTGCTCCTCGGTCTGAGGCTGGATCATCAATTGAAGCCTCCGTATCTGCACCCTACACCAAATGTTAGTCCTCAGCCAGCGCTGGAGGTAAGATAAGAGACGGTGCGTTACCGGACGTGGTTGAAGGGGAGCGCTGGCTGAGGAAGTGGACGTGGTTACATTTCACTGACTGCTTTTTACCTTTGCTCTGAGCTGGATGGGAGATAGAATGCTTTATGACAATTGTACAGCACATGGTGAACCATAACAACTGATAATCAAAGCATAATAAGCAAATAGAAAATCAGAAGAAAGGTATACAAACTAAATACATTTCTGTGTATATAACTTAATCTCGTAGCCACGCCAGACTGACCTCAAGTTCGTCCTTCAGACACTATTAAGATAAACTGAGGCTGTTTTCCCAGCAAGATAAGAGCCTGTATTTTGTCATTTGAGAAGAAGCAGGCCATGGGAACGGGATGAGGAAAGAGGGACCGAGTGTACACTAGAGTACTCTAAGCGGAGGCTAATGGGAAAACGTGGTTGATAATGTTTCTCAGGACTTTATGCCATGAACATCTGTATCTCCGTCGTTCTCATTTCTCTCCGTCATCACACCTCAGCTGGTGAATGAAACTGAAGCTGTTAGATGGACGCACACGCCTGCATTTCATTGAGCTCTTTGTTTCATCATCTTTAAGCCCGGATACCTGAGGCGTTCACTGACCCTCTCTTGAGAGAGTAAAAGCAGCCACCCTGTAGGCTTCGAAACATCTGTTAAACACAAGACTTGATTAATGTGTTTATAATTTGAAAAGTGCCGACTGAACCTTTTGATATTTGTATATCTGTGTTTCCATTACGAGGCCACCTACTCAGCACTATTTATACACCCCGCTGCAAACATAATCCGCACTGCGGGAGAAGCAGGAGGAGGGTAATAGCTTGAGAACGGGTGGAAAAAGCGGAAAAAAAGAAGGATTTAATTATGAATTTTGATTACGAACTGAAAACAACGACTCAGCGTAACGACGGAGGAGGAGGTGAAGAGCTCGGAGCGCTCGGGGCAAAGTGAACGGGCACCTGTGTGCACTCGTAGGCGACCGATATCTTAAGTGTGTGTGTGTGTGTCCACCCCAGGAGGAAGGTGTGTGTGTGAGCGGCCCGCCGTGGATCAGGTTCGCTGCCTGTGTGTCCCTGCTGATGGATGACGCCTGGGAGAAGTGTTCAAATGAGTGCCTGTCTGAACAGCTACCAGACATTTATTGATGATGGATGCTTTTGAATGTGTTTGGCTGTGAATGAGTGACGGGTTACGGATGGCTGTTGTGTTCCAGGTGTTATTCTAGCATTATTGATTACCAGGTGACAGATATGTGAAGGAAAGCTATTTAATACTGTAGCAGTGAGTGGTGAAACACACACCTACGCACACCTCCTCCCTGAAACGTGTGTTTGTTCAAACCCCCACTTCTCCTATAGAATTACAGCCCATATACCAAATGTAAGGTCAGGATGGAAAGCCCCGTTGGGCTTGCAGCCTTTACTTGTGACATATTGACCCCAATGAAAATGTTCATCCATCAATCTGCAACACGTCCAGGAGTTTACAGAGAAGTCCAAAAGAAACACGTCTCATCTGTCGAAATGTTGAAACGTTTGCTGCGTGAAATGTGATTTTATTGATTAGGACTTCTTCTTAAAGCTTAACATTTAGCCTTTAGGTAAACGCAGCAGCATGCATCCTGACCGTTGTTCTCTTGATATCATTCCTCTTTTTCTGTACAGCCACTCTTGAGGTAACTTTTGAGTAACATTAAGCTGTAAACCCGTCTGAGCGATGTTAATCAAGCCGTAGTCTCCAGCCATGCGAGTGGCTCTGAGGCTCAGGCACAGCGGCCCGTTGAGTCAACACGGACACAATGAGAGCGCTGACATTGTGATGCTAAGCAGGATATTGACAGTCGTAGAGTAGCATCGACAAAGCAGGCGGCCATCATGAGCACCGGTGCAGTTGCAAGGGCTTTGTCTCATTTCAGCAGCCAATTCGGCTCCTATGGTGCAATAATACCTCCACTGTTGGCTCATCAGTATCCGGTCCCCTAAGATCAGTATCCGGTCCTCTAAGATCAGTATCTGGTCCCCTAAGATCAGTATCCGGTCCCCTAAGATCAGTATCCGGTCCTCTAAGATCAGTATCTGGTCCCCTAAGATCAGTATCCGGTCCCCTAAGATCAGTATCTGGTCCCCTAAGATCAGTATCCGGTCCTCTAAGATCAGTATCCGGTCCTCTAAGATCAGTATCCACACTGTGTGCTCTGCCAGGATGACCTTAGCAGCAGAGCAACGATGCGTGCCACACTTTATGGCGCCACCGATATGTGTCACCATGGCAACTAACACCAATCGCTATTCTCTTTCTTTTTCTTTGTTAACCATAGAGAAGTAATGAATATAGTTAATTGTCTTATTTTGTCTATGTGTCCAGTATTTATATTGTGTCATGTTGGCCTGCCTGTCGTCTGTGATAATGTTAAGACCTCAAAAATAATGTTAAGACTTCAAAAAGTGCACCAAAATAAATCATGTTCCTCATTTCTTTCATGTTTTTTTGCCTTTTTTTCAGGGGTCTTATTTTTAATTGAGGGATTTCCCACTTAATTTTTAAAAGCTGGCAGAGGATTTACATTCCCTCTTTCTCTCCTTTCATCATTCTGGCATTTTTTGGCCCCCAGCCCAACATTATGGCCTCTTGATGTTCTAGGTAACTATGGTAACTTAATTGGACAGTGCTGCAAATGATCAAGACGGTCATTTTGTTTTATGAGACGAGAGGCTGCAAAAGAATCTCTGCTGCGTGTTTTTCCACGTCCTCATGTGGAGTGAGTCTCGTTCCTGTTCTCTGCTGCTGAGAGTTTATGATTTCATGACATATTCTTGAGAAAAAATTAACTATAACGTGTTGATCCACTGCACCTCAGTTCAGGACAATTAACAGATTAAACACATATAGTAGATATAGGGGTGTTTCTATTGTATATAGAATCAGGAGTTACCACCAGTTCAGATCCAAGGGCTAACGTGGTACGAGGTGGTGTTCATTGCTTCGTTAGGTATTTTAACATGTCAAAATCTTTGTTATTAGTTGGAATGCTTCAGCAGTCCAATTATTGTTCTTGTCTTCTTTAAAAAACTTTTTTATTTTTCTATTTATTCCGTACCTCTTTTGTCCCTCTTCTAGTCCTTCATATATTCAGCTATTTGAACCATTCAAATATTTAAAAATTCAGCTTCTTCGGGAATAGAGGAGAATAACTTCTCATATTTCAAATGTTTCAATTTTTTAATATTTAAATACTTTTGTTATTTAAAATTCACCAGTTCCTATGAAGAAAATCTTCAACTTTAAAAAGCTTACAGTATCTTCATATTTTCAGCAAATTCAGCTATTTAATTTTTCTTATGTTCTTATGTTTTAAGACATTTTCACTCATTCATTTCCTATTTCAGCTATTTTCAGCTATTTTCAAACCTTTTTCAGCAATTTATTTTTTTATTGTTCAGCTTCAAGCTTTCAGATGTTAGCATTCCAACACATTTTCAGCAGGAAATGCATTTTCTAGTTAAAAAATGTAATAGCTGCAGCTGTGACTTGAAGACTAACGCCGCATGAGAGCGACTGCAAACCCCTGTGTGGATGAAGAGGGGACGGAAGAGAAGTTCGGCCTCGGAAAATCTTCTTTTCACAACTAAAGGCCGGAAGAGAAATGCAATCCGTGGCATGTTTTCATTTAGTCAGAGTGAGGGGGATGTTGAGATCTGGTGTCACAAACACAATGGGCGTGTCAGCGCTCAGCTTCTCCACCCAAACCACCGTCACCACCGTCGCCACCCTCACCCACACCCGGAGACAACGACTTCCTCCCCCATTCATCTCGCAGTGATTGTTGTTTTATTTCTCAGAAGCTTTTTCACAAACCCATTTGTCCAGCCACACAAAAGTTTATTGAGCCCCCTGAAACCAAGCTTAGGAAAACAACGGCGAGGAAACTCTCCTTTGTGTGCGGAGAAAAGGATTTGAGAAACCTCAATCCGAGAGGTTTGGGGGTTATTGTGTCGAGGCCAATGGCAGCAAACCTCGTCACACAATGAGACACAGCCGTCTCAGGACCAGGATCAAAGGTGGCTTGCATTAGAAACAGTCACATGTGATTAATCCTGTTTGTGTGGGAGTGTTCGTGCACGCTCATTATGGATTCCTTGTTATCGCTGCAGGACACACGGCATCCATGAGGGCTGGAGAGTGGATGTGCAACCAAGACAACATGATGGAGGACGAGTTGAGAGGTCCAGCGGAGCAGTTGAAGCTGCACGCCTGCGGGGGGAGTAAGTGGGGTGTTATGGAGGATGACGAGTACCTCTTCTTAAAGAAAACATGCTATAGGTGATAACCGGATCACACACACACTCGTTTCCAGCTCCTGGTGTGAATCGTGTGTTTCATGGTGAGAGGAACTCCCTGGAAACTGCAGAGATCTGTCCTGCTCTTCAGAAAAAGAAGAACAGTAAAGCAGAGGAGAGGGACAGATGCTTTCTTTTCACTGACAGACTTAAACACACGTGTTGCTGACAGGTTGTACATACAATGTATGCAGGTATATTTATTGTTAGAGAATCTGTAGTCGTGACGGTTTAATGCAATGTAACCAAAACATCTTATGTCTAAACACAAAAAGGCTTTGGTGCTTTAGTTCCAACATAGTAATGCAAAATAAAAAAGCATTAATCCATCTTTAGGCTCTTGGAGCTCTTTGTTATCTGTGACATTCACAGCATTGATATTGCTGTAAACCACTATTCCCAATCTAACGATATTACATCACATGTCATGTAGCAGACGCTTTTATCCAGAGAGACTCACAATAAGTGCATTTCAACCTAGAGGACAAACTAAGAACAACAAGAATACAGAAAGTAACATTTCCTCATCATAGTCAAACTACAAAAGTACCACAATAAGAGATCTATGTTCTCTGCTGTCTGCGCTGCCCTGATCCTTTAGTGTCGAGTCTGACGGTGGGCAATATAAATGTATTGTTAAAGTCACAAACAGTGTGTGAGTCCCCTTTGACCCTAGAACCAACAGGTGTAGAGAATGAGCATATACAGTCAAATAAATTACAATTATCAATTCATGCCATCATTTTCTTTGTTTCCCTCGTGATATATATATATATATATATATATATATATATATATATATATATCGCTTTAAATGGTGTCATTATCTTCAGAATTCACTTGTCCTAATGACATTTAAGAATTTCCAGACAAAACCCAAATAAGATGAATTACATCTCTGGATCTCTGGTATTGTGTATTCGGTGTTGCCACGTGTTCAGATTGTGCGTAAGAAACATTGAGTGATAATAACGAGAATAACAGAATTGTTTCCTGTGATCCCAGGTGTAGCGTTTCACCCTGCATGCTGAACAAAGACCGTGTCTCAGGACGCGTGTTGTGAATGTGGCGTGTCTGGCTTTATGGAGCGTATTAAGCTGGGTGCTGGTGCAGGGATGTCATGTTGACTTGACTGGACGCTCTGCTTCTGTCTGAATAAACACACTTGTTTTTCCAGCCGAATGCCAGAGCCTGACCCCGGCAGGAACCAGAGGAGGACATTCGTCTGTTTAAACAGCGTCACAGACACAACATCACGCGCACACAAACACTTCTCTTTCTGCCACTTTAGAGGAGGATATTAATCCGACTTTTGATTGGAGCTCTCGCCGTTAAGACTCTGTGTTGAGATCAAAGTGTCCACGGCTGCATTCTCTGGTTCTCTCCCAGGAACCTATAAGCTATCATTACCTCTCAAAGTGCTCCGGGTAAGTCATTCATTATCCATCTCAGGAGAAGGAGTGAGTTCACACAGGGAAGCACTTTGATACACACAACCAGTCGTGTACTAAAGACACGTTTGTGAGCTCGGCACATTATAGCTTTTTTTAGTGTAGCATAGTTATTTGCGTGATGATGTTATGTCATGAAATCCATTCTCATTATCCACAAGATAGAAATACAAAATCCTTAGCATGAAAGGATAAGAAGACGGATGAGTTGAATAAACAATGGCTGAACTTAAGTGATACTTCCACATGAAGTCATCATCAACCTCCTCCCAACTCCAAACACATTACTGGTTGCTTAGAAAACTGTAATACAGATATACAGATATCTGAATAATAACTCAAATGCTCCATAAGCCGTGAAGCAGCCGCCGCCTGCTCTGTGACGGGGGGGGGGGGGGGGGGGGGGAACCTCACGCTGCCCATCAGGCTCTTAGAGCCGCGGACCGAGGATGGATGAGGTGACGTCTAAACACCGGAGCCGCGGCTCGGGCTCGGAGTGCCGTATAAATCAGGCCCCTAAACATCGGCGTATGTTTCTAGCCTATACAGTTACATCCGTGGATCTGGAAGAGATTAGCGCTTTCGCAATAACAATAAGCGCAGGATGCTTTATGAAGGGTCTTATCAGGCATGCAGTGGGAACATGAGAGAACATCACAACCCATCATTCATCGTACATGTGAAGCTCATGTTGGAGCGCTCCGTGTCTGATTTATGTTCGGGCCTCACATCAGAGGAGGAGATCCAGTTCTCAGGCGACCCACGGTGGATGCTGTAGCCATCTACCTATAAGAACCATAGAGGGGCTCTCATGTCTTTGGAATAAACAAAGTCATGCTCTATAAATGAATTCCTCAGGTTTGACTTCATCTCTGTACCAAAGCCATGCGATCTTTAAAGCTGCACCAGTCAATATGTTTGTAATATATGTGGGAGATATTGTAAAATGTGCAAGTGATAAAGCCACAGGGAGTTGTTGCCACAGGCAGACAGACACCGTGTCTTCACATCCTTCAGCTCGTCGTTTCATGGCCACAGCTCCACCTCTCTGGCTGCGTCTCGCTGCTTTATGAACCTGTCTGCAGACGTACAGCGACAGGCAGCTTCTCCACTGAGGAGCCAACAGGCAACCAGTAAACCACTAAACCCAGCAGCTACAACCAAGACAAACTAAACCAGCTAAGAGGAAATAGTGGACTTGTTTGTACATATAATGCAACTGTTTGCCATATCATAAACTTCTTAAAGTGCTAACATGGCAGTGTTGTGTTCACATCTTTACATAGCAGAATTATTGCAGAAGAATATTATTTCTATGTGATATTTTGTGCAAAGAAACTAGTAATGGTTGTTCTCCTGATAACTATATGTTCAGCCACATCAGGACATGTTGTTGCCTTTAATGAGATAACCTGCTTTGAGGTTTTTAACTAATGCAAATCAGATATCTCCGAGACAGATAATAAAAATAAAATAAAAAAATAAAAAATAAAACTGTGTGGAAAGATACTCATAAAATTAAGTGAAGAAATATGTCTTTTAAAATCCCCTTTTTTGTCTTTCTTTACGACTTTTTGCTCTTTTCTCTCTCGTCTGAAACAGAACAAACAGTGTGCTTGATGAATCGGCCCTCAAAGACTTGGTGTAGCACCATCAGCCCGGCAGCCTCTTAGTTTCTCTTTATTCCAGTGAACACAAGGGCCTTGAGCTCAAAAGGTTAAACAAGCTGCGACAACATCAATTGAAATGTGACTTCAGTGTTTGATCCAATCTCGAGACGCTCTTTCACTGTAATGCGTCCTCTCCTCTTTGGCTGAGCGTGTGTCCGACATCTGGCCGGAGCACTTGACGGGAGAGGGGTCACAGAGGGCTAAACTAACCCTATTCTCAATTCTTTTTTTTATGTTCACACCAGAAACTCCCCGTGAGCACAAGCAGCTGCTGTGTTGCTCTTCTACTTCATGTATAATTCAACAGCCTTTATTCGCCACGCATGAGTCCTCATGGGGAATTCCTGCCCGACCAAGCGGAGCGAGCACAGACGTGATTGGGAGGTGAACTTATTGTAAATGTTGGAAGCGGGCCAGAAACAATGTAAGTTACTCCTACAACTACACATGCATTCAGAGTGTGTTTATAGAGCATGTTATGTGAGCGCTTAGCACATTTCTTAAGTGTGCTCCTCAAGTTGATAACATAAAGTCCATAAATGACTCTCCACCTCCCTGTTTCATCATTAATTATGTTATCTCCACTACGTTAAGGTAGAGATTATCATCGTGCTGTGAAACAACACTCCCGATTCCACTTCACCTCCGGCCCGTTTCCTACGCCTTTTAAATCAAACTAAAGCAGATTACAATGTAACTCAAACCAGAGAAGCAGGACGGAGCTGCCTGTCGGAGGGTTTCAGTATCCAGCTTGAATCACTGAGCTTTTCTGAATCTCCATCTTTCCTTTTACAAATTGATGTTTCTGTCTGCCCTCCAGGTAACAGCAGGAAGCTGCAAACCGTGAGACTGTGAATCATCTCAGAGTTCACGCCTCTGCAGACGGTTTTAGACGTTACACTTGGAGGAGTGTTGGGTTGGAGCAGAAGATCGTCTCCTCCGTGATTCTGACGCCTTTATAGAAGCAGCTCGTTGTGTAGAAGCAGCTCGTTGTGTAGAAGCAGCTCGTTGTGTAGAAGCAGCTCATCTCGGGACCAGAGCAGAATCACAAGTGGCAAACGGGAAAAGGAAGCGAGGCACTTCACAGCATATGTGTGTGGCAAGTGAAACACAGGCGCTGAGCTGGTGAGCAGCGGGAGTGTGTGTCACGTTCACCCCGATGCACCGGCACACCTGAGAGGGTACCGGCACACCTGAGAGGGTACCGGCACACCTGAGAGGGTACCGGAACACCTGAGCACCGACTGTGAGGCTGCAACCGTCTGGAAGCATCACGGTATAATTAAAACTGAGATTGACTTCTGTCTAAACCTGCATCTTCAGCGTGTGTGTGTGTGTGTGTGTGTAGGTGTGTGTGTGTGTGTGTGTGTGTGTGTGTGTGTGTGTACGGTCTCTATGTAGCCTATATAACGACCGCTTCAGGGTGTTTTTATCCTTGTAGCGTGAAAAATCAAACGAGCGCCGTCTGAGGCCGCATTACCGATTGGACGCCGTCTCTCGAGGACCCAACGCCCTCAGGTCAGCAATTATGTTGTGGTGCCTTCAACTATTGATTAATATGAAGTGGAAGTGTGTGTGTGTGTGGGGGGGGGGTCGAAGGAGAACTTCATGGATTTAAGAGTCTGTTTAAACATCCTGCTGCATATTGGAGAACATGTGAAGCACATGTGTGTTCAGCAGGTGAATGTTCTAGTTGTTACAGTTGGGCTAAAGAATACAAGTGAGAGGATGAGGTGGAGGTGCAGACTCTGCTTGAGAGTATCCGCCTGCGGTCACATTAGCATAACACACCCAAATACCTCTCGGAAACGTCGGCATTTGTTAGATTGGTATTGTCCGTAACAGGTTTTGACAAAGAAGAAGAATGTGTGGTGACGAAAACAAACAATATCTGGTTGTTGTTAAGGTGATTGATGCTTATCTCATGTATTTCATGACATCACTATTCAACAAGGATCTGGCTTGACGGGCCCTGCCTGGGGCCTCCTTGAGAGTTTTTGGTCAAACCCAAAACCATCTGCACTACAAAGTTGTGTCAGTGGTGTTGGGTGAGTTACTCGGTGGAAGTGACCTGCAGCCCGCCGTCAGCAGGCCGCAGCATCAGGAAGAGATGGGAGGGTCTTCAGGTCAGACGAGTTGGTCCTGTGAGGCGGGAATCCATTCACATCAGAAAAGGGAGGAAGTGACCGGTTGTGGCCGAGATGACCGGCGCACACTGCGCTGCGAGATCAAGGCGGTTTCACAGGGAGACGGAAGGTATCAACAGCCGATCAATCACCTGGTTAACCTTTGTGCCCCCGCACAGTTTCCTCCTCAGAGCGGCCGACGACACTCCTGACCCGCTGAGGCTCCGAGAGGAGGCCGAGCTGCCCTCCCGAACAATGCATCCCTTCAACAGGCTGTCAGCGAGACTATCGCAAGGACAGCGCAGCTGGTGACACGAGCAGATACCAAAGAGGGAGGCCAAAACACCGGAGGTGTGTTTGTACACCACCGGCCAAAGGCCTGGGGTCACTTAGTGCTTTTCTTTGACCTTGTTTCTGTTTTTTCCAATGAAAATTACATTAAATTAATCAGAAATACTCTCTCTACATAGTTAATGTAGTAAATGACTATTCTCTGTTGTTTAATGAAGTCTCTCCAGAGGTGTGTAGAGGCCCATCTCCAGTTTTGTGTTATTGCCTTAGAAGACGAGCAGAGGTGTAGAACCCCCTTGAAACCCTTAAAAAAAAATATATATATATATATATATATATATATATATATATATATATATATATATATATATATATACTTTTTACTTTGCATTTTCCACAAACAGATTATTCCTTGACATTGAAACGCTTTTTATGTGAGCGCAGCTGAAAACAGTTATGCTGGTGAGAGAAGCTCTAAAACTGGCCTTCCTTTGAGCCACAAGTCTGAAGAACAACATTAATATTTACAATGAAAATCATTATTAACCTTGTCAATGTCTTGACTATATTTTGTATTAATCTTGTATTCATTTAATAAATAAAAGTGTGAGTCTTCATGGAAAACACAACATGTTCTCGGTGACCCATAACTTCTGAACGGTCGTGTATCTGGTGAAGAATTCGTAAAAGAAGAAAGTGGTGAACGTCAAAAAACGTTGTCAGACGTTAGTGTGATGAGGCAGATCAACATGAACGTGTGTCACCGAGGGAATCGTTGACATTGTTGATATTTGACATTGTTATTGGGAGGAGGACACGCACTACGGTCACGCTCCAGTAAGAAGTGTTGATCTATCTCGGGCGGAGGGGAAGGGGCTCTGCAGGCTTCTCTTCTCAGGCGAAACAATAGGTGACCTTGTTCAGGGAGATCTCCCAGGGAGATCACCACATCCCTCCCCGAGACGCCGCGGTGTGGTCTACGGCCACCGAGACGCTGTCATTGTGCTCATCCTCCCAGTGAGGAGGGAGAAGAGGCTGCCTGAAGAAGATGAAGGTCTCGTAAATGGCAGTTGATTGCAAGCAGGCGCTGTGGAGCGCCGCCGTTTATCCTGAGCACCACAGCAGAAGGGTGGTGTCCAACCCACAGGACGGAGAACTGGGTTAAAGGAGCACAGCACGGACGTAGCACCATGCACCTATATCCTATATATATATATATATATATATATATATATATATATATATATATATATTATTTTTATTTAATTTTACATTGCTGTATTTACATATATATATATATATATATATAATTTTATTTTGTATTTTGAATTGTTATTTTGTATTTTATATTTCACTTTGTATACTTTATGAACAGTTACTTTCTTTCTTTCTTATATTTATATTTTATTGTGTTTAGTTTATTGCTACTATGTCAACAAATTTCCTCTTGGGGATTAATAAAGTATATTTCTATTCTTCTTCTTTCCTCCTGCATTGTTCGGGGCATATTGGCTAAAGCGCTTCATTATGTTCCCACTAAATTGACTAAATTCTGCAGGAATGCAGGAGAAGTAACTCGGTGACCCGTGTGACCCGATGAAGAACACTTCATCCCTGCTGTGCCTGAAGATGGAGAGAGCAACATCTCTTTCTTCTTTCGCAGTCTGAAAGGAAGTCGGTATGGCGATGATTGAAAAGCTGAAGCCGAGCTGAAAGTGACTTAAATCACATTCATCACACCTGATTGAGAGTTTTTGGTTTAGTTGTTTATGAATCACAGCCTCAGATATCACGGCAGTAACACGATGGGAGTAAAAACATTCACAGGACTTATTGTCATTGGAGCTTCTCAGTTCTCGGTCGTTATACTGTAAGCTTAATTTACCAAGAGCCAAAGAACAAAACAACATTTAATATAACCAAAAACACATGTACAATACCAAAGGAATGCCTCTGTTCTCGTCCACACACGTGTGTGTGTGTGTGTGTGTGTGTGTGTGTGTGTGTGTGTGTGTGTGTGTGTGTGTGTGTGTGTGTGTGTGTGTGTCCACTCTGTTCTGAGAAGCTAAATGAAATCTTCTCGGTGTAAAAATGTCAGAGTAACCAATCACATGACACGATGAGCCCTCTGTCAGAGCAGCAACACAAGATGTTTCCTACAAATGAGAGTGAACTGTACGTCACTTCTGGGAGTCAAGCTATGGCACACACACACACACACATACCCACACACACACACACAAACACCCACACACACACAAACACCCACACACACCACACACACACACACACACACACAAACACCCACACACACACAAACACACACACACACACACACACACACATACACAACACCACACACACACACACAAACACCCCCCCACACACACACACCCACACACACCCACACACACACAAACACACACACACACACACAAACACCCACACACACACAAACACATACACACACACATACCCACACACACACACAAACACCCACACACACACAAACACACATACACACACAAACACACACACACACACATACCCACACACACAAACACCCACGCACACACAAACACCCACACACACCAAACACACACACACACAAACACCCCCACACACACACCCATACCCACACACACACACACACACAAACACCCACATACACCAAACACACACACACACAAACACTCACACATACACACACCCATACCCACACACACACACACACAAACACCCACACACACACAAACACACACACACACACACCCACACACACACAAACACCCCCTCCCCCCACACACACACACACAGATAAACACCCACACACACACACACAAACACCCACACACACACACACCTATACACACACAAACACCCACACACACACACACAAACACCCACACGCACACACACACACCCACACATACACACACAAACACCCACACACACACACACACACACAACTCTATTAAATGTTTTAATGTTGTCATAGTGACCCTAATAAACACGTTGTTGTTGTTGTTGTTGTTACACCACAGCTGCTGCTTACCTCAATGTATTTATGCATAATGTTGATGTTATTTGGTCACGGAGGTTTTCTCTGTGTCTGTGGCCTGTGTGCAGGATTAATACCACATGGATGTGAACACATGTTTATATGTTTGCATCCATTATTAGCACTGATGCAAAATACAGTATTTGACATCATGGTGTACGTTTCAGAAGACACATGTGGTCTTTGAGCTCAGGACTCCCAGTGGAAGCATCCGGACACATTTAGACCCAAAAGAAAACAGACGAGGTAATGATTCGCCATGTGTGTGTGTGTGTGTGTGTGTGTGTGTGTGTGTTCATATGCAAGCACAACACCTCAGTTTTTGAGTTTTGGAAAATATGTTTATTTGCTTTCTTGCAGAGTTACATGAGAGGGGAGGCTGGATGCCTCTTCGTGTCCGCACGCTGAATGAGACGCTGCAGCCAGCAGCTTGTGATTATCTGAGCTCAGGCAGCAGGAGACTCACCGCCTCCGGCCCACAGCCCACCGCACAGCGTCCACAAAACGGTTAATTAGTCACCTTTGGAGGGGCCGGTCAGCAGATTGTTGTGGGCGGGGGGGGGGGGGGGGGGGACAGCCAGGCGAGCCGTCCCACTGTTTCTAGTTCTGATACAACAGCTGCGAGCCGAGCTTCACATTTGGTGCACGGACGTTTACATTTTCCTACAAGTCGGACTAACCCTCGAACTCTGCGACTCAGAACACACGATTTACATCATTTACAAAGTGCAAGTTGCAGGAAAACAAATATAAAATCTTTGGGTTTGAAGGATTCAGCAGGACTGAAACACGGAGCCGGTCCGCGGCTCGACTCGAACATGAAGCAGCAGAGAGAGGCCTGAGCAGCCGGAGGGAAGTCTTTGATTTACACCAGGGAGGAAAACATTTACAAATTACAGGATATAAATACACATTTATAATGAACACAAAAGATTAACAATATTACTCTGCTGATGCTATTGATATTCAATGCCTGTCAGATTATACACACACACACATATACACACACACTACTACATCAACAGCACGACAATGATTCTACACGTATACGGCCACCGGATTGGCTTTGCAAATGACAATGAGTGAAATATATGCTTTCAGTATCAGCTGTTATAATAAAACTGCTTTGTAAGTGCTTTTAAATTGATAAATCCACATTGATATCAGCCTGTCTTCAAGCTTCTCTACACGACTCTGATCTCCGTCCACAGGACGCCGTCTGCAGACGGATTCGAAGGAGAGTAAATCAGTTGCAACACGTGTTTATATCGTGTTTGCAGTGGTGACAACCCTCTCAGATCATCGGCGGCGGGTTCTCGACCGCTACAGCAGAGTACTCCGTCTCAGACATGTTGGAGGCGTCGATCAGACGGGCCAGCCCCGTCCTCGTGGAGTACTTAAAGATGAAGGCCTTCATGAGGTCGTAGCGGTAGTTCCTGTTGATGAAGTTGTAGAGGATGGGGTTGAAGCAGCAGTGGAGCAGCGACAGGCACTGGGTGAGGTGCAGCGCCACGTAGATCACGTTCTCCAGGCCGCAGGTCAGCGGCACCAGGCCCAGCTGGGACAAGGCGTCCACCAGCAGCACGCCGTGGTACGGCCCCCAGCAGCCCAGGAACACCACGATGTACGCCAGGATCACGCGCCGGCTCACGCGGCGCTCCTGCTCCACCGTGGAAGACGACGACGAAGACGAGGAGGAGGAGGAGCGGGTGAACGCGCTGGCCAGCAGGGCGTAGAACACGGCGATGACGGGGAAGGGGAGCAGGAAGCCCAGCAGGATGAAGCTCAGCTGCACGCCCACCATCCACTCCCGGGGGTTTCCCTCGGGGTACACGGGCCGGCACAGCACGGCGTCCCCGTGCGTGGACTTCACGGTGCGGAGGAAGTAGGTGTCGGGCAGCGAGGCGACCAGAGCCAGAAGCCACACCCCCACGCACACCGCGCCGCGGACCAGCCTCCGGCGCCCGCCCCTCTCGTGGTCCCCGGGCGTCGCCACGCTCAGGTAGCGGTCCACGCTCATGCAGGCCAGGAAGAAGATGCTGCCGAAGAGGTTGACGGAGAACAGCAGGTGCGTGAGTTTACACGCCACCTCGCCGAAGGGCCAGTGGCCGTGCTGCGCCAGCGAGCTCACCCACACGGGCAGCGTGGCGCACACGCACAGGTCGGCCACCGCCAGGTGGGCGATGTACATGTGCGTCTCGTGGCGAGGGGCGGAGTCCTTCTGGGCCCGGAGGTTCACCCAGAGGACCAGGGCGTTGGCGGCGAGCCCCACGACGAAGATGAAGGTGTAGAGGACGCACATGGAGTAGAGCAGCGCGGTGCGGTTGAACGCCGTGGCGCACACCAGCGCGTCCACGCTCGAGATGTTGCTGAAGGCTTCGGAGAAGTTGAGCTCCCCGAACGACTCCCACAGGTCCTCCAGCTCACTGGTGCTCAGACTCATGTTCACGCTGGGAGAGGACCGCCGCCACTGGGAGGGAGTTCACACCACGGCTGGCTGGGAGAGATCCTGTGAAAACATCAACTCATCATTTATTTATCTGGATACAGATCTAACAACTACAGGGTCCCGCCTGTTTTCATATTTAAGAAGCAATTTTCTGTTCATAAAGCGTCGGTTATTTCACCGCTGTGGCCTCTCAGTTTATGAGCTGATGAAACATAAAGCCATGAGCCGTGCCCCCAGATCCTGAAGAGTCTTAATGCGGTTAACTTGTTAAAACAGAGCTTCCATGAGCTCATAGAAGCTCTCTGTTGCCCTGTCACAAACACACATCATCTGTGATGGATGTGCAGTCAGGGGGCGGGACCATAAATGTTTACACGAGCTCCACGAGGACCGAGGCCGATCAGAAGTAAGGAAGTGGGTTTGAGAAATCCAAACACGGTGTATTTCCGGAGCGTTCCGGGCATTCCAAGATAAAGCGTTGGTCAGGGTGGGAAACCCGATGCCGTGTTTTCCTTTGACATGCTTGTTATCGTAAGGAAAAGAATCAGATGTTTCTCTTCGGCTCGTGAAGGAGAGGGCGAGAGAGGAGCTGTCACCACCCGGATGATCAAAGAAAAGCTTATAGCCTTGAATACGTCATTCAGAGCATCTGAGTCTGACAGCTGAGGCGCGATGCATTAAAGCTGGGGGGGTAGTCTGGAGCCTCGGCATGCTATAACCTGGCCTGATTCGTTCAAGCTTAAAAGAACACCGACACCCTGCATGACCTGCACCTTCTTGCTGTGATGTCTTCCTCAGCTCCCCTCACTGGCAGTCGGCCACAGTGTGAGAGACCAGAGGTGAAAGGTAGTAGATTGAAACCAGACTGGAGGTTGAGCCCAGCTGCTGCCCCGCACTGACTCGTACACCCACGGAGTGAATTGTGTGGTGAAACCAGCGGGAGTCTCGACGCCTGCAGAATGGACCCGACGAGGTCGAAACCAGGGTCAGCGACCACGAGGTGACACAGCGCCGGAAAACAGTGAAACGTGAGCGCTTCACACATCTGTGTGTGCAGCGCTCAGGAGGATCGGCCCGCGGTCACAGAAGACGAGAAAAGGAAAAGGCAAAGAAGACGACGTGTACAAGGACGTCTTGAGACGTGCAGCATGTGTGGGTTCTGCTGTTTGTTCTCACTTATCTTTTGTATTTTCATTTTATTCTACTTCATACACACGTATTTGAGAGCTATATTGCAGTTGCTTCAGCTTGAAAATGTTGTACATAGAAAAACATTGAATCATTTTGTAAAATATTATCAAACGCCACATAATTTAAACCCCAAAATACTGTATGCAAAGTTGTGAAGATGAACTCCACCAGCTGCAACATCAACCTTATGTTGTGCATATTGAGTTGGACCGCTTGAAGGAAAAAATTAGCTTTAATGTGAATTAATGTACTAGATTAGCCTGAAACAGACATAACATCTGGTTGTCTAATCATTCAAATTAAACTGCAATATAAATGACATACATGTGACAGGATAGTTTGTAATACGTCCATTTGATGAACGGTGCCTTCCATCTCAAATGCAGGACTCTGGTCTGTATGATGGAGTTACCTCAACTTACTATCAATAAGTTACAGCTTTTAATTAAGCAGTTTCGAGAAATGTCAGAAAAGTGACATTTAATTCCCCTTTCAATTATTTCGAGACACTGGAAAGTGCTTTTCATTCTAATAGAGGGATTTATATGCTGAGATAATCCCTCACAATGGCCTCTGTCTAATTCCCTTATATTATATGGAAAATACTTAGAGGTGCCAGGTAGCCCAACAGGCTTCAAGCTAATTAACCTCTTAACACCCACAGCACCAGATAACAGAGACAGACCATGTAGTCCAAGTAGCCCATCTCTCCTTCTCTCTCTCTCTCTCTCTCTCTCTCTCTCTCTCTCTCTCTCTCTCTCTCTCTCTCTCTCTCTCCCTGTCTCTCTATGACTCTCTATGACTCTCTCCTCTTTTCAGCTCGCGAGCATCCAGTTACAAATCAGGCTGAAACGTCTTGTGTTACTCAATACACAGAAAACGAAGAGCGATGTTCATGTGCTAATGCCGCCGACATGAAGGGCGCAGGTGCAGCGCGTTGGTCAGAAGTTCCTGCGGACTTTAGTTCGGAGGGATCCCGTTTGGGCCGAAGAAGACACCCCTTCAGGTTTTACGTGTAGATTATTAAAACGACTTGTAATGCCTCGTGCGTCATTACGCACGAGCGAATCCAGCGAAAGGTCCGGGTCGCTGTTGACCGCCAACACATACAATGTCATTGTTGCCATTGTTGATTTATATCAGGCTGGAAACAAACTGCTCTTATCAGATGTCCGCTCGGTATACAGTAGCCTCCCTCCGTGGCTGAGCTTCGAGGCAAATAAACAGCGGAGAGGCACTCCGGGGAGATGGAGAACGACAACAAAAAGTCACCTAAATGTGATAAATGATAAAGAACCTCCTGCTTTTCATTCATCAACATGTAAGATATATTTAATCTATGTATGTAATAAGTTAATACAGTTGTTGGATGGAAACTAATTAAGAATAATGATATGTTTGTACTGGTTATCGTCGGTATCGAGCATCTCTGTTTGTGTTTGAAGTTAGAAAGCCGAGGAACTCCCCGCACACGACCATCGTATCCTGTCTCCGAAAGTGCTCATAAAGAAGTCTCCTTACCTTCTAAGATTCCCGATCCCCGCTGAACTCTTCTCTTCGGCAGAACAGATGTGTTTGTGTTTAGCTTTGGCGCTGAGGGGAAACTTCGCTGCTCTGCGGTGATCGTGCGTGCGCTGCGCTGCGCGTCCTCAAATGAATCTGAGCCTGTTCCTTGTTCGGCACTTGCTGAAACTCGGAGGAGAAACGCCTCCAAGGCTGGTCCTACAGCGATGCGTATTGACACCGCCTCGGAGGCTCAACGCAGCGAGCAGTCCGGCGGGTTTCGGTCAGAAGGAAATAAACAACACGTGGAATTTCCTGTTTAAAACTAGTTTACAAATACATCAAACTTAATGCAACAGTTCACATTGCTGAACGTTATAGGTGTTTGTGACGTCATGACAGCGTTATTGTGGAAACAACGCGGTGCATGTCTATGTCGACGCACTGCAGGACAACAGTCTATGTTATTATCAATGTAGCACAGAAAGGGTGTAAAGTAGCCTGTATGACCATTTTAGGGAAAACCCGCCATGTAAGAACAATGCAATAACCTAGTAATATGCAACTTTGAGAAACGTAGAATCCCAAAGAGTTTTAAATGACACTCACCAGTTTAGATGTCCTGCAACAGTTTAACATTATGTTATGATTTACTTGCTACAGGCCAACATATACATTCACAATCACATATTTAAACGATTGTATTTAGCATCAAACTGTATTTTACCACAGGATTGAATAAGGCCTAGAGATGACGATGAATTCACTTTTAAGTCCTTTATGCATGGCATCATATTATAAATTATTATTGGCAAACTGTATATTTTGAAGCTACCTACACGCTGCTCTTGTTAAGATTTGGTGCAGGCTAATAACACAACATATATGATTATACATAATAGTGATTTCATAGAACATTTCAAATGCAGCTTTATATTTCCATAATCCAGTTTTTATATTACATGCAGGTCTACGTCTATGTCATATCATTTATTTGAAACATTAAATCAGTAGAAAAGGGGCTAAACAAAGCAGTTATATGATCTATTGAGACATTCTACCTAAAAGTGTGTATCTTTATACATTGCACATGATTTATCTTATGCTCTAGAAACTGAAATAAAACAAATCAAACTTCAAACCACCTTATATAGGATATATGCATAATAAATATAATGTAAAAAACACATTAACCACATTAAACCGCATTACAAGGGCCCCTCCCTTTGCCTTCATCTAAATATGAAACCAGTTGCAGTCATTCAACGACATCTGTTTTCTGCATCCACCCAAAACCACCAAGCGGGTTAAACCCCGAGCCGCACTGAGGGGCTGAAATCAGCCTCTGAATAACGAACCACGCCAACACCTACATTCATGCTCGGGTCTATGAGTCAAGTCTGTGTTATCTGGAATAATGTTGATCAAATAAAGAGGTTTAGTTCCTCTATTGATTCAATGCTTTTCCTCAAACTATATAAAACCAACATCAGACGCTGCAGCCTTTTTGTTTCATTGTCGTTCGAGTCTCATGTGAGGCGCGTCCTCTGGAAGCGGCACAAAGCATTGTGGGACGCTCTGGTGTTTCCTGAAAGCGTTGGACGCTCACCTGCAGCTCTGGTGGCCTCACAGCTGCTCCACCAGGGCGATTAACCCAAGGTCAACACAAAGGCAGAATCTACATAAAAGAGCTCTGTGGAATGTAGAACACATATACACATTCATTATGTTTGATTTGTTGATGATATGCTTTGATAGTGAAAGTCATTATTTCGCCGTCATGTCCAATGATGGAAGTGTTGACCTAACCGGGTACAGTGTGTCCGGCGTGTTTTCTCAGCAACACAATGTTGTTATCTGGTGCAGGTCACCCCACAGGAGTTTATTATGACTGCTTGTCCTGTATTTAGTGATGAAATGCAGCCAGCAGGTTATACTCTGACCTCATTAAAGAGCAGATGAAGCCAGTTTCCATGAGGATTTAAAGAGAGCTCCTACTACACACGCAGACCCATTGTCCTTCATATCAGGAGCATCGGGGGGGATTTGTAAGCCTCTCTGATAAGCATCCGTAGCCCTGCTGACTGCTGCCAACCTCTGTTCTGCAGGCCTGCTTCACAAGGAGGCCGGACTGGGAACAGCAGGGGTGTGTGTGTGTGTGTGTGTGTGTGTGTGTGTGTGTGTGTGTGTGTGTGTGTGTGTGTGTTGTTTGAGAAAAGGCCATCCGGCCACCTTATACTTTCAGCTAGTATATCTTCTTTGTAAGAAATCTAATTAGAATTGGATGAAATGAAACAGAATAACTTGAATTACGTAATTAATCTACAAAAAACAGCAACACACAACAATAATGTTTAATAACTCCAATCACTTTCACCCTTCTGCCTGAATCGGTTAACAATTACATTTTCATTCCAAATGGTATGCTTCATATTTAGTTTTTTCGTGTGTTTTTACCGGTTGACTCCCGTCTCTCTGTTCCCCGGAGCAGCGGGCATCTGTTTTCTGTTGAACAGCTGTCATAAATCCATGCTACCTGCAGCTCTCAGCAGCAGACACAGATAGCGCCTAAAGGGCCAGAGGTGGAGAATAAAAACCGGGCAGAACGAGAGAGAATGTTAAACATATTCATCGATTGGCCAGAGAGAAGACGGTTTGCTGAAAGCTTTGCTGTATCGACTGAAAAGGTCAAAGGTTGTTGGTGATTTGACAGCTTGTTACTGAAAACTGACCCCCCCAAAAACAATGCACGTTCAATAATCTTAATCACATTTTCACAACTGTAATACTACTACTACTACTACTACTACTACTAGTACTTGTGTTGATACTAATAGCTCACCTACAGTTCTGCTCCCCTCAAACCCAAAATCCAGAGTTTTATTTGTCCACGCTTCAAACAACATCTCTGGTCCTCCATGTTTTGGCGAGTGCATTCAAACAGCAGCGACCGTTTTAACTAGTCGTGCAACATTTTACACAAAGCCAAGTTCGTCCGACACGTTTTCACACTGAGGAGAAACAGAACAATGGAGAGATAAGGAGATGGAAAAGGGTCAAGAGAGAAGCAAGGCTGGCGATGATGTGAAGGAATGAGGAGGGGGATGGGCTGCGGAGGAAAAGTTGAGGAAAAGAGGAAGAAAGATTGAGAGTTATTCCTAATGACGGCCGTTTCTATTGTAGTCTGGCCCCGCGTCACGGCGGGGGGGCCGACAGACACAATCTGTTTTGTTGTAAATCTCCATTCAGAGGGTCCTTCCCAAACGTCTTTACCATCTTTACCGTCCCCCTCCCTCTTGCATTTCTCCTCTCCCTCACATTCCTCCCTATCCCGAGCTCTTCTAACCTCATTTATCATCGAATTACTTATTAATTTACAATCATCCATCCGGTGGATGAGGGCCTGTGTGATCTCAAGGAGGGAACGGAGCTTGTGACGAAGCGTGTGAACTCCAGGAAGTGGAATTAATTCAAAGGACAAAAGATTGGCAGCTATTTGTTCCGTGGGGTTTTTTCTGGGGGGTTTTGAGCCGGTGTTTTTGAGCCGGTGTTTTTGAGCCGGTTTTTCTGCGAGCCTGAGATGAGGAGCTCTTTTGTTTCTCGAGGGATTCGTTCATGCAGGTGCATGTTTGGCAGAAAGAGAACTTCCCTGTCGGGGAATGTAGCAACCAGGGCATTCCTCCCATGAACAGAGCATCCATCACACTCGCTCGCCACTGTGAGTGAAACATGAGCATTTATTAAACGTGATTATAGCAAGAAGCTTTGTGTTGGACGGGATGTC
>CM070107.1:23437500-23592500 GCA_036178185.1 Liparis tanakae
GTGAAATGTGCACACTGCTGGGTTCGTACATGTCACCGGCGGAGGTCTGGACTTGAGAGTGCGAGGCCATTTCCCTAAGTGTGCTCCCCCTTCCCCATCTCATTTCCTGCATACCCAAACAAAAGCTCCTTCTCTGGGAAAAGTGCTCAGCCACTTATGTAGTGTGCGGAGCTGAAACCTGTTGTCGTCAGCATGTCTGTGTACGAGGTACAGAGCCTTCAGCCTCAGCCACGCGGCATGTGACATGATGGATTCATTCACAATAAGCAGCTTAAAACAAGTGCACACAACCTAGCCCACCCAAACACTGAAAGCAGACTTTCCACAGCAATCAGCAATAAATAAAGGTTTGTTGCACGTGCGTAACAAATAGAGCCGTCTTCTAGCTTTCATCGGGATATTTCATTTCCCCCCCGGCATGTTTAGAGGGACTTCAGCTGGAAACTCAGACTGGGAATGACGCAGCGTGTGTTTCCCAGAGGCCGTGCAAATCTGAGGGGTCAGAACACTTTGCAGAGACGGGACAACGCGTGGCAAGGGAGCGACGCACAAAACAGAAAGATTACAGTGCAGAATGTATTCAAGTTGTTATAAAGTGTCGAGTCATTCGGTGAAAAGACCATTTTTACAAGAGGGGGGGGGGGGGTAACTCGGTGGTCGTCAACCCACGGCCCCAGAGCCAGCCCCTCATGGATTTAAATAAAGGTTATTTTATTGATTTTGTTGCACAGTGGACACTCTTTCAAAGGGAACACCTCTTATTTTGGAGTTTGAGGTGATTCTGTGTCACTGAAGATGATTTAACTAAAGTTTGTGTCACCTCCTTTTACGTCGCTGTCAGGCACCTTTCCCTGCAGGTGTCTTATCCAATGCCAAGGGTTAATAAATGAATAAGAAAAGCCACGTATTCATTTGCTTTCACTGCCGACGATGCTGGATTAAGGTAAACGTGTCTTTATTACACAAACAAAAGATGATGTTTTGAGAGCAACTTTCTCGTTTGTAGGTAAATTGTTGGTTTTACTTATGACGCCAGAATGTGTTGCTGCAAATAAAAAACCTTTACTCTCAAACAAAAAGCTACGAATGGAGTTTGGACGCCGTGGGCGGGGCATACGGTGGATGAGAAGGAATCTATTGGTGGGTTTGACTTGCTCTCGGCACGCTACGCTAACGGGAGGCTACGGTGAGGCGGATATGGAGGTACGTTGACATATTGCTCTGATTTAGCTAAAGTATTTTAAATGTAGCAGTGCATGTGATCACTGCGTGTGCCCCGCCCACTAAGTCCAGACTCAGTAGCTTTTAGATTTGAGAGCAAAGATTTGATGAAACAATTCTAGTTTCATGAGCAAAATCAATTTACTCACAACTAGAAGGGGCACTCGGTAGAGCGCAGAACTTCACATATAAGATTGAGCATTGAATTATGAACATGTGGCATTAGTTGCAGCCAATTGGATATAAATTGACTGCGCTATAGTAAAAAGATGTTGACCTTTTCATGACCTTGACCTTTCACCCGATCAATCCCAAAATCGAATCAAATGGTCCCCGGATAATAACCAATCATCCCACCATATTTCATGTGATTCGGTTTAATACTTTTTGACTTATTCGAATAACACACACGCACACACATACACGGTGATCAAAACATGACCTTCTGCATGTTCAATGTGAAGGTAATGAATCTGCTCTAAACATCTTGTCTGTGTAAAAGACACACCTACCTTCATAGTACACAGCTTAAAGCAATCCTAGAATGTCTAATTTGATAAGGTAGCACATTACATCAAATTGGATGACTCATTAAATCTTGGAGTCAGAGTATGGAGAAAGTGTTGTTGTTGCTTCGATCCATGCCAGAGCTTGATGGACATCGGGGGCCAATTACCATTCGGTTAAAAACGGCCCATAAACACTTCTAGATGCCAGAGTCACATTTACTGCGGCGCCGTTAAAGCTGACGACCGAGCGGCGACTCACTTTTCAGGACGGCTATACCGCCACGTGTACGCGCTGTAAACCCAGTCCGTCACATTTTAACGATGACATTGAAGATGGATCAAAAACTGTTGCGTTAGATGCAACCATGATTAAATTCAGCTTTTATTTTGTCATCACACAATAAAAACAGAAGCTCCGGCGTCTTTAGACTCCGGCTGACATCTGGTTGTGGCGGCAGCGCCTTTCCCAGGTGGATCCCAGCCGTCAGTCCGTCCTCATGGCAGCGTGCGGCTCGTGGACCTCAGGCTTCAGCTGGAAACCTTCTGCCCATCAAAGCATTCGGAGGGGGGAAGGAAAGGGGCTTTTCTTCCAGGACTCCTTGCAGTCGGGTTCTCCGGCCCTCCTGCATGGCGCCGCGAGCCTCAGACGGAGCCCAGAAGATCTGAGGAGCCAGAACCTGGAAGCCAGTAGTGCAGGATGCCGTTCTGGAGAGAGAGCGACGGTGTTTTAGGTCAAACGTTGGGCTTCCAACAGCTCATTTAAAAAGAAATCCTCTTGAGAAACCATTAAATTGGCCTTTCTAGACCACAGGAACCGAGCAAACGCTGAAGATTTCATTCTAAGGTTGTACATACAAATAAATGCCATCAGATGCCCCAAATCCTACATTCTGCAACAGCCAACCGACTTGTGACTCCGTCACCTGGAGCTCTTCCCTCTACACCAGACTGTCTGCTGTCCTGGCTCCTGATTGGTGGAGCCAGCTCCCCACTGACATCAGGACGGCAGGAAGTCTCTACATCTTCACCGGAAACTGAAAACGCACCTTTAGACTATATCTGGATTAAAACACAGATTTTCACTTTAGTAGCACTTGAATGGCTCTTATTGTGGTACTTTAGTAGTTTGACTATGTTGAGGAAATGCTACTTTCTGTATTCTTGTTGTTCTTAGTTTGTACTCTAGGTTGAAATGCACTTATTGTGAGTCTTTAGTGTCTTTGGATAAAAGTGTCTGCTAAATGACATGTGATGTGATGTAATGTCATTCTGAATCTATAAGGCTCAGTTGAAGCGATATTCTGATGCAGTACCTGTAGTGGCCACAGTGTGACGTTCATGTCTCCATTAACACCATCTGCACTAAACATGGACTCCTGAGACCCAGTGGTGGAGGACAGCATGGCTTTCTTGTTCTGTGCAGAAAGAAAGACAATTAGAAAAGTAACATCACAGCTGTAGACTAATGCAAACTGCTTGTTTGAGACTTTACTTTGAGGAGTCCCTGGCTGCATCTCTTCTCTGGAGTGTAGGCATAGCCCAGCGTGAGCACCCGTCAATCCAGCCCTCATGATGGCAGGAACAGTGAACCAGCACACGGGGAACTGAGAGGAGAGGCCGAGTGTCAGTGAGCATCGAGAGAGTTAGTGAGAGGCGTACCGACACACTGCGGTCCCCGAGCAGCTCCCTGGAAGATGACGGGTCGGCCCGGGTGAGTTTGTTCCTCAGTGACGTCGGCACAGTTTCCTCCCACGCCGGTTTGGTCTCCTCTGCACAACGGAAGTGATCTTCATTCTTGACTTCTCCCGCAGAGAGAACGTTGCATTTAAATCCCGAAGTTCCAGAAAAGCCAATCTTCTCGATGCCGGGGAGGTATTGGTGTACCGGTGATGTCCTCAGCCGTTGCAGTGGCTTTAGACTTGATGGCGTACAGGTCCGATACGTCTACTGTGCAGCCTTGATCTTCAAAGCCTCCACAGCGGCCTCTTTGTCTGCAGCGTTGAGCGAGCCAGAGCTCTGGTGGGCGTACACCATCAACACCTTCCTCACAGCGGAAGAAACCATCAGAGAACTTTGCACTGCCAATGTAACAAATGCATCTCACTGGATGTCTTTTTGCTGCCTTTTTTTGCACTACCATAACCTCACTCTAAAGGAAATGTATGCTGCTGCACAAGTATCTGTATGTTTATAACTATATGTATATGTATATCTATATGTCTTGTTTTATCTGTTGTTGTGCGTGTGCACTTATATGTTTCACCGTGGGAGAGTGGGAAGCGTTTTTTCGATTCCTTGTATGTCTTAGCATGCGAAGTAATTGACAATAAAGCTACTTTGACTTTGACTTTGAGGTGAACATCAGAGCAGAAAGGTAGCAGGTGAAACACTTGTACAGTTTGAGATCCAACATTACACAGAATATACATATACACTCCAAAATCTGTAAGAAAATACAAGACAACATAGATCATTCTCCCATTCTGACTAGTGACGTTGGCTGCTGAGCTTTGCAGATATCTGGAGTGAGAGAGCATTCAAGATGCTGCTATATTCAACGCACAGCCTCCTTCTCACATGTGCTGTCCGTCAGCATCACGGTCATGAGCCAATCAGCTGGCCCCTCTCGGAACGTCATTACAGCCACATCTTCTACTGAGCCTGGACAGCATTTATGAAATGGGGAGAGGAATTGATAGACTATTATCCAAGAATATGTAGGATTTTATCAGTTAAACCAGCTACAAATAGCATGAATACTCGTATACATACATCTTCTACTTCAAGGCAATGTGTGTTTTTCCCATTTCAGCTGAGAAAGAGAGCGAGCATAGGTTTGTCAACGTCGTTGTTTTTACACCGTACCATGTGGATATTAGAGGCACGCATGTCTGTCTGTGTCCGTCTGTGTACAATATGCTGAGGCATTGTGTGCCAGCCTGATGTCTTCCAACCACATGAAGCAGATGTGGCTCAGTGATCCTCTCACTCTACTGGTTCTGGTTCCAAGCTCTGTTATCCTTAACATTATCCTCTTTACAGAAAGAGTGGCCTGCGGTCGAGCTCACTCACGAATGTTGCCCTGTAAAAAAAGACTTATCGATGGACATGAGGGGCGCACATCTGGGCCCAGAATCAGCTCTGAGTTTAGCCACTGTGAAGAGGGTTTAATGGAAAACTGCTCCATAGTAGCACATAGGTGTACATGTGTGCAAGCATGAGTGAGACATATGAATAATAATAATAATAATAATAAGGAATTTGTGCACAAATACCAATTGTCTGCTAACTTTCTTCATGGTGTCTCTCTTTTTTCTGGCTTATAGAAATTGAGTTTTATATCTCATTTCGCCTATGCCTCTGTTTCTTCTCCCCAACACCACACACGTTGAGCTTAATATCGAGCATCTGGCTGCAGTCTCTGTTGAGATGGGAGGGATTGTGTGTTTTTTGCCAGGAGGTTTGTGTTCATGTTTTGTAATTTATTGAGCAACATCACCCGGGACATATTGTTCGCTACATTGCATGAAGTACTCCAAAGTAAGTTTCATAATCTCTGCTAAAATATAAGTGACGTGTGTGGTGTGTGGTACTGAAGGGTTGACGGCATTTAGAAGCTCCTTTACACAAAACCACAACCAGGCAGCTCTGGATACATAGAGGCATTACAGATACATACCCAGAGGCTTTTAGCTTGTTTGTAATTGTGATAAATGCTGGGAAATAATTTGAAAATGTAGCCTACAGTGCCATCGTGTGGCCAATGTGAGAAAACACAGTTGATCCTTTATATATGTATGTATATCATGTATCACTCCCTCCAGGAATTACACGTCACCGTCGTTCTTTCGTTCCTGACATATTTTTATTGAATGCGGGCGCACTTCTATGGAGGACTCAAAATGACTTAAGTATAAATAAATAAATAAATGAATAAATACATGAATAAATAAATGCTTAAATAAATGTATAAATAAATAAATACAGGAATGAATGAATATACGTTATAAATCAACAGGACATCATTAAATAAATATATTTCTACATTTCTGTATTTCTTCATTTATTTATTTTTCTATTTAGTTGTCCACACGTATTTCTTCATTTATTTATGTGTGACATTTACGTGTCCGTATATTCAAATGAGCTGGGCGGTCCGAACCTCTGCCGAACTTAATATAGTATCAGAGCTGCCAACTCTCACGGTTTCGCCGTGTGACGCTTTTGCGTGTTTCCAATCTCACGCCACACAACCAATTTCTCACGGCAAAATAAATTCTGATTTGGGCCGAAGGGCGTTGGTTCCGTTTCAAACTCCGCGAACTCCTGTTTTCCACCACGTCTGATAACGGGGAGTGACATCCTCAAAATCCCGATTATTTCCCTAGTTAAAAGTACATTCAGCATGTGTATTGTACAGGTAGTAATAATATGTAGTAATGACATGTAGATTAATGAGTGATAAGCAGTTGCTATTTCTTTTGTGTCAACAAATTATTGTAAGCACTGGTTTATTATTAGGGTATTTATTGTTGAAGATAAACACTTTAACAGTGAAAAGTGAAACATTGAACTTTGAAAAAAAGCATATTTTGATAGTACAATAACATCCTATCAGATAGGGTAGCATGAATCGATACACACCTATCGGTTTATGCAGCGGGTAGCAAATTCTGACAAGGCAGCAAAAAATGACAGAACGCCGGTCCGGTCCATTCTGGTGACCGCCTGTTTGGAATTTCTTTAAATTTGTCCCAAACGTACATCTGGACTTACAGGTACTGATGTGATGTTGTGGTCCGAGGTCATTGTTATTGTTAACTCACTAAATAAGTGTTGGGCCATAACTGAAGAATTGAAATGCTATTTATGAGAATTTCTAAACTAAATGTCTGATAGGAAAAAAAACAGTTCAGGACATTTTGGACAGACATGGATGTAACATTGACTGGTTGGCGAAGCCTTTGTTATGACCCAGAGTGTCAAGGGGATTATGAATGTTGTTCACCTCCCTGCCTGAGGGGGTGCTGTGTGTTATGTGTTGTGCTTTTCTTGTTTCAGGTAATTGGACGTCTATTTAGGAGGGAACCTGTGTAGCTTTGGGTGGTGGGGTGAATGGTGTGTGGTAGGGGTGAATGGTGTGTGGTAGGGGTTAGTTGGTGTGTGGTGTGGTGGGGTTAATGGTGTGTTTGGTGTGTTGGTGTGTGGTAGGGTGGTGTGTGGTAGGGTGAATGGTGTGTGGTGGTGTGTGGTAGGGGTGGTGTGTGGTAGGGGTAGTTGGTGTGTGGTGTGTGGTAGGGTGTGGTAGGGGGTGTGTAGGGGTGAATGGTGTGGTAGGTGAATGGTGTGTGGTAGGGGTTAATGGTGTGTGGTAGGGGTGGTGTGGTAGGGGTGAATGGTGTGTGGTAGGGGTTGGTGTGGTGGGGTGAATGGTGTGTGTAGGGGTTAATGGTGTGGGTGAATGGTGTGTGAGGGTGAATGGTGTGTGTAGGGGTGAATGGTGTGTGGTAGGTGAATGGTGTGTGGTAGGGTGAATGGTGTGTGGTAGGGGTGAATGGTGTGTGGTAGGGGTGAATGGTGTGTGTGGTAGGGGTGAATGGTGTGTGGTAGGGGTGAATGGTGTGTGGTAGGGGTGAATTGGTGTGTGGTAGGGGTGAATGGTGTGTGGTAGGGGTGAATGGTGTGTGGTAGGGGTTAATGGTGGTAGGGGGGGGTGAATTGGTGTGTGGGTGAATGGTGTGGTGGGGTAATGGTGTGTGTAGGGGTGAATGGTGTGTGGTAGGGGTTAGTTGGTGTGTGGTAGGGGTGAATGGTGTGTGGTAGGGGTTAATGGTGTGTGGTAGGGGTTAGTTGGTGTGTGGTAGGGGTGAATGGTGTGTGGTAGGGGTTAATGGTGTGTGGTGTGTGGTAGGGTGAATGGTGTGTGGTAGGGTGAATGGTGTGTGGTAGGGGTTAATGGTGTGTGGTAGGGTTAGTTGGTGTGTAGGGGTGAATGGTGTGTGGTAGGGGTTAATGGTGTGGTAGGGGTTAGTTGGTGTGTGGTAGGGGTGAATGGTGTGTGGTAGGGGTTAATGGTGTGTGGTAGGGGTGAATGGTGTGTGGTAGGGGTGAATGGTGTGTGGTAGGGTTAATGGTGTGTGGTAGGGGTGAATGGTGTGTGGTAGGGGTGAATGGTGTGTGGTAGGGGTGAATGGTGTGTGGTAGGGGTGAATGGTGTGTGGTAGGGGTGAATGGTGTGTGGTGGGGGTGAGTGGTGTGTGGGAGGGGTGAATGGTGTGTGGTGGGGTGAATGGTGTGGTAGGGATGGTGTGTGGTAGGGGTGAATGGTGTGTGGTAGGGGGTGTGGTAGGGGTGAATGGTGTGGGGTGGGGGTTAGTGGTGTGTGGTGGGGGTGAATTGGTGTGTGGTAGGGGAATGGTGGTTGGTGTGTGGTGGTGTGAATGGTGTGTGGTGGGGGTGTGGTAGGGGTTTGTGTGTAGGGTGAATGGTGTGGTAGGGGTTAATGGTGTGTGGTAGGGTTAGTTGGTGTGGTAGGGTTAGTTGGTGTGTGGTGGGGTTAATGGTGTGTGGTGGGGTTAGTTGTGTGTGGTAGGGGTTAGTTGGTGTGTGGTGGGGGTTAGTTGGTGTGGTGGGGTTGGTTGGTGTGGTGGGGGGGGTTAATGGTGTGTGAATGGTGTGTGGTAGGGGTTAATGGTGTGTGGTGGGGTTAATGGTGTGTAGGGGTGAATGGTTAGGGGTGAATGGTGTGTGGTGGGGTAATGGTGTGTGAATGGTGTGTGGTGGGGTTAGTGGTGTGGTAGGGGTATGGTGTGTGGTAGGGGTTGTTGGTGTGTGGTAGGGGGTGTGGTAATGGTGTGAATGGTGTGTGGTAGGGGTGTGTGTGGGGGGTGAATGGTGTGTGGTGGTGTGTGGTTGGTGTGTGGTGGGTGAATGGTGTGTGGTGGGGTTAATGGTGTGTGGTAGGGGTTAGTTGGTGTGTGGTAGGGGTTAGTTGGTGTGTAGTAGGGGTGAATGGTGTGTGGTAGGGGTTAATGGTGTGTGGTAGGGGTTAGTTGGTGTGTGGTAGGGGTGAATGGTGTGTGGTGGGGGTTAATGGTGTGTGGTAGGGGTTAGTTGGTGTGTGGTAGGGGTGAATGGTGTGTGGTAGGGGTTAATTGGTGTGTGGTAGGGGTTAGTTGGTGTGTGGTGTGTGGTGGGGTTAATGGTGTGTGGGTGTGTGGTAGGGGTTAATGGTGTGTGGTGGGGTTAGTTGGTGTGTGGTAGGGGTTGTGTGGTGGGGGTTAATGGTGTGTGGTGGGGTTAATGGTGTGGTAGGGTTAATGGTGTGGTGGGGAATGGTGTGTGGTGGGGGTAAATGGTGTGTGGTGGGGGTTAATGGTGTGTGGTGGGGGTTAATGGTGTGTGGTGGGGGTGAATGGTGTGTGGTAGGGGTTAATGGTGTGTGGTGGGGTTAATGGTGTGTGGTAGGGGTGAATGGTGTGTGGTGGGGGTTAATGGTGTGTGGGGGTGAATGGTGTGTGGTGGGGTTGTGTGTGGTAGGGGTGAATGGTGTGTGGTAGGGGTTAGTTGGTGTGGTAGGGGTGTGTGGTAGGGAATGGTGTGTGGTAATGGTGTGTGGTGGGGGTGTGGTAGGTGGTGTGTGGTAGGGGTAATGGTGTGGTAGGGTTAATTGGTGTGTGGTAGGGGTTTGGTGTGTGGTGGGTGAATGGTGGTTGGTGTGTAGGGGTGAATGGTGTGTGGTAGGGGTTAATGGTGTATGGTAGGGGTTAGTTGGTGTGTGGTAGGGGTTAGTTGGTGTGTGTAGGGTGGTGTGGTGTGGTAGGGGTTATGGTGTGTGGTAGGGGGTGTGTGGGGTTAATGGTGTGTGTGGTGTGTGGTGGGGTTAGTTGGTGTGTGTGGGGTGAATGGTGTGTGGTAGGGGTGTGGTGGGGTTAATGGTGTGTGGTGGGGTGAATGGTGTGTAATGGTGTGTGGTGGGGGTTAATGGTGTGTGGTGGGGTTAATGGTGTGGGTGTGTGGTGGGGTTAATGGTGTGGTGGGGGTGTGGTGGGGGTGTGTGGTGGGGTTAGTTGGTGTGTGGTGGGGTTAGTTGGTGTGTGGGGGTTAGTTGGTGTGTGGTGGGGTTAGTTGGTGTGTGTGGGGGTTTGGTGTGTGGTAGGGGTTAGTTGGTGTGTGGTGGGGGTTAGTTCGTGTGTGGTAGGGGTTAGTTGGTGTGTGGTGGGGGTTAGTTGGTGTGTGGTGGGGGTTAGTTGGTGTGTGGTAGGGGTTAGTTGGTGTGTGGTAGGGGTTAGTTGGTGTGTGGTGGGGGTTAGTTGGTGTGTGGTGGGGGTTAGTTGGTGTGTGGTGGGGGTTAGTTGGTGTGTGGTGGGGGTTAGTTGGTGTGTGGTGGGGGTTAGTTGGTGTGTGGTGGGGGTTAGTTGGTGTGTGGTAGGGGTTAGTTGGTGGGTGGGGGTTAATGGTGTGTGGTAGGGGTTAATGGTGTGTGGTACGGGTGAATGGTGAATGGTGTCTGGTGGGGGTTAATGGTGTGTGGTGGGGTTAATGGTGTGTGGTGGGGGTGAATGGTGTGTGGTAGGGGTGAATGGTGTGTGGTGGGGGTTAGTTGGTGTGTGGTGGGGGTTAGTTGGTGTGTGGTGGGGGTTAGTTGGTGTGTGGTAGGGGTAAATGGTGTGTGGTAGGGGTAAATGGTGTGTGGTGGGGGTTAGTTGGTGTGTGGTAGGGGTGAATGGTGTGTGGTAGGGGTTAGTTGGTGTGTGGTAGGGCTGAATGGTGTGTGGTAGGGGTTAGTTGGTGTGTGGTGGGGGTTAGTTGGTGTGTGGTAGGGGTGAGCAGCCCTTTGTTTTCTGCTCGGGGGGAGGTAAGACAGCTGTACTCGTTGTTCCGTTTGTGGTCTAGGGAAGTTAGGTGACTTGCACAGATTGTTTTGTTTGTTATTTGTGGCCAGGCCTCGCCCTGAAGAATGGATGACAAATAAAAACCTTTAGTTGATGATAAGCTGCCGCATTGGTCCTAATTTGGGAGGTGGGGAGAGCTGTATTAATGTCACGCTCAGGCTCCCCTAGGCCAGGCGTAACGCAGATGTGGATTTCTAGTTCCTTGCATTATGTGTATCCCTCCAGGAGAAACTTTAACCACAAGGAGGACACGTACTCCACGCCGCACCAGGACCACAATGCTGTCCGCTCAGCAGAAGGTACACAAAGGATTCTTATCCATCTCAATCAAAACATATTAAAAATCTCTGACATACAACTACAGTTTTTGTCCCGTTAAAAAGAAAATATTCCAGCTATAACGACAACTTTTGTTGCCTCAACACAACTAATTGCAAAGTAATTGAACATTTTAATTTCATCATTCAGTATTTTTGCAACAAACTTAACATTATGAATTTATTATTTACCATAAAAAAATGAAATACATTTATCTTGAAGTGCTCGTGGTGAAGAAGGATGATAATAAACTTGGATATGTTCAATATATTATGTATCAGTCTCTCAATGTAATATCAACACTAAACTGGATGAATTTCATGGCACAAACACGACAGCCTTGATGAAGCTGCCTCTGCACCGTCTGCCAGCCGTCTGCTCATTCCAGGGACTTGTCGCTCCAGGCCATCGACTTCCTCTTTGCCAGTTCCATCCAGGACGGCCGGCCGCCGTCGGCCTCGCACTGCGGCGCTGAAGGGATTGTCTGCGACAATGAGGGCGATGAAGATGGAATCACATTTTTCCGCAGCCATTTGTCCTCCTGCGGTCTTTCCGGATCTTTGGCGGCACTTGACTCTAAGAGAAAGACATATTTCATCATGTTGCTGCACATAGAGATAATGAATAGTGAGTTATGTAGTGAACGTGTCATACCTGCAAGTTGTATCCCTGGTCGTCCCTCTGGGTCTTTACTTGGGGGCTTGGTCCTGACGGAGGCAGTGGGTTCACCTGATACCTCCATCTGAGGAAATATGTGAGTTAGATCATCTGGCTTGGATAACTTGTCAGTCTAAAACAATATTAGTTTTTGTGTAATCTAGTGCAATTTTATATTTCATTAATTGTCATCAAATCTCATGAAAAGATCAAAGCCAAATAGGAATTGCCTGATGCAACTTATTCCTTTGCTTCCATCATCGTCACACAGCCGCAACATGTAGTCTCGGGGCCCATCGGTATAATTGTGACAATAGACATCGGGCATCTGGGGACATCGATTATGTTTGAGGGTTTTGTTGTCTTAGTCTTGGCCAAGTCTTATTCTTTCCCCATACTGCTTCATGTTTAATGTCCGATGAGTCGAGAGACATTGTGTATGAACAGGATGTAACACAAGCAGAAGGTTTACAAACAAATCCAAAGTTACCTTCTCATAAGTGCAGATAGCTAGAGACCATTTGGGCCAACGGGTTCCACCTGTTCTGCTCTCCAGGGAACCGTTTACCTTCTTTCAACAAGGACTCCATGGAGGTGAAGGGTTAACACTCCACAGACTACAGAAGCCAAAGCTTTGCCTATGGATGCAGATTCTGTTCATGGAGATACATTTGGAGTCCAATGCACTATTCACTTCTACCTGAGTAATGCCGGCTGAAGACCGCAATGCTCGGCTGTTTTCCGAGATTACTCTTTTTAAAACATCAAACGATGTTGATGACAAAACTATTGAGAGACACACTATCGCATGTATTTTTTTTCTTTTCATGGAATTTGTTTGACAATAAGAAAAAACATAGAATACCTCTAGCCGTATCCATAACACGCTCTGAAAGACTGACAAAGAGGTACCACAAACCCCTTTGGTTCCGGGTGGAGCGGTCCACTCGGCCCGCTTCTCCACAGAAGAAGCCTTCCCGCCTCCTGACCCGGCCCAGACAGCCCGCCTTCCCGACAGCGACGCCTCTTTGTCCTGCGCGGTGGCGTCTCTCTCCCCTCTCCCCGAGGCGGGCGCTGTGGTGGAAACCAGCGGCGTTGGTTTGAGCTGGTTGAAGGCCTGAAGACCTCGACCGGGCGCTGGCTGCTGGCCGGACACGAGGTACAGCTGGGCCAGAGACTGAGTCGGGGTCTCCGCTTGAGACGAAGAGTGCGAGGGGGGCTGGGGCGTCCGTGGATTGGTCGGTCCGGCCAGATGAGACTGGGAGGCGAGCCGGGGCTCGCTGGTACCTTTGACTGCTTGTGGTTCTCTGGAGGCGCTCGGCGGGAGAGGAGGCGTCTTCAGTTGCCATGCCGACGGTTTGACGGTCTGCGCTGCCTCTGCTGCGTCAGTCGAGGCCGGACCTGCAGCCTCGGTTGGCGTTGTGCTTTTCTGAGGCTGTGCTTGTGGTTGAGCCGCTGTCTGCACACCTGGGAAATCTCTGGGAAATCTACTCGTAAAAAGCTGCTGGAGGCTTTTGGTCTTTTCCATTGCCAGGCTCATCCAGGTGGCCTCGCATGGGGCCGTCGGGGGGGCGGGCGGAGCCCCTTGCGTGGAGGTTTCCACTTGTTTGAGGCTTGAGGAGGTTGTTTTGACCTCTGCTGCCGTGGCGGGGGCAGTGTTGGTCGGTAGCGGGTTAAGCTTGACTGGAAGGGAGGAGCCGGGTGGGGTTGGATCTAAGGAGGGACAGTCGACTTAGACACACTTCACAGCACGGTTGAAGTTAACCTGAGTGTATTTTAAAGGACAAAGGTCCCCTGTGGTCTTATCACTCTAGAGGGATTATTTACTACCTGTGAATTGCAGTGTGCAAATGTGCAATGTTTAACTCTATAGGGAGCTAAAACAGGATAGCCGAGTATGGAGTAAGATAAAAATACTTTATCTTACTCTTAATGAATGCATGAACTTGAGATAAAATGTCTTATATACTGTATGCTGAAAATATAAATCCCAGAGACTCACCTTTTGATCCAAGGTCTCCCGTCTCCGGTTCTTTTGGTGCGTCTCGGTGCTCCTCACACGCCGGCAGCTTAGAGCTGTGGTGGGAAGGGTAATCGGACCGAAGTCTCACCGACAGAGACGTGGAGCGCAGTTTAACTCCGAACGCCGTCTTTCCTTCTTCGTCCTCCTCCGCCTCCTCCGCCTCCACCGCCTCCACCGCCTCCTCCGCCTCCTCCGGGTTGCTCCCCACCTCCTCCGCCTTTGTGGCGCCGGTGTCTGCGCTCACATTTTGAGACGGTGGTGCCACCCAGTCCACTCTCTTGAGGCTGTCTCTCCTGTCCGACGGCACTGAGCCTCTATGTGGAGCTCCCTCTGGCCTGAGCCTCCCCCCAGCAAAGAGGCCTCTCGGTTCATCCTTCTCCCTCGTGCTTGAGGAGGGTTTATCCTCCACTCCCCAGACCGCCTTGTGTTCCAGCCCTCCAACCAAACTACCTGGTTGGAGTCTTTCTCCATCCCGGCTTTTGGCAGAGGTGATTGAGAAATTGAAGGAGCCAGATCCAGGGGCGGGTCTCCTTATTCCTCGTATGCTTTCTGTCTCACTTTGAACCCGCTGCTGACCAGAGGAAGACCCCAAGTTAGCGTAGAGCCGGTCGCAGGAGGCCTCAGTCGCCCCGGCCTTGTTCAGAGCGTTTCTCTTGTCAAGGGGCGTGGCTTGCGTCTCAACGTCCCCGTCTCTGTTGTCTCTGTTGTCTCTCAGTTCTGACTGTATGAAGGACGAGTGTGGCCGCTCACTCGGCCGTGCATCCGCTGGTCTGTGGGGCTTCACTCGAAGTACCTGCGAGGGTGCAACGGGCATTCTGTCAAGAAGAGCTTGGTCCTGTTGGGAAACGGCGTGGCTGGGTGATTCCTGCGCCGCCTCGGATGTAACCGGAGTCACCTCTGGAGGCTGTGAAGGAAGAAGCTGAGATGTAAGAGGAAGGACTTCCCCTCCTCGTTCTGTTCCCGATGTCAGCGCTTCTTGAGTACTGAGCCGCTGCTTGTCTTGTCTCTCGGATTCAGGGGGGTTGATGTTGTTTAGTCGGTCCGCATGTTGTTCTTTCACTGCCGGGCGGGTCTTCTTGGTGCTGGCCCTCTGGTTTCGGGGCTTGACAGACAGCCGGTGCCGCGCAGCAGACGTATCCAGGCAGGGGGTGAACTGGGCAGGATGGCTGAAGTCCAACGGGGGCTCAACCACGGAGGAAGAGGAGGGGACAGAAAGAGGGGGGGATGGAGGGAGGGGCTCAGATAGAATAGGTTTGGGGATAGGCGAGAGTGGACGAGGCGATGGCTGGCATGGGGTCTGAAAATAAAAGAAAAGCATTATATAACACTGCAAATACACATTATTATTATTTATTTTTAAATTAATATTATTAGTTAATTTCTTTTCTCATAACACAAAAGATAAAGTATTAAAAACAGACTAAGAAACAAGAACCTGATGAATTGCTGTAAATGAAGAATTGTTTGATTTCTCAAAACACTTTTTCTTTATTTTATTTTTGTAATACTATTATATAGAATACATACATATTATATATTATATAGAATGAATACAATTATATTATATTTTAAATATTTATTGTATTTTCAAAAAGCTGACCATCTCATCTATAATGCTCATTTCCAGGTTGCACTATATTTTACAAAAAATGCTTTAATGTAAAATAATATATATATATATATATATATATATATATATATATATATATATATATATATATATATATATATATATACTTTTTCCTTATACAGTCTGTCTGAATATATAAGAGAGTGATGAGAAGCTGTGAAGAGCAAAGCATTGAGTCACACTATGCATTGAGCCCACTATGGAGGGATTGACTCAATAGGACCCATGCTGGGTCCTATTGAGTCAATCCCACAGCTCCTATAAATACTCACAATAATCCCTGACAAATGTACTATTTACTATTTAACAGTGTTTGCTCAAAGTCAGCGGCCAACTGTTGAGGGATTACTGGGCCTTTTAAAAGATGTAACCATTGTATTGATGACCTACTTTTTTGCAAGAGTTGCACCTTAATTAAAGGAGCTGGTCGGGCTGAGTGAGGGGGGGTCGGGGGTATTTAAAGGCTGGAGCATCGTTGGTTTAGGCATTTTCTGAGGATTTGTTTAATATTAAATAATACCAGCCTTATCCTTTAATGACCACTTTGAGCTAAATCAAATACTTATCTTAAACCCCTAATAAATTACATTGGCATTTTAGAAAATGTCTCCAATTTAGAGGAATTCCCTTCTTGCATAGAGTTGGTTTGCAAATAAAAAGAAACAAACATGGACACATTCACAATTTCACATCTATCTACTTCTTAGCAGGCGTGAGCAAGACGTTCTCATACATGTGGCTACACACACACACACACACACACACACACACACACACACACACACACACACACACACACACACACACACACAGAGCATGCTCGATGTTTCTTCTCTTCCCTTCCTGTCCGAGCTGAACAAACAGGTCTTCGGTGACAGCTCGACATTTGGATGGGGTCGAGTCAAAATGGTTGAAATAAAAGAGGAGAATCCGATGGATGAATCCCCGCGGGATGAACTCCGTCCTAAACTGACGGTGCACCGACCCACGGGCAGGTAACTGAGCACGTCCCTTGAGTGTGATAAGGATTAAGGATCACCTTGCTGAGGGCCGCCGGGGTCTCGAGGTGGCTGGGGGGAAGACCGGCGTCCTCGCAGCGGCTTCCTGGAGCCTCGGCACGCCTCAGGACCGGAGGAGGCGGGCCCAGATGCATCTTCTGCTGCTCCAGCTTCATCTGCGATACCAGAGGCACGGGGATTTACAAAGAAATAGACACTCAGTTGCCGACAATATTCCGAGAATAAAAGGCTCTTTACCTGCAGAGCTTTGATTTTGCTGTGGACGTTCTCCTGGGATAAGACCCTCGCGGGTTCGGCTTCGGGCGGGGCCGGATCGGCCTGAAAGATGCTGTCGGCGGACAAGGCCCGTGACCCCATCGACCCCTGGGGGCATCTGAGTGGAGGAGCAGAAGATGAGGCGGCGGCATGGACCAGACGTCGGAAAACGAGATGGAGCCGCCACGCGAATCGTTTAAAAGATCAGGAAACACTCACGCCAGGTCCTCCTCCGACCCGGTTCCCTTTGCTGCCGTCATGTCGCTGGCCGACTGGCTGAGTTCGGCTCCCGCTCCACCTTCTCTCTTACTCCTCCCGAAGAGACGGTTTTTAAGAGTCTTGAATTTGGACTGTTTACGTCCTGACAGAGATGGACATGGAGACAGATTCAGGTCACACACACACACACACACACACACACACAGCACTGCTTTCTTGCCGTCTCTTGACCATAAGACTAGAAGTGCGTGACGATGATCTCACCTGGGATGTCCTCGCTGCTTCCGTCTGTATCTGCAGAGAACGACTCCATCTGACCGCTGGAGGTGCAGAAGGGACGAGGGCCCGGAGGATAAGAAAGACGAGGGAGAACAAGAGACGCTACCGTGACAACCAGAACCCTCAGCAATACACTGACTGCAGCGCGGCTTGACGCCTCCTGGAGCTTTGTTCTCTGGACGGCGTATGCACTCCACACGCTTGTGCGATAGCCTTAAAGATGTGACTCAGGACTCCAGGTTCAAAGGTTTATTGGTATTATCAGGGACGGTATGAACCATGGCAGGGGCACTCCGAGGAAACCGTGCCAACAATATTTAATCACGGCGGCTTTTTTCTTTTTACGACAGGAAAAGCAGAGTCATCAAGAAAGAACATTACACTTAGGGAATGGAGGAGGCTTATTAGTATTTCTAGTTCCTCAGAAGTATTCATCAGGATGAAACAAAAGCATATTTAGTGAGTGAAGCAAACTGAACACGAGTCTCCTTATGCAACACTGAGACACTCAGGGGGTTGGCGTGTCGCTGGGCGCACCGCTCAGTGCAAGGTGCGTTTAAAGACGCAAAGTGTGTTATTTAAGACGTGCCAGGGTCCTGTGGGTTATACAGTCCTCAGTGTTGCTGAGGACCTTTTAAAGAGAGTATGATCGCATTCAGCATGCGTGTCCGATAAGACAAGATCTGGCTGGGGATAAACATACAAAGTCCACACTGCACCTCTCCTATCGCCCAGCCGGCTCCCACAATATAACCACGTCCTATTTCAAAGACACGAGCGCAGGAATAACCCACCACGCGCCTAACAGTTCCTTTGTGACTTATTTGAACTCTTTGCCCCGGAGGAACGGTTCAAGTTGTCTGTGGATTTGAGTGAAGCTTTAGGAGGAAGGATTCAGGAATCAGGTTTATTTTCTTCTTTTTTTGCAGTGGGTCAAACTACAGCCAACAGAAACATGAGATAATCCAGTGGATTATTAACATTGCAGAGGGATCCTTGTGAGATTCCACACACCATAATCCACAACAACAGCTTAATCACAAACTTCCTATGCTATAGGTACTACATTCACAGGGAGAGAACCGCTCCATCTCACTGTTAAAACACACACACACACACACACACACACACACACACACATTTTAGTGCAGAAATAATCACATTTACCCAACGTCCTCTGCTCTTCGTCCTCCTCTCAGGGCAGTTGTCCGGATGATTGTCCTAATGTTTAACCCTCCGTCTCGCGGCGTCCAGTTCTGAAGACGGAGGGAGATGCAGAGGGAAGGAAACAAGGGAGGTGGAAGGAAAATGACAAAAACATGCAGGGAGAAAGAGAGCGAGAGGACACTCCATGACAGGGTAAGCAAATGCACAGAGAGAGAGAGAGAGAGGAAGGAGAGTGAGAGAAGGGAGAGCGAGAGAAGGGAGAGAGAGAGAGAGAGAGATACTCGATTACATTAGTGGCACACTGTGGCCCTCTGCGCTAAGCTGCTTATAAAACGCTAACCTGATTTTAGGCCCAGAAAGGAGAGTAGAGAAAAACATATATATATATATATATATATATATATATATATATATATATATATATATATATATATATATATATATATATAAAGCTCCAGTTGGAAAGAGGACAGGCACACGGGAACTACGGCTCACGGGACTGTTTACGCTTCACATCGGGTCGCTTACACACCCGGGCGATCACGTGTGAGTGTGTCTGTGTTCAAGAAAGTTAAAACATTTAATAAATAAAAATATCACTAACCAGGAATCAGCCACCTCCCATCACGGTGAGATCCGGAGTTAATCCAGATATGGGTTAGACCGTTGCTGCATCCTTCCGCCCTACCTACACTTTGAACTGTCCGATAAGGTTTTTGACAAGTTCAATAACCAATGAAACGCAACAGTGAATCCCTCTTTCTGCACATCCACGCAGGATCGCCTTGAGAGATGGGAGCACTATCTAGGCCACTAGGCTACGATCAGGATGAGGGAAGGAAGCAAGGAGAGGAAAGCAGATCTTGTGTGGCTGAGCAGCTTCTGATGAGGCTCCTCGTCTCACAAATCCTTATCTCTCCCCAACATAAACCCAGCCGGTGACATCTGGATAACATGCAACCAACGGTGACATAAGAGTCTGGGATGTGGTTTTATTGGTTGATTTAATGTGTGTAATCTACACATAAGGGACGGTGTGACATCTTATTTGATGTGCCGCCCCATATGAAGGCTGTTTGATAGCATCAACTGCTCTTTGCACCGCAGCCTTTTGTCCTCTGCTCTTCAAACAAAGGTCGCCACGCCCGTTAGTTATGGCCATCATGTGATATCCTGATGGATTATCATTTCTAACCTCGGAGCCTGTGCATATCGAGATTAAGGCCAATAGATAATCCGATCACGGCTCTGTTTGGACTCATGTGGGTGTCCATCCATTGAAACAAGCAGTTTTGCTATTAATATTTAATGAGGGAGCTATTTGTGGGGGAAATATTTATCATTAAAACCTATACAATAGGACTCATATTGGATTTAATATGATTGCTGATCAATATTTGAAACCCCAAGCAATACATCCAATTATCTTTATCTCTTTCACAGATACAAAGTGTGATATCATAAAATATTTTAATAATTTGGATTTTGAATATCATTAACTATTAATAGATGCCAGGATATGATGTTACATGTCAACATTAAATATATACGTATGAAACCCCAGTCAACTGTCAACTGCCATGACATGTAACCCTGTAGAGATCCCAGAGCTCCTCTTGATGGCAGCAGAGTGGGAGGGAGAATGGTTAAAAAGTGTTTATATATGAGGCCGGTAGCTGGAAAAGCTCATTTCAAAGTTAAAATAAAATAATGAAACAGACTGTTTATAATATTATAAAAAGCACTTCACACATGATTTGTTTATGTTTTAATGTATTTGTCCACCAGATGGCGGCATGACATCCTACAAGCATACAGCAATAGAAAAGTTAAAAAATAAGTCATAAAAACTCTTATATTTTAGAAAAAGGACAATCATTATTTACCAGTGTGACGAAAAGCATTTTGTGAAACCAGATCAAATCTGCTCAGTTACACAGTTGTTATCAGCCGATCACATGCATGTGGGCGTTAAGGCAAGTCCCACAACACAGCACATCTGTTTGAGTTCTGAGGCAAGGAACTAAATTACAATGTATATATATATATATATATATATATATATATATATATATATATATATATATATATATATGTATTCAAGCTTTATGAATCAATCATAGTGTTTTTGTGTGTTTGGTGTGAAAAATGTCTACATTGGTCTCCTGGCACTGCCGCAGGTCATAGTCACAATATCCAATGGAGAATCGACCCTGGAAGATGAGACAAGACATTCAGCACCGTAGTTCTGACAATGGAAAAAGAGAATGCTGACTAATAATTCTCACCTTAGGTCTCTTGAAGTAATCTAGCCCTCGTCCTATCTTTATGATCCAACCATTGTCAAACCTGAAATAAAAACAAATTAAAAAATTGGACTAACTGCCATAAGAAAAAAGCCACACGCAGAGAGAGGAGGGCACATGTGAAAATAAAGACAACAAACTGAAGCAAGAAAAAGATTCAACCATTTAAAAACAACGTATCTGTGACCTTCAGGTGTCCGTTGCAGCTGTACCTGATCTCCCTGTCGTGTATCGTGGAGGAGTACTGCAGATCCAGAGTCAGTCCCAGAGCGCTCAGACTCTCCGTCAGCTCCGCCAGAGCGCTGCTCTGCTGGCGGCTGTCCGCCTGCAGAACGGGAGGAATGGCAGTGAAACAACGTGCATCACCCCGCGGTGTGACCTCATAGTGAAACAACGTGCATCACCCCGCGGTGTGACCTCATAGTGAAACAACGTGCATCACCCCGCGGTGTGACCTCATGGTGAAACAACCTACTTCATCCTGTGAGGTGAGCAGATGGATCGTTTTCACCTTGCAGGGCGCTTTCAGCAGCATCTCACAGAACCGCAGGAAGTTGTACAACTGTAGTGGAGAGAATGGGGACACAGCGTGGTACAGTTTTAAGATGACATTACAATTTAGAAATATACATGAGATGTAAATATAAAGATACAAAGTGCTCTGTGAATCGGAAAATGTTGATGTGGATGCAGGAAAAGCAACTTTCAGAGCTCACACCAGGCTTATTATGAACTAAACTTCTCTTAAATTCATTTTAATTAACAACTACTGATTTCTCAATAACACAATGCAATTATGCATTATTCACACCATATTGAACAATCAAGTTTTTAATGAATATGCTTCTTCAACCCACTGATAATGAATCAGTCATACTTAGATAAATCAATCATTAAAGTTGTTTATCTGTTACAAATACAATACCAACGTTGACAATTTGAGGACATTACTTTTGTAACCTGATTAACCTAATTAAATTAGGTCTGGGAACTCTTCTTAGAGCACGTCAGATCTACTAGATATCGCCACCATTGATTAATTCGCCCTGAACAACACACCAGTATCCGGTTTTAACAGCTTTATTGGGAGCACATATTTGCAGCATTCAGCACTTTTTTGTTGTTTTTTGTTTTGTTTAATTTATTTTGTATACCTTTTATGTTGTTGTTTTACTTATTGTTATGTATATGTTTTTCTTCTTGTTTTTTTTTGTTATTAGTTATAGTCTTTACATAATGTGTATCCTCACCATTTCACTGTGTGATATGTTGTCAATTCTTATTTGTGAGGTATACATTGTACTACAAGTCTTGTTTTGTAATTTCTAAAAATAAATCATACATTTAAAATAACTTATTAAATTAGGAATGTGCACCATCTAGGATATTTCACCCTATTAACATCTCAGGATACATTAATAAAGCACCATGTGTAGGTAATGATGGTGTATTTAGTGGTGTATATTGTCATTTAAACCAAACAAAGTTACCATTAATCATAAAGACCAGCTTCCACAAAGTGACACTGGAGCTTCTGGAGCAAGGCAACACACTCGGGTCGTACTCACTTGGTGCGTGTGCCGTACGTACGGGTCCTGAACCCAGACCTCTGTGAGTAGCGCGTTCACGTAGGGCTTGAACAGAGCCTCGTAGCTGTAACCAGTCGCATCCTCTGATATCCTAATCTGCTCGTGGTACTTCCCGTCTGACCACAGGAGACAAGTATAGGAGTTAGGACGCACAGAGAGCAACCGACAACAACACAATCCTATTTGCTCGTCATGTACACTAGCGTTAAAAAGTTTGGAGTCACTTAGAAATGTCCTTATCTTTCAAAGAAAAGCATGTTTTTTGAATGAAGATAACATTAAATTATTAAGAAATGCACTCTATACATTATTAACGTGGTAAATGACTATTCTAGGTTGAAACACCTGTTTAAAAAAAATATATATCCACACGGTTGTATAGAGGCCCATCTCCAGTCTTCTAATGGCACATTGTGTTATCGCCTTAGAAGACTAACGGAGGGGTAGAATTTTAGAAAACCCTTTTGTTATGTTAGCACAGCTGAAAACAGTTATGCTGGTCGGAGAAGCTTTTCAACTGGCCTTCCTTTTGAGCTTGAAGTCTGAAGAACACAATTCATATTTAAAATAAAATCATTATTTCTAACCTTGTCAATGTATTTACTATATTTTCTATTCATTTTGAAATTCATTGGATAAATAAAAGTGAGTTTTCATGGAAAACACAAACTTGTCTCGTTGGGGGACCCCAGACTTGTGAACGGTAGTATATATATATATATATATATATATATATATATATATATATATATATATATATATATATATATTAGTAGTGTATATTCCGTAAACGCGTCCTCACCTTCCTTCATCTGGTTCACGTGCTCTTTGATCTGCTCCGCTCGCTCCATGTAGCCCTTTATCTTCTCCCGGAAGTGGCCCCTCTTCGAGTCATCTTTCACCGCTGCCCGGGAACAAGAGCACAACCCGCGTGATGGTGCGTGAGGTCACCGCGCCGGTGTTCTGTCATTTCATGCTACTTGTCGAGAACTGCTACCTTGTGGTATTGCGCATGCGCCGAGTCGATTTTCCGAGTTTTTTTGACACGCCCATAATGTTTTGCAACCCTGTCGATGCACGTCTGATAACGGGGAGTGACATCCTCAAAATCCAGATTATTTCCACTTTTGGCCTAGTTAAAAGTACATTCAGCATGTATATTGTACAGGTAGTAATAATATGTAGTAATGACATGTAGATTAATGAGTGATAAACAGTTGATATTTCTTTTGTGTCAACAAATTATTGTAGACATGAGTTTGTTCACATTATCATAATAAAGCACTGGTTTATTATTAGGGTATTTAGTGTTGAAGATAAACACTTTAACAGTGAAAAGTGAAACATTGAACTTTGAAAGAAAAGCATATTTTGATAGTACAACAACATGCATTCATGTAAGAATGCTAAATTGAATTATATCAGGGGTAGCATATTTCGATAGTACAATACATCCTATAAAATAATGCTCCTGCTAACCCCATGCATTTATGTAAGAATGCTAAATTGATTTATTTCAGGGGTAGCATATTGTGATAGTACAATAACATCCTATCAGATAGGGTAGCATGAATCGATACACACCTATCGGTTTATGCAGCGGGTAGCACATTCTGACAAGGCAGCAAACAATGACAGAACACCGCGCCCCGCGGGCTCCGTGTCCGCGTCGCGTTACCTTTCAGCACGTCCATGAGCAGCTGCATGCCCTCCTGGTAGCAGACCAGCGCCTCCTGGAAGCGGCCGCCGTGGTCCAGCTCCACCGCCCGCTTCAGGACGGAGACGGCGGACGTCTCCATCCCCGCCGCGAGGTTCTGGGTCATTATTCCGCGTGTCCTTGGTCTTCTCCCGGGCTTCTAGGAACGCAACAGGGGAGTCATGCTCATCTCCAGTCGGGAAAGACACCGAAAGAAAGTGGGGCCACCTTCCTGGTTGACAGCTACACTGGTGCGCCACGAAAACAATTCCCGCGGGAAACTTAAGGGTGGAACTTTCCACCGTCTGGAATTATTATCCCCAATACTATAGACAAAGACCACACAAATTAATTAAATATATTAATACCACATCTGATATAAATAAATAGCATATTTGTTCCTTTAATACGATCTTAAACATTGACCAAAGAAAAAGCTCTGGGAACATTTATCGGGGGAATATTTGTCATACCGGAGGTGTTTTAATGGGACACCTTCACGCTTCCGGTGTAGAAACATGGAGGCGGCGACGCGGCGTGATTGTTGTGTTTCTCTGATGTTTTTCGGCTCTTGAATTCACGATATTCTAGTGAATTTCTTGAATTTGACTTTAATATATTTTCATTTGTGTTTTTGATCATAACGTTTGATCCACGCGCTTTATCTCGCAGCAGCAGGGCAGTGCGTGCACGTTAACCTTGGCGTGCGTGACTTCTTCTTCTCTTGCTGGTGACCCACCGGCCGATCCAACATGTCGGCGGTCTGTCGCGGGTTGAGCTCTCTGTCCCTTAAGGTACGGACTCCACTTGGCATTTATGTTATTGTTTTAATGTTTAGAACCTTCAGAACTGACCGACTCTTATAACGCGTTAAAACAAAAGACTATTCTGTGAAGGTAATTTGTATTTAAAAGTGAGGATGCTCTGCATGTCTTCGTCTTGAATTTGATGATATAACGATGTATATCTTTTGTGCAATACATTTAGCAACTCTAGCCTTTAACTCGTTTGCTGTGCTCAAAGATGCACACTCATTGTCCGATGATAAACTGATCATTAATCCCAATGGCCATGCAACTGAGAATGCAGGTTATTAGTGTTGTGAAAAGAAGAAGAAGAAGAAGCTAATTGTACCCAACAGATGAAAGTACTTATTTATTTCTCAGCGTTGCAAAAATGATCCTCTAAATTAACGAATACTGCTTATATTAGAGGGTTGGCGATCCTAGTATATACAACATGTTTGTTTGTTTGTTGACACTTTGTTTATTGCTGAGATAAACATACTGACATGCATACAGAACATGAAAGAGACTCTAGCCCTAAATCACAGGCTCTATTAAATGTGTATTGTCTCCAAGTTGTGTGCTCTTTATATCAGGGAACACATCTGCCTTTTAGCCTCTTCTATATTACATCGTGGTGCTTGTTTGTTTGTTTACAGATCCTGGCGAAAGCTTCACTTGCGCCGCCCTGCCCGTGGTTGGTGTCCGCACGCAGCAGATTTACCAAAGCAAGAATCCCAAAAGAGGTACGAATCGAGTCAAAAGTGCCAGCAGGTTCGCCGTATGCCAAAGAGTTGCAAATGTGCTTACAGGGTTCGTACGGTCATGGGAAACCTGGAAAAGTCATGGAATTTTAAAATGTTCATTTCCAGGCCTGGAAAAGTCATGGAAAAAACTTAAATCATAAAAAGTCTTGGAAAAGTCATGGAAATGTGTTATAATCACATGTTCATTTACGCCAAGTTTGAAATAATTAATATGTTTTAGAAAGAAAGACTCAAAATATGGCCGCGCAATTTTCTTTTTTTTTCGCGTTGCAAGTGAACGCACCGTAACTGGAAAGTTCGTCGCCCATAGCTCGGGAAGCAAATGTTTATTCTTTAAATAAAATAGTGTCTCTTATTCATTTGTTTCATTAAATGTATTCTGTATGCTTTGGAATTCACATTGTTTAAATACTAAATGTTCTCACTTTTTCATGTATAAACCGAGATTTCAGTTTGGTCCTGGAAATGTGGTTTAAAGTCATGGAAATCCACTGGTCAACATGTGAAAGAACCCTGTGCTTACTTGTTTACAGACTTGCACCAGTTGAGTACTATGCCAACGGAAATAGTTGTTGTCACTTTAATATGTTGGTCCTGTCTTGCAGAGCCGCGTTGTTTCAATTCATTTGAATACCTTAGTCATGTTAGTTTGTATTCAGCTCACATGGTTCATATTGGTAGATTACCTGGGGTGTGTGTGTGGGCCAGTCTCCATTACAAACCAATCCAGACATGGTGATGATGATGATGATGATGATGATGATGATGATGATGATGACGCTTTGTTTTGTGTTATGGGACTCAACCTTTTCAATCTCGATCAGAGAAAACAAATACGACATGAAATGCGTACTTACATTCGACAGATACACCCCAGATGATGTGTCTCTGGGCTCCTCGGGGGGGTCGATCAGTGAAGAAATAGGCGTCACAAAAAGATGTCCACGAACCGAGTATTACGTTTTAAAACTGCAAGGCAGCAAGTGTTTTATTCAAAAAATCATCTAGATCACCGCCACTACGCTCCGTCACGGACCAACAGAACTCTGCAAAGTTCTCTTTTCCGGGGCTGTGCTCCTCTGGTCGTCACCTTTTATACTTTTTGGCTCATCCTCTTTTTTACCAGACATACGTGGTTCCCCCCCCCCCCCCCCTCTCCTTCCTCATCAGGAGAGGTTCCGGGGAGACCGTTTGGCTTCTCCTCAAAGAGGAGACGCGTGGTCCTTGGTGGATTGAGACGAGCTTTCTGACACTTTTATGCGTGCAAAAACAGAAAGGAGACGCGTTGTCCTCTTTCTGACCCTTTAATGGGCGCTTGTCCCCCCATCACTCAGGTTTTTGGATGGAAAAGCCCTTTTCACAGTTCCTTTCATATACATGATTTCTGAGACTTCACGTGGGCGGTGACACAGTATAACCGGGGGTAAGGATACAAACGTAAGGAATACATATATTGCATGAAGATCCCACAATGTCGTTATACTGTCATGTTGACACACATTCATCTCTGCTGGGGTTTATGCGCTCCGCAGATACATGGTCTCTTGCCCATGTGGTTAGGCCATAAAACCTGACATATTAAAACAGGGGGTTTCCCTGGATTCTGCAGGAAGTGCGGTGTTTCCATCTCATGTGGACGTGGGGCTCCGGGTCCGCTCGGACGGAGAGTCACTGGTTGAAAAGGCCTGAGAGACCAAATGGGACGTGAGGGCTTCTCCCGCCTGGCTCGTCTCTGATCTCCCCCCCGGTGTCCTGGACTCGTCTGTTTGACCCGACATCCACTTCTCTCCGTCCGCAGGCCTGATTAATACCTGATTGCAGACCCGATTGTGTTGGTTTAGTGCATCTGGTGTCTCTTTAGATATATGGTAGTACCTAACATATGGGGTTTTATAGTCCCCACCTCCCGGTGAGCGATCTCCCTGCTGGCCTTCCGACCTATGAGAAATTCAGTTATTTGCCCCACGTCTAACAGCGCATCGGGACGAATGTCACCAAAAGAGTCACTTGGTTCAATCCCCGCCCTAGTCGATGTGTCCTTGAGCAAGACACTTAACCCTGAATTGCTCCCTGTAGCTGTGTCTACGGTGTATGATTGTAACAGGATTGTAAGTCACTTTGGATAAAAGCGTCAGCTAAATGACATGTCATGTAATGTAAAAGAAGAAGAGTATGAGGCATTTATAAATGATTAAAGTGTCACTTTCTCAGTCGTCAGGGTTCAAAGTTCAAGTGTTTTTTCTTCACAGCTGTTTGCAGAGAGATCAAAAGAACACGAGAAATACGGGGGCGATCCCGACCAGCCTCACAAACTGCACCTGGTGACACGAGTGAAAAGTGTGATGCGAAGGCCGTATTGGGAGAAAGAGATAGTGAAACACCTGGGGCTCGGAAAGGTGCGGCTTCTGTTTAGTCCTATTGTTTTACAAAATAAAACAAAGACATTCTTTGGACAACTAACCTTCACAGGTGTCTGTAGCCATGTGAGAAATGTACGATACTGAGGTGTATTATCTGTGTAAATGGGTCATGTTTGGTTCTTTTTATACCTACAAAATAAGCATGAATTAGCATATCATTAAGCATTATACACAGTGTGTGTGTGTGTGTTTTAACTTTGCCTTGTGGACTAAATATACTGCTTTCATTAATGATGTCCCTCTGCTCTGTCGTGTATTTAGGCACACACATCTGTAATTCACAAAAATACGCCTGCAGTCAATAGCCAACTGAAGTTCATCAAGCACCTTATACGGTAAGAAGAAAAACTCAAGTCTGCTCATCAAGCATGCAGAAAAAGAAGAGAAGAGTTTTGTTATTTTAGAACATTTGATCAAATATCTATTGACGCTATTCGTCTGGACATTTAAAGAGACCGTTTGTATAATTCTTATTCTTCTTATCGTCTCCTGGACTGCAGGGTCCAGCCTCTGAGGACGCCCTACGGACTCCCTGCTGAGCAGGACATGGGCGACGCCTACATCAACAGCAAAGGAGAGTTGATCGTTCGTCGCCTCCTCCAGCCTGTCGAGCCCAAGGCCATCGAGTCGTAGCGCCACGTTCAATCGTGTCAAGAGTTACGTTCATAAATATCTTTTGCTTCCTGTTGCGGTGCCGATAAACTCAAAGTTGTTTTGAATGAGTTACGGAGATAATAACTTACCAGTCATTTATGATTGAAATCTTGCTGTTTTTCATGACAAGTTAGCAACAGAATTCTTTATTAAACCACATAAATTAAAAATCTTTAATGAAATGCAGCCTGTTGCCCTTTTGGTTTGTTTTGTGGTGACGGCCTCTCTCGCATGTCCTGAGTCCGGTAACCAACGTCTGCTCACAGGCGCCTTCATGAAGGTTCTAAAGGTGGACCTCTTTTGGACTGAAGATGTCATCTGTCCAACCTGGAGAGGGATCCTCTTGAAGGTTGAAGGTTTTGTCACTTCCTCCCAGTGTAGTGAAAAGAAATTTCCATTCGAGTTTTCCTGATCAGGTGCGAGGTCAAAGGTCAAGGATGTCGTATCTGTACAGATTGTAAAGCCCCGAGTCAAAATAGTGATGAAGGGCTATAAAGAATAAACTGTAATTAAATCATCATCTATGTATCATTTACAGTTAGTATACACCAATCAACACAAAGAAAAGCTCTAAACTTTAGAGGTGTTCTAGGGAGGTGGGGACCTGCATGTTGGCTAGTTAAAAATCTGACACATTGATCCGTTTCAATAAATAATTTTCAAGGAGAGGTCGACCAAAAACAATATTGTTTACATTTAGTTTATTAATATTAAGTTAAACTCTTGCTACAAGTAACTCATGTAAATGCTAAAAGATATTTTAATGAGAATTGATAAGAAACATGAACAACTAAACGAGCTCGCCCATCACTCGAGACAGGTTCACGGTGTTGGTCAAAGATGAAGAGCTAGTTGAGATGATTGGTCGAATGGTTCAGTGAAACACGGTGTCCTCTACATGGTTCTTTGTTCTTGAAGTGGACAGCAAAATGACCAACAATTTAATAAAGGCTGAAAAGAAAAATAATTTTAAAATGTTGCAATAGGGACGGGTATCTTTGGATTGTATCGTTACTGCTCATCAGTTCGGTTCCTTGCCGATACACAGATGGCATCACTATGCATTTCTGCAGCTTCGTGTTTTGTCTGCATTGCTGGCATTTCCTCGGGATACATCCTTATTTGTATAAAAAAAAAACTTGAATGCATGAACAAGTCACTGACAGACAGGGGGAAGACAAATCTAGAGTGGGCTGCCTGCTAAACTTCGCCCTGGGAGAGAGAACCAGACAAATGTAGGAGCATTTCAATCGTCTTCGGAGTCAGAATCGGTGTCGTAAGTTCCCCCTCGGATGGTTTTCTTCTCCACCTTCGTGATCTTTGTGCCCGACTTGTGTGTCATTGTCGGAGGCTCCATGATGTTGCCGCTGCAACAGGAAAGAAAAGACGTTAAAAATCAGGTTGCGTATTGTTTTCTCATTGCTGCAATTCTGTAGCTATGCCGCCTAAAGAAAAGTGCCGGTGCGAGTCTACTGCACGCCTCACCTGTAGTTAATAACATCCGCACAGCCGAGTCTCCATTCAAGCATCTCTGTTGAAAACTCATCCGTGTTTCCCAGGTCAGCGAACCCGACCACGAAGTCCTTTGTTTTTCCATCGATCAGCAGAGCCAGCGTCGGAATAATCTTGACCCGCAGCTTCTCAGTCAGAAACGGGGCCTTCTCCACATTCAGTTTGATGAATTTGGTCTCGACATGCTTCTTTGACAAGATGGCCAAGTGTTTGTCGACGATCTTGCATCTATATTTAAAACAAATAAAGAAGACAGAATGAGTTCAGCAATCCAATGACAAGGCACTCGTTTCAATTAACTAGAAGCAGCGACTCCGGGCCCTGAAAGGTTTATGCCTTCTTTAAAAAGAAAAGTAGCTCAATTGGGAGCTGCAAGAACAGATTTACTTTACAGATTTTGTTTCCAATTAACAATTAGTAGTAGGGTTAAGTCAATTATTTAAATACAGCCCAATATCACAAATTTGAATTTTCCAATCCATGCAGCTACTTTACTACACCCTGGTACACCTGTTGCTCCGTCACCACGATCAATAAATACAACTTACCTGAAGGTGGAACTTCTGTAGAAGTGGCAGACAACATTCTTGCTCTCTTTGACCTCGCTGAAGAAGTCTTTCTCACTTGCGATTTCTCGGTACTCCCCATGGCCTTTAGACAACCACTCCTTCAAAAGGAGAGAACTCGGGTGAGGAGCAGAACAATGAAACTGGCTCATATATATATATATATATATATATATATATATATATATATATATATATATATATATATATATATATTTATTCGAGCACAAAGACGACATGCAGTCCATTTTGTTGGCTGATCCAAGATGTTTCAAAAGCATTTTCCCATGACAGATCCACTTGTACGACTGATGCATCAACCCCCCCCCCCCCCCCCCCCCCTCCTCCCAACAATGGTTTAGATGAAAACAGTAATACTCCCTTCATCATTGACCATTGAGTTAAACACCATTTGAAGTGTCATTCATATATATTTTGCAGTGGTTTCTGATGTGCTCTAAATGTTGTACATGATGTAACGAGGGCGTTCTCTGAATGTCCCAGATAGTTCAATTAGCTTCAGACACTGACGATAACTGAAGAAAACATCCCACATACCTGCTTCTGTTTCTGGGCTTTTTTAAGCGCCTCTAACCGCTTCTCCTTCAGTCTTTCCAAATCGTCTTCATCCATTTCATTCAGTTTGCTCAGCTCTGCATCCACCTTCTCCTCCACCATCCGGGCCGATTCCTCCAAAACCTTGGCCAAGATGTCCATTTGGTTGGCCATGGCTGCCGGCTCAAAGTGAAACTGTCTCTGGATCTGAGGGTACAAAACAGATCATTTCAACTGAAACATAAAGATAGAAAACATAGAAGTTAAAAGGTGTCAGTTGAGATGTTACTGCCTAAAAACAACAATAATGTCAAAGACGATTACAAATGCGAAATGTATACAGAGCCAGTTTATTAGGTACAGTACATTTGGCTGAAACTAATGCACCCCGTCATTAAATCCTCCCTTTGTGAAGGTTATAATGTTCAACTTTAGTTCACTTTTTGTAGGTTTTGATTCAATATGATGACCATGTTGGAGCCTGTAGTTTGCGACGATGTTGAGGTGTGTCGATGTTTTTAATTGGCTGCATTAATTATAAACGGGTTTGACACAATATTTGAAACGGTTTAATTAAATACTGAGACACATCATGTGTTATAACATATAACATAACACAGCGGACAGAAAGCCCTGATGACGTCAGGGCGCACCTTCTTCGTGCTGATTGTTAGCTTCAGACTAGCTGCGTAAACGTACTTGTTATGGGCGTCTATCCGTTCCGACACTTCCTTTGAAGCTTCCTGAACATGTGATCATTGCACGGCAGGTCGTAGAGGAATGTAGCGCGTTCACTTCCGCCAGCATACACGAAACAAGTTAGTTAGCTAGTTAGTTAGCTCGACAATACTACGCTAGCCTGCTAAGCTAGCTGACGTCGTTAGCCACGCGAGTCCCGTAGACGTCAACAGTCACGCGGACAACGATAACCCCGCGACTCGCGTGTCTGAATAACCCCAACGACGTGCTGTGTGGACGTGGTAAGTCGCATCCGCACCGGGTTAGAGGAGTGGTTACCTGATGGAGCTCGCCGACACGTCGGTGTTTGCGCAAAATGCAAACAGTCGCTGCGTAATAAGAAAGGTCTGAGCAGCACGCCGGTGTGACGTCACACTACATCCGGGCATTTCTTAACGATCTATTATCTGCACAAAGCTAACCTGCTTTGTGAAGGAAAACTAATAAACTATGGCTTTACAGCTTCAACTTCGGACAACATATTGCCTGTATTGAGAAAAAAAATATTACATATATATACATATATATATATATATATATATATATATATATATATATATATATATATATATATATATATATATATATAATGCTCTATGTGCACCCGCTGCTGTGATCCTGCAATTTCCCCACTGTATGACAAATAAAGGAATATCTTATGTAGTGACACTCCGTCTAGTTCTGGGGTCTTATGTACCACTCGTTTGAGCTCAGTCCTTTTAGAAAGCTATTAATTAAAACGCGTGTGACACAAGTGGTTTGTTCATAAAAAATGGTGTTTACTAAAACAAAAACCTAAAGTTACAGGTACACAGGTCACACGGTCAACAAAAACTATATCGCTTCCATCTCTCTGAACTCAAAAACAAGACTGACAGCTCAACGCACAGCTGATATAGTGACGTGACGTCATCTGATTGGACGCTTAGATTCTAACAAATTATTAAGCTTTTAAATATAATACTAAATTATAAATGTTAAAATACATTCTTTCAAATCATAATAAAAAAGATGTATCTTTAGTTAACATTTTAAATCTTTTTAAACTAAATTACTATAACAAATTAAATCAGTGTTTTCCCAACAGTGTCATCTTGATGGGAAAGCCTTTTACTATACAGATTGTAACTTTAAACAATGACAAAACAAATAATACATAGTTTACAGTTTATTACCAAGATTTAGAAAACTTACAAACAAGTTCACAGCTTTAGGTCTTCAGGCACAAGCCAGTTTATAGAAGACAAGACTGGCCAATTGTAACTTCTGGAGAGATCTGACGGGTGAAGAGAAGCAAACGTCTTGAAAGTGAGTGGAGACTTGCACATTCTGAATTACATTCATTTTAACAAGTTAAAAAACATTTGACTGACGACCAAAATGATTGATTTGGTTTGCATATAGGGGACACTGCTTTAAAACAAACGTTTCCACCACACACGCGCACACACACGCACACACGCACACACACGCACACACACACACGCACACACATCTGAGATGGTGAGATCGCCAGCCAGCCACATCGGCTGAGTACTACTTATCACCAATCATGAGCGTTAACGTCACAGAAATACAATGACTTAGCCAGACGTACACATGTCTCCAATGTATAATGTACACAAGTACATACGTTGAGTTATAAATTAAGGTCACCTATTTCTCTGCAAATCCAGAAGTATTTCAATATTCAGATATGTAAAACAGGTAACTAGGCTGGAAACACAATAGAAAAGATTGACTTCAGATACAAAGGCTGTATGAAATGTTCCATGATCTTAAGGGGCATCTCGCTTGCTGATGAAAACATAACTGCATAGGCTACTTATTGATTGGCATGAGCTCTGTCCACATCCTCCCAGTCAGAGTGCTACTGAGAATCAACAGTTAACCTCACATGAAGAGCTTTGACCAGCTTCAGATGTCCATGATGCAACACCCACGAGCAATTAAAGAGCCAGAAGATTTTACAATTTCAAGACGGTTACTAAGAATTCACTACATGTAAACAATACAAGGAGGTACACCCTTCAATTACATCTTTTCTTTTAAAACTTTGAACAAGTATCTTTAAAAACATTATTTACATACTATAATGACACGGTTTGGCACTTTTTCTGCAAGAGACGAGAAGAAAAAAGATACTACTGTATGCAGCAGAACAGATTTTAGATGGTTAAATAGTTCAAAGGTCAGTTCTAGTGGCATGGCGCTCCAAAGAAATGTTGATGAAAAACAATATATTTTATTCCTATAATTTCTCGCAAGACTTTCTCACTAACTATAACAAAAAAGTGCTTTAATGACGTCTAAACATGATGATTGTGTTTATCAGTCGTTCTCTGAAACCTAGACTGATGCCACTGCATACGTGGTAAAGAAACCCTCAGAATGTGCCTGTGTCACAATATTTAAACCGTAGGAACACAACGCAGAAGTCATCTGCTACTTCAAAAAACACTCATCAGGACAGACATGTAAAACCCTGTAAAAGCATGTCTTGTTTAAGAAATAGTTCAGCAAAATCCTTATATAAAATGTCACATTTATTTATAAAAGAATGATGACAGATTATGAAATGGCAAAGAAAACGCTACAATTATCACTGTTTTTGGCGAAGTAGATTCAAAGTAAATGTTCCGCCTTTCAGTTTGTGTCACTTGTCCCTTAAAAGAGAAAGTACAGTCGAGGAGGAACTGTCCAAACTGAAATGTGGGCATGGCTCATGTAACACTTTCATACGGCGTGTGAAAAAAGAAGAAAAACAACATCGCCGTACGTCTCGTTCTCAGGAGGCCACTGAGGACCTGAAGTTGCAGACGTCGTACTTCGTATTGCAGATGACCTTGTATGACCTTGTATGACCTTGTGAGACCTTGTGAGTGGGGGTGGAGTGGGGTCACGCAGTGAAAGGAGAACTCCCGCCTCCTTCATGCTACCTTCAGGGTGCTACCATACGCCTGCTGCACAACCACCTGCACATTGTCCAGGATGAAGTCAAAAGCCATGCTCCAAACCGACTCCACCGACTGCTGCATGAGCCTGCGGAGAGAAGGTCGAGAGGTCACACGAGGAACTACTGAAAGCAAGAAAAGAACGAAAGAGGGGGACGCAGAGAAATGGAGGGTTTGATCCGTTCAGTACCTCTTCATATATTTTATAATGAAATCCAACTTCTCCAGATCTTTGTCCTCAATTAGATCAGTGCAGTATTTCACCACCTGCAGGATGTCCTCCTCCATCGGGTCTAACAAGTAAGAAGGGGATAAATATGCATTAAACACAGGCGACTGCACGAGTCGGCCCCAAGGCGGCGCCGTCCGTCAGCGTACCTGTTATGGTGGTGACCCATTCCCGGAGAAGTGTTCTAATGTCCGTCAGGTCGTAGGCGCCGGCCAACACGGGGGCAGGGCGAGGGATGAACGTGGCCAGAGGCTCTGGGAGGTCGGGTTTGGAGGTCGATGTCGAGGGACCACGTTCAGCCTGAAGGGGAGAGTCGTGTGAGCCGGATACATCGCAAACTGCCAGGAACTCTCGGGCCACAGACGGCCACGTCTTCATGCATGAAGCCGTCGGCTCACCCGTGATGTGTTCATGGACTCCCGTGATTTCTTTGAGGGCGGGAGCGTTTTGCCCGGGCTGTTCGCCGCGTGACGCCTCTTCTGAGGGGAAGGACCTTTCTTCCCGGGGCTCGCTGCATTCTTCTTCTTGTAGCGCCGCTTCACTCGACCGAGGACGATTCCGATTCCCGACTGCTTGAGCTGCAGCAGTGGATTCTTCTGGTCCACTGCTCACACATCCAGAGGAAACGCATGAGACGGTCAGAATGTGCACGCGGACAACAGCAGAAACACAGCGAAGCTCCTTTACAACAAAGTCCCCTGGAGGCTTACAGATTTTTTCCTGAGGCTGGACATTTGTTACGCGGTTGTAGGCGGACTTCAGCTCGGCCTGCAGCTCTTTGGGAAGGGCGGCAAATACGTCTGGATCAACCTGTAGTCAGAAACAGAGGGACTTAGTGAAAATAAACACCTAGTCACGGCCAATGAAATCAGCCTCAGATAAATGTGTAAAGATGTGCAGAGGTATGAAGAACAGCTCACCGATCAAAATAAAAAAGGGGCTTTGTGAGCATTGCTCCAGACATTTTCACTTATTCATTTCATATTTCAGCTATTTCCAGACATTTTCACTTATTCATTTCATATTTCAGCTATTTCCAGACATTTTCACTTATTCATTTCATATTTCAGCTATTTCCAGACATTTTAACTTATTCATTTCATATTTCAGCTATTTTCAAACCTTTTCAGCAATTTATTTTTTATTTTTCAGCTTAAAACTTTCAGCATTCCAACGCATTTTCAGCAGGAAATGCATTTTGTAGTTAAGTATTGATATTAAGTATTGATATTTCAAATTTTCCTGTGACAACTTGGCTTTCTGATACATCAGCGAAAGTCAAAAATCAAAGACGGTTGCTTTCTTACCTGCGAGAAACTCGGCAGCTCCAGTACAATCCCCAGACTGTCTGGCTGGTTTGGAATCTGTAGCAGCAGCGTGCCGACGGGTGGAGCGTACAGGGGGGGAGGATGAGGAGGGGAGGGCTGAGGAAGAGGAGCAGAGGGCTGTGGACTGGGCGCCTGATGGTTACTTGCTCTCCCCTCACGGTCACTCCATGACCGCTCCACCTGTTCCCTCAGCTCCACGGGCAACGCCTCCAACACGGAGCGGTCCACCTGGGGGATCAGAGAAACAGCGAGAGGTTGAGAACATTCAACTCCATCGCTCTTGCTTGAATCAAAGTCGGGCGTCTTCTTCAAAGCCTGACCTGCGAAGGGGAGGGGATCTCGATGCTGAAGTTGAGACGCGCTCGAGGCTGTTTGGGAGTCCGGCTGCATGCCTGCTGGTCTCGGCTCGTCCCTGGGACCGGCTCGGGAGAGGACCGCGGGTGAGAAGAGGAGACGGACGACGGGCCTGTGGGCGAGGGAACATTAACCGGATGTGCGTTAGTGTCACTGATCTGGAACAACAAAGATCAGGGTTCTTTCACATGTTGACCAGTGGATTTCCAGGACTTTAAACCAAATGTCCAGGACCAAACTGAAATCTAGATTTATACGTGAAAAGTGTATTTAAACATTTAGTATTTAAACAATGTGAATTTCAAAGCATACAGTATAAATTTAATGAAACAAATGAATAAGAGACAATATTTTATTTAAAGAATAAACATTTGCTTCCCGAGCTATGGCCATCGAACTTTCCAGTTACGGTGCGTTCACTTGCAACGCGGGAAAAAATTAAAATTGCGCCGCCAGTATGAGAGCGTACGCCGGCTTATATTTAGAGTCTTTCTTCCTAAAACATTCATTATTTCAAACTAGGCGTGAATGAACATGTGAATATAACAAATCTTCATGACTTTTCCAAAACTTTTGTGATTTAAGTTTTTTCCATGACTTTTCCAGGCCTGGAAATGACCATTTTAAAATTCCATGACTTTTCCAGGTTTTCCATGAGCGTACGAACCCCGAAAGACAGAAACTGAAAGACAAAAGACTTTCACAAACCTCTGTTGCTCGATCGCAGGCTCACCCCCCGGCCCAGCAGCAGCTCTTTGATGGAGCGTGTCCCGGGGCCCGCAGAGTCCTGGGGGACGGAGGGATGTCCGTCCAGAAGCTGAACCTGGATGCCGACTCCTCTCATTTCCTGAACCTGCAACTTCATGGCGTGGAACAGCTTGATGACCGCGGCGGCGATCAGCTGCCCGCTGTCGGTGGACTGAGGCAGCATCACAGTCCTGACCGGGAAGGAGACGGATGGAAATGTATGCAAGACGTGACATGGAGAGATGACATAATCAAGCATCTGCAGCATCCACAGAGGAAGACCGCTTTCTTTTTCTATATATATATATATTTTTTATTTTTTATTTTAAGGCAAGTACACAAAGAGATAGTGCAATTGTGATACATTTAGCTTTTTTTCTTTTTCAACCAACAACCTCTTAATTGAGGATACACAAAACTAATCTAATGAAAAATAATAATACAAAATAAAAAAAAATAATTAGTAAATGAAGAGTTATATAAAATCAACGATACACGATAGCGGCTCGAAAGGCACCCCTGTCTTACCTGGCGAGGTTGTCACATATGCCGTGACCGCCGTATTTAGCCGATTCCAGCGGCGCTCCAGCCTTGCGGACCATGACTTTGAGGGTGACCCTGCGCCCCCGCAGCCCTGCTTCTTGTAAACGCTTTTGCACCTCCATGGACAAGTTAGTCAGGAAAGACTCTGCCTCATCAACCTAGTCGACAGATGTCGGGAGGGACAAGGGGGTCAGCGAGAGACGGGCGGGAAAAGCAAAGAGGATAACAGGGTTCTTACACACGTTGACCAGTGGATTTACAGGACTTTTCCATGACTTTAAACCAAATGTCCAGGACCAAACTGAAATCTCGGTTTATACATGAAAAAGTGAGAACATTTAGTATTTAAACAATGTGAATTCCAAAGCATACAGTATACATTTAATGAAACAAATGAATGAGACCGTATTTTATCTAAAGAATAAACATTTGCTTCCCGAGCTATGGCCATCGAACTTTCCAGTTACGGTGCGTTCACTTGCAACGCAGGAAAAAAAGAAAAGTGCGTGCCAGTATAAGAGCGTACGCCGGCTTATATTTAGAGTCTTTCTTCCTAAAACATTCATTATTTCAAACTCGGCGTAAATGAACATGTGAATATAACAAATGTCCATGACTTTTTCAAAACTTTTGTGATTTAATTTTTTTCATGACTTTTCCAGGCCTGGAAATGACAGGTTTTCCATGAGCGTAAGAACCCTGGGATAAGAAAGATGAAACTGAGGGGGGAGGAAGTAGGACGAACCCCGGTAAAGCGGATGTTGTAGTTCATCTCAGCTGAGACGGACTTCCTCTCCTTCTCGTAGCGGACCGGCCGGTCATCCAGGCCTCTGCTGAAGCGGAACAGCGTTTGTCCGGTCCGGGGCCCAAACTTCTTTTGCAGCTGAGTCAGAGTCACCTGCTGGAGGTCCCCACAGGACCTCACGCCCGTAGCAGAAAGCTTTCTGCCCATAACCGGCCCAACACCTGGGAGAAGGAACGACGGGTCGTCACACGTTTACCACAGGACCGCCGGTGGCCTGAGGACACGGCCAGCAGGGGGTGCTGTTGCTACCTGGTAAGCTGGTCACTGGCAGCTCCCTGATGAAATCATCCACCTCCTCAGGCTTCAGGAGGTGCTGCCCGTCGGGCTTGGCCTTCCGGGTGGCGAGGCGAGCCAAGAGGATGTTGGACCCTGAGCAGAGGAGCAGTCAGTCGGGTTTCTTCAAGAGGAACGCCGCCTCGGTGGATTGACACCAGACGGACATGAACTCACCCATGCCCACTGAAGCGCAGCATCCCGTCTTCTCCTTGATGTCGGCTCTGATCGCCTTGGCTAGCTCTTCCGGGTTGACGTTCAACTCGGCGAGGAGAGCGGAGCCGTCTATCAACACTTCATCACAGCTCAGAGCTTCGATATCATGGGTGTACCTGCAGAGAGCATATCAATGACTGAAACTGAAAACGCACCTTTAGACTATATCTGGATTAAAACTCAGATTATCACTTCAGTGGCTCTTAAATATCTTATTGTGGTACTTTTGTAGTTTGACTATGTTGAGGAAATGTTACTTTCTGTATTCTTGTTGTTAGTTTGTCCTCTAGGTTGAAATGCACTTATTGTGAGTCTCTTTGGATACAAGCGTCTGCTAAATGACATGTCATGTAATGTAATGAGGTCTTTTTGCCTGTAAACAGGGAGATGAGTGAAACCTTGAGCAGGAAGTCTTCTCACCCTGCCAGAGTCTCATACATGGTGAGGGCCACCTCTTTATAGGCCTCAAAGTCATACGGGACCGACTGCAGGGAGGGACACAGCTGTTTAGCTTTGCCAAAAAACATCCCGTTCCTCACACCCGCCTGCCTGAGAGAGACAGCTGTGATTAGTACAACACATATGTGTGCCGTTTGATATCAATCCCCATGAGTGTCTGTGTGCTTTTCTTTCTTACCTGGCTTCATAACTGCAGGACGCAATCTCGGCCATTGAGAGAGTAGCAGCATCCTGGTCCACCCCGCTAGGGTGGGAGTCAGGACCCTCTTGTGAAGGAGTTCTGTGTGGATCCTCATCTGCTCCAAGCAGACCAGGCGTACACAGAGTCAGGCATGCAACAATGAAGTAAGACCAGTACACGGAAATATAGGAGACCGGTCCGTGAAAATAAAGGTCAACATGCTCCGTGAGACCGTGAGCTACAGGTCAGGTGCTCTCACCAGGTTCAGGATGAGTGTGTTTCCTCTGGTAGTACTGCTGCTCCAGCTGAGGTTGGGCCCCAGGCCTCAGGGGCACGCTGCCCTGGCCACGGCTACTGGTCACCGCCACGGGCCGCCCTGCAGGACGCCATGGACCACATGAGACGGGTCCACACAGCAGGTGCCTCTCTTACACACACATTATATATACATACTACCGTTCAAAAGTTTGGGGTCACCCAACGAGAGAATGTTGTGTTTTCCATGAACACTCACTTTTATTTATCCAATGAATTGCAAAATGAATAGAAAATATAGTAAATACATTGACAAGGTCAGAAAGAATGATTGTTATTTTAAATATGAATTGTGTTCTTCAGACTTCAAGCTCAAAAGGAAGGCCAGTTGAAAAGCTTCTCTGACCAGCATAACTGTTTTCAGCTGTGCTAACATAACAAATATGGAGGACTAAAAATGACTTAAGTATAAATAAATAAATGAATAAATATAGGAATAAATAAATAAATCCTTAAATAAATGTATAAATGATTAAATAAATGTATAAATAAATAAATAAATATGGGAATGAATGAATATAAGTTATAAATCAACAGGATAACATTAAATAAATATATTTCTACATTTCTGTATTTCTTCATTTATGTGTCCACACGTATTTCTTCATTTATTTATGTGTGACATTTACGTGTCCGTATATTCAAATGAGCTGGGCGGTCCGAACCTCTGTCTAAAGCCTGATTGGTCGAGTCGGGGAGCAAGACAGAAGCAATCGATCCCTAGCACTTGGATCTGTAGACGAACAGCGTTTATTATGCCTTCTTGTCTGTACATTCTAAATACTACTGTTGAGTCACGGAATGTAATTTAAGGATGTTGTCAGCCGAGAAGTTAGTAGTTTAAGCAGCGCCGCCGCTCCCATAACGCGCACTACGCGCTGCGCGTAGGGCACCACATCCTGGGGGGGGGGCACCACAAAATAGGCAACTAAAACAACCCTCATAGTTATAATAATTATAACGGCGATATTATTTCAGTCTACGGCTCGCATCGCTTTGCGGTGCTGCGCGCGCCGACACATCCGCGTTTAGCACAGGTGAACACACATCCCCCCCCCCGACAACGCTGGCCGCGGGTCACTTTCCTATCTCAGAGGGGGCATCACGAAGGAGTTATGCGTAGGGCAACAACATGGCTAGCAACGGTACTGAGTTTAAGCATCAAATCTGTGGTCGGTTTATGGAGATTCAGCCTGATAAGGAGACTTGAGGTCCTGCTCGGGGACACGGAGCTCCGGGCGCCGAGCGCTCAGCGCCGCGTGGCCGCCGACAGCAGCCGGGTCTCGGAAGGACTTTTTTTAAATGTTCCGCTGGCTCTGATGTCTCCGTAGCGGCTAAACATGAGATATACATAGGTTTGGGAGGATCTAAAGAGCACAATAGTTTATTATTTATTAAAAGATAACGTTACGACAATTTGACTGAGGGTTAAGATTCATAACTTCATATTGTAGCACCCTGGGTCAGGAAAGCTACGAGACGTCGTATAGTTATTACCCTTTATTCGTAGCCTCGTAAGCGACAGTGAACACCGCAACACATTCTACTCCACTGTGAAGTATGCTACAGTGAATAATTGGAGTAAATTCATGAGCAACAGCAGTTGATGTGGTGACGTCACAAGACCAGAAAGACCGTCCTGCGTCCTCCAGAGTCTGGACCCCCAAGACCAGACCCCCAAGACCAGACCCCCAGGACCAGACCCCCAGGACCAGACCCCCAGGACCAGACTGCAAAATAACACAAGTCTGTTCTCAGTGTACTTGGAATTGATAAACGGCTGTAGTCAAAAAGCTGTCTCGGCTAACTCCTGCTAACGGCGAGCTGAGCGAGTCAACTTCAGCACCATGTGCCAGGCAGGAGAAGTAGTAGAGCACAACACAGCAGGTGCATCACACTCCTGTGACCAATCAGGCTTTAGACAGAGGTTCGGACCGCCCAGCTCATTTGAATATACGGACACGTAAATGTCACACATAAATAAATTAAGAAATACGTGTGGACACATAAATAGAGAAATAAATAAATTAAGAAATACAGAAATATATAAATATATTTATTTAATGATGTCCTGTTGATTTATAACCAGGCATGAAAACGGGTCAGGGGTGAAAAAGGTGAGAAGGATTTTTGTTGTTGGCATGAACAAGTCTTGAAGTCTCGGGTGCTCTTCTGAGTCTGTTCCTCGAGTCTGTTCTGCCTCTACCTGGTTGTCATGATCTTCCATCTATACCATACCTGCCATAAATATCATGATACTGATACAATACAATAAAAATAGTATACCATAAATACGAAAGTGGTATATTTATCTATAATAGTAATACATTAAAAAAAATAAAACTTGTGAGCAATGGTAAGGTACTGTAATCCTGTAATTTCCCCACTGAGGGACTAATAAAGGACTATCTTATCTTATCCTATCTTATCTAAATAAAATATCTGTATGGTTCACTTTTTACCAACTTTTTCAACACTTAACAAATGTCAGTAATATTAGTAATAGCCTAAAATATATTAATGAAACTACATGGAGCCATCATAGCATTGATTATACGCTATGAGGCCGTTAGTCTGTATCTGACCGGATGATACAGAGATCATGAGGATAAGCAGCTGTAGAGTTACACAACTTTACAGACTGAACTTAAAGATTTCACTTATTTTCATATTTTTAAAGCCGAAAAATCCGCCACTTAACGCCCCTCGTTGTGAGCGCAGCGCGTGCAAACGGCTCGACACGGAGCAGCGCGTGCGCTCTGATCTCTTTTAATGAAGTATCGATACTAAAATGATGGAGAATCACATCGCTCTTAACGTGCGGGTCCTTCGTTAGCATCGCTGCACCGCGCAGCGTGACAGCAGCAGATGTAGCGGCTAACATTCAAGCTAACCTTAAGCACCAAACGCTGAAGACATCTTGACGCTGATTGGCCGAGACGCGACACGTGCCATCAAAGATGTTTTATTGCGAAGAAGAGCACCACTCCATTTTCTCCGTGTCCCGCTCCGAATTTCGCCGAAACGTGAGGCATTCTCATGCCTGATAATTTAAGATAAATCTCAGAAACGATTTATAAAGATAAAACATAATTTCACTGTTTACTTTTATTTGTTAGTGTATGATTTGTCGACATTTTACGTGGCCATCCTTCCGCTAACTTTATCAAACCCTCGCGCGCTCCCGATCACCCCCCCCCGTGTGTGTGTGGAGGGGGGGGCGCCGTTGTTGGCGCACGCGTCACAGCATGACGTCGTTGTTGACGTCATGCTGCCTGCTCTTTGATCTTTGTCGTCACTGAATTGTATAAGTAGGAAAGAACCGTTTCAGTTTCTTTGAGAGTTTTGAACGAGTAGCACCGCGCACCCAGAGAGAAGTAAGCCGCATACAGAGAGAAGCAAGTCACAAAGAGAAGAAAACCGCAGAGTAAGATCATTTTGATAGCATTGGAGGACATGTATCATCAAACAACGTTCACTGGAGAAATGCAGCTGCCGGAGGGCTCGGAGCAGTGCATCATCCGTGATCAGGTTACCATCAGTGAGTCCGCTCAGAAGATCAAGGCCAGGAGGACTGAGCCACTCCGTAAAGACCTTTGCAGGGCAAAGGCCTCGGTCAGTTATCTGACCGAGTTGATGGATAAGACCACGTTGGATCAAGGCCTGAAGATCGGGCAGGGGGAGAGGGTAGGAAACATCGGGACAGTTGTCACCAAAGAAGAGATGGCTACGGGGATCGAGGCCAGGAGACCTAAGCCATCTAGGGAAGACCTTTGCAGGGCAAAGGCCTCGGTCAGAGCACTGACCGAGATGGATGACAACGGGATCAAGATTGATAATACCCTGAATATCGAGGAAGAAGAAAAGTTTGAAAGCATCAGGATCAACTTGATAAATACGACAGGGTCGGTTTGTCAAGTTGATCACCTGATTGGAGAAATGCGGTTGCCGGAGGACGTGCAGAACTGCATAATCCACGATCAGAAGGTTAACATCAGTGAGGACGCTCAGCAGACCCAAGCCTGGAGAACTGAGCTACTCGAGTTGATGGAGAACAGGAAGATCGAGTTCGATAACATTCTGAACCTCGAGCGGTTGGAAGTCAATCGGCTAACTGATGAGATTATGAAATTGAGAGGAAAACCAGCCGTCAAGAACACCAGCGACGAGGAGACTCTCAAGATTTATATTCAGAAATCAGATAAGCTGAAAAAGGACCTTTGGAAGTGGAAGCAGAAAACCGCTTCCACTCAGAGTGAGCTCCAGAGAGCCCAGGTTACCATCAAAGACCTGGAGGAGACCATTGCTTCTCTCAAGGAGCCAGTGAAGCCGACGCCTCTCGGTCTAGAGGCACCGGACAACACCCAGGTGGTGTTGGAGGAAAAGAACACCTTCCTCACAACTGAGCTCCACGCGGCCCAGGATAACATCAGAGACCTGGAGGAGACCATCGCAGCTCTGAATGAGACGGTAAACCGGGACAACACCCAGGTGGTGTTGGACGAGGTCACCAATCTCAAAGCAAAGCTGAAAGAAGCCAAGGTACAACACCGTAAATATACGAGGACCATCGCATATATGACGGAGGACCAGGCTGTTCAGCTTCGCGAGGCCCAGGCTGCGGCGCAGGAAGTGGAGGAGGAGAAAAACCATCTCCGCCAAGATCTCCACGCAGCCCAGGATACCATCAGAGACCTGCAGGACACCATTACTTCTCTCAAGGAGACAGTGGACCGGATGCCTCTTCGTCTAGAGGCACCCGGCAACACCCAGGTGGTGTTGGAGGAGAGTAACACCATCCTCAAAACTGAGCTCCACCCAGCCGACGACGACATCCAAGCCCAGCTGGAGACCATCGCTTCTTCCAACGCGGCGGCGAACCGCGTGCCTCTCGCTCGAAAGGCACCGGCCAACACCCAGGTGGTGTTGGAGGAGGAGAACACCTTCCTTAAAGCCGAGTTGACAGAAGCCAAGCTCCAGCACAGGAGGTATGCAAGGGCCATCGCTGACATGACTCAGCAGGCCATTGTGTTCAACCTGGAGGTTACGGATGCAACCAAGGACCTGCAGAGCGAGAACATCACTCTCCGGAGGGATCTCCGCGCAGCCAAGGTTACCATCGAAGGCCTGGTGCAAACCGTTTCTCTCAAGGAGCCAGTGAATCCGATGCCTCTCGGTCTAGAGGCACCGGACAACACCCAGGTGGTGTTGGAGGAGCAGAACACCTTCCTCAACACTGAGCTCCACGTTGCCCAACTCAAGATCAGAGACCTGCTGGACACCATCACTGAGCTCAACGTGACAATTAACTGGATGGCTCTCGATCCAAAGTCACCGGACAACAACCAGGCGGTGTGGGAGGAGCAGAACTCCGTCCTCAGAAATGAGCTCTACGTAGCCCAACTCATGGTCACAGATATGCTGGTTATGGATGAGAAGAACACCTTCCTCCAGAGTGAGCTCCACAAGGCGCAGCTCAAGGCCAAAGACCAGCTGGAGGAGGGCAACGCACTTACTCAATCCCTTTGCAGGTGGAAGCAGAGAGTCACCGCTCTGACTCAAGAGAAGACTTCCCTGCAAAGGGATCTCCACACGGCCCAACGCCAGATTAAACACCAGCTGGCGTTGGAGGAGGAGAAGAAGTCCCTCCAGGTGGAGCTCCACACGGCCCAACGCCAGGTTAAACACCAGCTGGCGTTGGAGGAGGAGAAGACCGCCCTCCAGGGGAAGCTCCGCATGGCCCAACATCAGTTTAAACACCAGCTGATGTTGGAGGAGGAGAAGACCGCCCTCCAAAGGAAGCTCAACACGGCCCAACACCAGATACAACACCAGCTGGTGTTGGAGGAGGAGAAGAAGTCCCTCCAGGTGGAGCTCCACACAGCCCAACGCCAGCTTAAAGACCAGCTGGTGTTGGAGGAGGAGAAGACCGCCCTCCAGGTAGAGCTCCACACAGTCCAACGCCAGGTTAAAGACCAGCTGGTGTTGGAGGAGGAGAAGACCGCCCTCCAAGGAGAGCTGAAAAGAGCCGAGGTCCTTAACCACAACTATGAAAGGACCATCTCTGATATGACCGACGAACACCGTGTTTTGATCCTTGAGACACAGGTAGCAGCCCAGGACCTGGAGAGCAGCAGGAACGCCCTCCAGAAAGATCTCCAGACAGCTGAGGCCAACAGCAACGAGCAGCTGGAGGCCATCGCAGCTCTGACTCAGACGGTGAATCAGAAGCTGCTGGAGCTAGAGGGAGCACGCCAGGACCTGGACCAGAAGGCCGCTACCATCGAGGAACAGAACGCCACGTTGGAAGACATCAGACGAGAGAAGGAGGCTGAGGAAGACCACCAGCTCCCGTCGGAGCAGGAGGACACCTCCATCCTTCAGGCCACAGAGATCCTCCAGCAGCCAGAGATCTCCAACCGCCCGCAGGGGAAGAAATGGTACCAGAAGAACCCATTCCGCAAACTTCAACGAAAGATCAAAGCCTAGAGACAACAGGAGCCGCAAGAGACACAGGAGACACAGGAGACACAGTACAGTCTCTGCAGCCACAAGATCATTTAACAGAATCAAAATGCAATCTTTCTAACCACAAACAACTCTTTATCCATTCCAGCCTCGTAGATTACCACTGTGGGGTGGGGAAGGAGGAGAAGTCCTCCTTCAAGGGTGGAGGGAGGAGAAGTCCTCCTTCACGGGTTCTCCTTCCACACTTCTGCCGAGCCTCTTTGTCGTCTCCTTCACAAACCAGACAGACGACATACGCTCCTCCTTCACTAATCCATCTTCTCTCCCTACAGGTCCATTAACTTCTTCTTCATCCTCCTCTCTTTCCTCTTTCAGCTCCCTGTCTCCTGATCAGGTTCTTACCTTGGTAACCTCCTGACCCCCGACCCCCTGACCTCTTGACCCCATCTCACGTCCTCCAGGCTGTTGCTTCCGACCTTCTAGCCGTTCTCACCCGTCTCGTCAGCAGCTGCTTCTCAAGCGTCCGTCCCCCTGACCCTCTGGAGGAGGCCAGAGTGAACCGTCTCCTGAAGGGAACCAGCCTCAACCCGTCTGAAGTCAGCCACTACGGACCTTTCTCTCTTCTGCCCTTTCTCTCCAGGACTCCAGAGCCAGCTGTCTTCCCCCAAGTGTCCTCCTCTCTCCACAGAGAGACTCCAGCAGGATCCACAGGACCAGGAAAGGAGCAGCAGACCAGCGAGAGCTTCTTCAGTCCAGCTGGAAGAAGCTCCAGAGCCAGATCTCCATCAGGCCTCCAGGAGCAAGTGGTACCAACACTTGATCCATGAGGCGCAGGTAACAGAACCTAAAGACTTCCTAGACAGGAAGGAAGGGAGCGAGTATGCGTGCGTGTGAGCGTGCGAGCGAGGGAGCGTGCGAGCGAGCGAGGGAGCGAGTGAGCGAGGGAGCGAGTGAGCGAGGGAGCGTGTGAGCGAGGAAGCGAGTGAACGAGCGAGGGAGCGAGTGAACGTGCGAGGGAGCGAGTGAACGTGCGAGCGAGGAAACGTGTGAGCGAGGAAGCGAGTGAATGAGCGAGGAAGCGTGTGAGCGAGGAAGCGAGTGAACGAACGAGGAAGCGTGTGAGCGAGCGAGGAAGCGAGTGAACGAACGAGGAAGCGTGTGAGCGAGCGAGGAAGCGAGTGAACGAACGAGGAAGCGTGTGAGCGAGCGAGGAAGCGAGTGAACGAACGAGGAAGCGTGTGAGTGAGGAAGCGAGTGAACGAACGAGGAAGCGTGTGAGTGAGGAAGCGAGTGAACGTGCGAGGGAACATGTTCCTTCCTGTCTAGGAAGTCTTTAGGTTCTGTTACCTGCGCCTCATGGATCAAGTGTTGGTACCACTTGCTCCTGGAGGCCTGATGGAGATCTGGCTCTGGAGCTTCTTCCAGCTGGACTGAAGAAGCTCTCGCTGGTCTGCTGCTCCTTTCCTGGTCCTGTGGATCCTGCTGGAGTCTCTCTGTGGAGAGAGGAGGACACTTGGGGAAGACAGCTGGCTCTGGAGTCCTGGAGAGAAAGGGCAGAAGAGAGAAAGGTCCGTAGTGGCTGACTTCAGACGGGTTGAGGCTGGTTCCCTTCAGGAGACGGTTCACTCTGGCCTCCTCCAGAGGGTCAGGGGGACGGACGCTTGAGAAGCAGCTGCTGACGAGACGGGTGAGAACGGCTAGAAGGTCGGAAGCAACAGCCTGGAGGAGAGATGGGGTCAAGAGGTCAGGGGGTCGGGGTCAGGAGGTTACTAAGGTAAGAACCTGATCAGGAGACAGGGAGCTGAAAGAGGAAAGAGAGGAGGATGAAGAAGAAGTTAATGGACCTGTAGGGAGAGAAGATGGATTAGTGAAGGAGGAGCCGATCAGCCTGTCTGGTTTGAAAGGAGACGCAAAGCGGTCGGTAAGTGTTCTGGCGGAGTGGATGAAAGACCGAGGCGTGAGCCTACAAGCGATTTGGAAAAGATGAGACGAACGAGGTTAGAGAACGAAGATTGAATTCAGTGTAGAATGAGTCTTTGGGCGTCAGAGGTAGAGGCGAAGAAGGAGAGAAGAGATTAACTAGTTCCTGTTGCATTGCAGCAGCGTTCAAATAGTTACCAAGAGGCTTCCAGGTCTCTTCAAAAGGATTCACTGGAATCTGAGTCCAAATCGGATCTTTAAAAGTTAGGATTTAGGATCTCTTCAAACCAACAGGTATGTGTCTTCAGACGTACGAGGTGTCTAGCTAACGGTGTCCTGAAGGCCAGGAGGCGTCTTTGCGTGGGCGTGTAGCGAGTCACGTGAAGACGCGGAAAGCCATAAAAGCTCAAGCGGGTAAACTCGGGCAAGTAAACGCAGCACGAGACGCTGAGAGGCTTCAGAGTTGAAGTGAGATGGGATCGTTGAGAATTTGGTACCGATGTCGAGGAAAAGACTTTAAGTTGTTTAAAGTCATACGCGGGTAAAGTCATGGAGATAAGCCGCTAAAACTCTCAGGAGTGAACGCAGCTTATGGCGCTGAGAGGGTCACACTTTTTTTTTTTCCTTCATGGTTTTGTATTGATTTTTGCAAACATGCGAATGAAGAATAGTACAACTTCCGAGAAGATGTATACAGGACATTCAGTCGTTTGGAAAAATACAGATACAAAATCATGAAGACGGGATGGGGGGGGGGGGAGGGAGGGAGGAGGGGAGAGGGGGGAGGGGAGGGGGAGGGGGAGCGAGGAGGAGGGGAGGGAGAGGGGAGGGGCCTTAATTAGCGTTGTCACGGATGCCAATATATAGGAGACGAAAATTTCAGTTTCTTAGAGTATTATTGAGTATTTCCGCAGAACACACACGGAGAACCAGACCGCACAGAGAACCAAAGCGCACACAGACGAGATTAATTTGTTATCTACAGGAGACTTTTACTCAACTAACAAGTCATTGAAGAACTGCAGCTTTTTTGCGTAGAAAACCTTCATCGTCCATCAATTGAAAGTTACCACCAGTGAAGACGCTCAGAAGACCCAAGCCCGGAAAACCTAGCCGCTGGAGGAAGACCTTTGCGAGGCTAGAGGTCTCGATCAAAGCTACGACCGAGATTATGGATGAGATCAATATTTATAGAACCCTGACGATTGAGGGAGAAACATCAAGATCAAAAAAGTCATACTGGAGGTATGCAGCTGCCCAAAAAATTTGGGAAAAACCCCTGCATAATCAACCAGAAGGTTGTTACCATTAAAAAGTGAGTTGATCCACGCGTGGACAGCTCAGCCACTCAACTGTTTGCCTTGTTGGGCACGGGTTGATCAGCAATGTGACCGAGCCTGTTGCCCTGAAGCAGCCTCAGTCAGAAAACGACTGAGGCTGCTCAGAAAACTGACTGAGATAAGGATAACAACAAGATCAAATTTGATGAAACCCGAGGGTCGATCCGCAGGAGAAGGTGGGAGCCACCAAGAATAGTTTTATAAATACGGAGGTTTCTTTCCGGCGATCAAAAATTCCATAATCTCCGTCGAAAGCTACGACCGAGACTTCTAGCCCTGCGAAGAGCTTTCTCCAGGGACTCTGAACATCTAGGCGCGAGTCTTCTGAGCGTTATCACTGGGGGTAACGCTCCGATGATGGACGAGGAAGTTTTTCTCCGCGAAAAGCTGCATTTGTCCGATGACTTGTTTGTTGATTCAAGTGTTCTGTAGCTAACAAGTTAATCTAGTCTGAGTGAAAACAAATTTGAGATATGCAGCTGCCAGAGGCAGAAAGCCCTGCATCATCCGTCATGGGAACGTTACAACCATGAACTGAGCCACTGGGGAAAACCCTCGGTCGGAGCTACGACCGAGATGGTGGCTAACAAGATCAAGTTTGAGAAGACTTTGAATCTCGAGCGGTTGGAGAATAACCGTGTGTGACTAAAGAAAGACAACAAGCTCCAGTTGGAGGAGGACAGCCCCTCCCTCAGGGACAGAGATCCTCCAGCAGCTACAGAGCCGTAAACTCTCAGGAGTGAACGCAGCTTATGGCGCTGAGAGGATCTAACTTTTATTTCTTTTGTTTTTTTTTGTTTTGTTTTGTTTTATTTTATTTTCTTTCATGATTTTGTATTGATTTTTTCAAACACAGGAATGAAGAATGATACCACTTCCAAGAAGTTGTGGTATGCAGAACATTCAGTCGTTTGGAAAAATTCAGATACAAGATCATGAAGGAGGGATGGGGGGAGAATCCAGTACCAATGTCAGACTTTAGGTGTTCAGAGTCAGACGCCGGTATAGCCTCGGAGATAAGCCGCGTAAACTCAGGAGTGAACGCAGCTTATGGCTGAGAGGATTCAAACTTCTATTTCTTTTGGTTTTGTTTTGTTTTATTTTCTTTTATGATTTTGTATTGATTTTGCAAACACAGGAATGAAGCATGATGCCACTTTCAAGAAGTTGTGGTATGCAGAACATTCAGTCGTTTGGAAGAATAGATACAAGATCAGAAAAGGACAACACGCTCCAGTTGGATGGGGAGGATGGGGGGGGGGGTTTAGTTTATTTTGCTTATTTGAGTTATTTATTCATTTCATTTATTATATTCATTTATTTATTTTACTTATTAATTTTTATCCTAGTTAACTAGAAATTAATATAACCCACAAGCTTTCAAAAGAACCAAGGCACTGGTAATGGTACTCCTGGTTTACTGGGATGGGGTTCGATTCCCTGCAGGGTCCGGCTACTTTTGAATATTTAATATTATAATACGTATAATTCTAATTTAATATATAATATACTTTTGAATATTTAATAATATTTAATATTTTCATTGTCACCGTTTCTCAAAATAGAGTTTAACGCTTCCTACATACACCAATAAGTGAAATCCTCCAAAGTGTGACTGAATGAAACAATCACACGTTATTGAGCATCACAAGACTCATATATATATATATATATATATATATATATATATATATATATATATATATATATATATTAACTTATATTCATTCATTCCTATATTTATTTATAAATTTATTTAAGGATTTATTTATTTATTCCTATATTTATTCATTTATTTATACTTATGTCATTTTTAGTCCTCCATAAACAAAAGGGTTTTCTAAAATTCTACCCCTCCGCTAGTCTTCTAAGGCGACAACACAATGTGCCATTAGAACACTGGAGATGGGCCTCTATACAACCGTGTAGATATTTAATGTTATTAAAACTGATGTTTCAACCTAGAATAGTCATGTACCACGTTAATAATGTATAGAGTGCATTCTTAATAATTTAATGTTATCTTCATTCAAAAAACATGCTTCTCTTTGAAAAATAAGGACATTTCTAAGTGACCCCAAACTTTTTAACGGTAGTGTATATATATATATATATATATATATTTGATCACAGGCCGCATCATGGAAATTAAAGCATTTAAAAAGCAAGCCTTACCTCTGAGCTCCGGTCTGTGACGGATCCCCACGGACACAAAGAAACAGTCCATGTCCACATGGAGAATACAGGACTTGAGGCACGCAGGTGCTGTCGTACCTGACGGCACAAATAGGTAAACACCAGATCGTCAACAGAGACAAAGACACGTGACGCCAGCTGCATGCGCAGGAGTCCAGTTCACCTGGAAGAGACAACAAACACACAGAAATACTGCTTCTACCTCTGGAGGAAACAGGGGCAGAGATACTGTAAATATCAGAGAGAGAACATGTTGCACAACTTTTAGAACATGAAGCTCTTTTTATTCACAAAGATGAACACTGTTGTTGTTCTTTTTAAAGACATTTAGAGCATTTATTTTGCTTGTGCAAGGACATGCAGCTATTGTCTGACTTTAAACTGGTGAAAGTAAAGGTTGTGTGAGATGAATATTGAGCGTCTGAGCTACCATGACAACCAATTCAAACCTCCTTTAATAAAAATAATTATAACTAGAATGGGCACTCGGTAGAGCGCATACCTTTGCGTATCACAAGATTGAATTATGAACAATTTGGCACTAGTTTCACGCAAATCGGATGCCAATTAACCGAGATATCGCAAATTTACGTTGTTCACCTTTTCGTGACCTTGACCTTTGACCCAATCACTCCCAAAAACGATTGTTCCTTGGGTCATGACCAATCATCCCACCAAGTTTCATAAGAATCGACTCAGTTTTGTCTGATTTAGACGAATAACGGACGGACATATTCACAAATAAATACACGCCGGCCAAAACATTACCTTCTGCATTTTCAATGCGAAGGTAATAAAATAAACAGACTGGATCATACAGGGGAAAGAACCCGTGACTCCTCCTTTCTCACCTCGACTGTCTGCAGAGTGATGGGCCACATATCTCCTCAGCCGGTCTTTCCCAGGGAAAGAGTCGCCCGCCGCTGCTTTCCGCTTGCCGTGCAGCTCGTTGACGTACTCGGAGAAGCCCGACCTCCACGTGGAGATCTGATGTAACCGCGAGTGGGAGTAGTACTCGGAGATCAAAGCGCCGGACCGAGACAGCAGCTGTGCCGAGGACCTCGACGGCGATGAGGCCTTTTCGGCGGGAGCGTCGGGTTTGGCGATTACGTTGTTTGCGTGTAGCGAGGCAGGGTCCGATGACAAGGCATTGTGGTGACTCCCGTTCAGGCGGAGGGGAGAGAGCGAAAGAGAGCGAGGCGCGTCGGGGCGCGGACCGTCTCCACGGGGTCGCTGCAGCGGACGGTTCTCGGTGCCGCTGGCCTCGTGGTAGGCAGGCGCTGGAGGTTTGGCTCTCGGCTCGTTGGCTGCGTGACAATTGGACTGCTTCAGAGAGACGGGAGACGAGTCCGACCGCTTCGGAGGACTGTGAGGAAACTCGTACGGGTCAGGTTTGGTCTGGACCCGTCCTGGAGGACTCTGAGGTTCATCCTCTGGACTCTGGACTCGGCGTGGAGGCCGGTCCCCGACAACAGACGGTTCTCCAGTAGCCGAGGGCCGGTCCTCGGGCTTTAAGGCACCATTAACGAGGTGAGCGTGTCCATTTGTCAGACGCGCTTCCTTCACCACCTGCGGGAAAGGATCCCCTTTGCCACCCTCTTGCATTTCATTCACTTTTGAATGGCTGATCAATTCCAATGAGGTCTGAAGTAATCCGTTTCTGTGAGATGAAGAGATCATAGAATAAGAACGTCTGTTACGAGATCAAATTGGGTGCACGACAATCCAAAATCTCTCATTTCAAAAGAGAAAGCAAACTAACGGTTTGCGTACTCACCTTTTTAGATCCACCTCCTTGTAGCCACTCTGGACCGCGTTGCAAGAAGAGATGTTCTGAGGTTGTGGTTGGTAAGCTGTGTGCTGCTGGAGGTGGGAATGAGGCGCCCGAAGAGGAGACTGCGGGGGCTTCGTAGGGCTCGGGTTGGACAGCAGACCTCTGTGTCTGGGCTCTGCGTCGAGGACAGTGGTCGGAGAGTCACTGGGCGGGGGGGCAATGAAGCGACCGGCGGAGCCGAGCTGGGCGGACTGAGGTTGGACGTTGCCGTGGTAAAGCGGACCGTGGCTGGCGTTGGAGGTATTGTGGCGGCCGGGCGAGGACTCCTCGCGCTCCCCTGCAGAGGGATGGAGGCTTCGCCGGGGCGCAAAGCTTCTGAGGGACGCTCGGCTGAAGCAGACCGCGGCTGGGTCCGGCAGTCTCCGGCGCCTGGCGCAGAGTCGAGCCAGGGAAGAGCGGGCCTTTCAGTTTCGTGTACAGCTGGTACTGTTGGTGAGGCAGGAGATGCCCGGCCGTGATACTGTTTCAAACACATTACAGTCAACAGGGATTTGAGGCCAATATTTTGCAATAGAGAAGAATTAAATGAGGAAAGCTACCAAACACACCTGTCGGAGATCCACTGTGGCCGGATGATCTTCTCCCCATTGAGCTGCTGAATTTTGAAGTTGGGCAGGTTGTTGGTGATGATGTGGGTGGTCTTGGAGCGAGAGTAGTACACGTGGAAGTGTCCACCGTGCAGCATCATCAATCTGCGCAGCTCATCTGCACTCGGCTCTGATCACAAAGAGGGAAACAACTCAACGGTAAACACAAAAGACAAAAAATAAATCATAAAGTCAACTATCTGGGAATATAGATCTGCCCAAAACATCAGAACCACTGGAAACATAAAGACAAGTAAGAAAATAGTGCCAGTTATCTCATGAACTGAAAGCAAGCGAAATAAAAAAACATTGAACTTGTTAATTATCTTAGGATTCTTTGCTCTTTAGATCATTTTGTTTTAGTTTTCTTCAGGTACCCACATTATGAGGGGATATTGATGACCATGAACATTAATATATTATTCAAACCATTAAAAACTCATTAGTGTATGATAATACACTCCTCCTCTCTGCCTCCATCTCCTGATGGATGGTGGAGGTCTCCAAACTCTCCATCATGGAATATGCCTAAATATGAACTATTGATAAACTCTGTCAGATTCCTTGAATGTATTTTAACTCTAATCTGTCTTCTGGTCACATGACATCTATTGTTCTGTCCATCCTGGAGAGGATCCTCTTCTGTTCTCTCCTCAAGGGTTCTTTCCTTTTTTCCCCTGAAGGGTTATTTGGGAGTTTTTCCTGGTCCGATGTGAGGTCAAAGGTCAAAGGTCAGGAATGTCTATGTGTACAGACTGTAAAGCACTCTGAGACACATTTGTAATTTGTGAAACTGGGCTCTACAAATAAACTGAATTGAATTGAATAATACGGTTTTGTAGCTGAGGTTTATCTTATTTTTTGAAAATGTATTTAAAAAAATGATAAAATCCCCAAACAAAGATATTCCTCTGGGACTCTTGGAGAACGTCTGCATTAGTCTTCTGTTCTGAAAGGACGATGAAATTGCGAGGAGAAGAGAGACAAGTCAGGGATATTATGTAAAAACATGGAGGTGCTGTTGCTTAGCGTTACCTGTGTATCCATTGACAAAGATGGAAACTCCACTAAAGATGTTGGAGTATGAACCGTCCTTCCGCTTCTCGGTGGGGGCATCACGTTTAAACTGCTCATCCAGCTTCGACACTTTGGCAGCCATGTACCCGCCCTGCAAGAGGCAGAGCAGCGCCCGAACACGGTGAGGACATCCAGCACAACAACTGAGCCTGCAGAATCACAGAAAGCCTGAAAGGCATGTTGACGTTCTGTGTTGTGGTTCAGAAAACTGCCCCAAAAATATGCATTTTCCTGTGAACTCTCCCAACCATGTATATCACATTTAAATAAAATAACAGACATTAGAGATTATCTAAACTACCTGGCCTTGATGTTGATACTAGTGTGTATATGGCATGCATGCATGCATACATACATACATACATATATATATATATATATATATATATATAATATATATATTTTTTAAAATATATATATAAAAAATATTTTTAAAATTATATATATATGAAAATGAAATGAAATATTCTTTATTAAACCCCAAGGGGAAATTTGGTGACATATATATATATATATATATATATATATAATAGACAGTGACTTGTGATCAGCTTAAGGCTCTTAGCTTGTATAATGAAATTGAAGTGTGTGTGTGTGTGTGTGTGTGTGTGTGTGTGTGTGTGTGTGTGTGTGTGTGTGTGTGTGTGTGTGAGTGTGAGTGTGTGTGTGTGTGTGTGTGAGGGGGGGCACAGCTGTTACATCCCAGTTTTACAGGAACACTGAAGCTCACTGAGCACTAACCATGTGGCTTGTATTCCACTGCATTTGATTTGATTTTGCATCCTTAAAAAAGGCAGCATGTAAACTCCACATGCCGCTGCCTAGTGAGCTCGCTTCAGGCTTCACCGTCTCCAACGGAACAACCAACCCGTTTTTACTTTTGAGGGAATGTCCTTGTGCCGATGTTAATTCTGCCTCGTCGCTTATGACACTCACCCGTTCAGCCCAACCGTTGTCATCACTGGCATTGGCTCTCTTCTTTGCCCACCCATCTCGACTCATGCTGAGCCGCCCTGAAGGCACCCCGAGAGAGAGAGAGAGAGAGAGAGACTCATCAATACAGACAATGCAAAACTTTATCCAGAGACCACACTGCACAGTTAATGTTTGTTTGTTTGTTTGTTTGAGCTCTTACATTTTTTCTTTTAAACACGCATACAACTAAATGGACATTGACACACTATCGACACTTTTGCACTCGTCACTTTCATACACTGCTTGTACTTGTACTTACACTTGCACGGCAAGTACATAGCTACCAGAATTATTGCACTCCCATTGTCTGTAGTTTAGTTTAGTTTATTATGTGTTACTATATGTGTATTATGTGTTATATGTATATGGGTTAGTGTTATATGTATAGGTTTGGTATATGACTTAGCATGTTGTATTGTATATTATCTTGCATATTTAGTAAGGTTATTATATGCGTCAGTACTTGGACAGTCTATGTCATGTCATGTCATGTCATGTTATGTTGTGTTGTGGTTGTGTGTTATGCTCTGGTAGTTGTTGTGTGGGGCCTTGTCCTAAGAATGTCAGAGCCCAGTCTGACCCCGTGTCATTCTGTGCATCTGACAATAAAAGACTTGAAACTTGAAACAAAAACAGCCTGTTTAGAGGAGACAAAGACAAACGTTACACGGCGCACACAAACAGCGCTCGTGCACCGCGTTGCGTTGCAGGGTGACGACAGTAATCGGATAAAGGAGAGTCGGCCGTTTTAAGCAACTTATTTGCCATCTCTCTCTCTCTCTCTCTTTAGGTGCCCCGTCAGTGTCTCCCCGCCGTGGAGCAGCCCGTTAACTCGGCGTTGGTTTTTACGCGGAGCGCTGGTGTCCAAGGGCATGCCCGGGCAGGGCTCCATGCCTTTGACAGGTAGTTACAGCAGAGCCGCATGTGGCGCGGTGGCACGGTTATTGGACTACCTTGTCCGTGTAAGCGGCTAACAGTAAGTTAGCTTCGTCTTGCTCGTTGTGCGCGTACATGTCGCTGCGCCACGACCCGGGGGGGGGGGGGGGGAAGAGAGAGAGAGAGAGAGAGAGAGAGAGAGAGAGAGAGAGAGAGAGAGAGAGAGAGAGAGAGAGAGTCGACCCGAGCGTAGTAGCACAACACACAGTGGAAGTGTGTACAATGCTGGTGGAAACAAAAGGAAAGGGGAAAATGAAGCTAACGTCACTAAACAATGGGTCATGCAACGCTACGGGGTCTGCGGGACTTCAGGCGTTAACCGCCGGTGTAAACAAACAACGGCAGAGTGGAAGTGGGTGAAGAGAAGTGCCCGGCGTTTTGTTTTTGTTACCGTTTCTTCTGTCAGACCGGGTTCGCCTCAGACTTCTGCAGACAGGGACCAACACGAGCGTTGAGTGCGCACCGATCACCGACAGCAGAGCGAAATGAAAACCCTCCAGACAGCGAGCGTTAGCTCGACCCGTCAACCCGGACTTGGTTCCGAAGAGAGCTCCTCTTGGTGGACTGGGATCCCCCTATGTGGTCGTGCTGCCGCGCCATGCTTCTCCCACATTTCTGCTGTCCCTCCCGGTCCTCTTGCTCTCCATTTCTGCCGCCTGAGCTCTTTGCTTTCCCTTTCCTCGGGAGGAGTCAAAACGAGGAGGTGAAATTAAGTAGTTCCGGTTGTTCCTTTCAAAATAAAACACTTGAAAAATAAGTGGACGTTGGAAGTTTGGTTACGGAGCAGGTTAACGTCACACGAGTTACACACGGATATACTAATAGGCCAATGCAAATGTATACTTATATGGAAGTTCACACGATATCATTATACATATATATTCAGTCTGCAGCGACTATACGTAGTGAACTGGCACACATCTCGCATACAGGTACCCAATAACGGAAAACGAGCTGTTAAACTTAAAATTAATTTCAAATATTTAAATAGTTTTAACCACGAAAAACGTCAACAACAAGATAGCTATTTTACTTCCAAAAACGTAATACGCTCAACTTCCGGTGTTCCTGTAGCATTGTTAGCAGCTTAGTTGTACCACCATGCGGGTACGGAGAGCATGTCACCTGAATTGACAGTGTGAAATAGCCCCGAGCTCCATACCGTGTTAACCCACCCACCCTGATAGGTGTGCCTACTCTCTGGGCGCGACATGATGGAAAGAGCCTTTTGGGTTCTAAGCGGTTGGAGAAGAGAAGCGTCCGACCGGGGGCAGTCCTCCTTTTGAAACGTGTCCCCGTGGCTTAAACCAGGAGGCTCCGTGACCACTATGTGCCCCCGCAGCCCGCCTCCCTGAGTCAGACAGTACCAACACAGAGTCTGAGGTTCCCCCGGTGTCGGTACTGTCTGGCTCTGAGCCCGGTGTCCTCAGACGGCCCGGCACACGAGCACCGACGGCCGTGACGCAGAGGCACGTGCGGATTGAACACGGAGGTCCTCTGAGGCGAGCTCGCGTTGAGGCGACTCTCACTGTACCCTCTGGGAGGAGCGTCGTATACCCCTCTCTCTCTCTCTCTCTCTCTCTCTCTCTCTCTCTCTCTCTCTCTCTCTCTCTCTCTCTCTCTCTCTCTCTCTCTCTCTCTCTCTCTCTCCCGCCTACGGCTTCTATGCATCTCCCAGTTTGCGAGCAGCTCTGTGGATGGAGTGAAATAAGGTCACGCGCACACTGAGCCGCAAGAAGAGCAAAGTGGGGTTTGATTATGTGCCTGATTAGGGATACATAGACACGTGATCTATTATCCTTTCTGCATCACGTGAGGCGCTGATGGCAGCTTGTAAATACTCGAACAAGAGCATTGATATAGTGACGTCACAAATAATTGACCTACTTAAATGTGCATACCAGTTCCCTTTCAAGTGTGGAACACAGCAGGTCATTATAGGGGAAGCACATTCGGCTCGTTTGCAACATTCCCCTTCAACAGAATCTAAATACACCAGGGTGCTCTGACCCGAGGCTGTGGTGTCCCGAGGAGCTCCCTTATTGGTTGCTCTCTGTTGCTATGGCACCAGACGTCGGATGCTGAAGTTACATGAGCGACTTCTGTATCGGTGCGGCCGGTACATGCAGGAAGTACAGTTGCAGTGATGGAGAGTGATTCGCTGGAGGCGGTGTGAGTGTGTGTGGAGAGACGGGGGATCTCTGCTTGACCCAACAGGTCTGACGGACAGTGTCACCTGTCTAGTGCTACATCTTCAACCCTTAAACGGATAACAGTAAACCTATACGATGGATTCAAACACTTCATCCGTGCTAAAAGTTACAAAGTTGCAAATGCAAAATAGGAAGGTCATTTGTCAACAACAACACAGACGTGCATGTGTACATTAATAGACTTGTGATATCACTGGAGCACAGTAAGGTCCGACTGTAATTTGACGTTAGGAATATAACATTCTGAGAATATTAAGACTAATGTGTATACATGACATGTTTTCTGGACGCACAAAGGGAAACAGGGTAAACCAGGTTTCCGTGTATTTGGGGCATCCTGGTTCATAAATGATGAGCAATAATGACGCAGAAGTCTCAGTATCAAACAGTATATCTAAAGAATGTCACACGTTCTTCCTATGCCACATCTTTTGTTTGTTGTGCAATTCAAATAATGAAAAAAATTGAACGAAAGTATAGAGCATCAGCTTAAAATAACACACAACCCGTTATTCACAATACGACATTCAAAACAGGGACAAAAATATTTGTTTTCATAAAAGGCACCTCGAATGTCCGCAACTAGACTCACTCAACATTTTATTTATTTCGTTGTTGTTCTTATTTTTCTTCTAAAAGCAGATAATCCATCAAATATTGCACAGTAAAAACATGTTAAAGTGAAAACATAAAATATTTATGAAAAAACATAATAATTAAAACCTTCATTAGAAAATATGCTGACACGTTTTCTACTTGGTAGAAAGTGGAATTTGATTAACTTCTTTTTTTGGGGTGCATTTTCTCCTGTTTTGTCCCCGAGAGAAACATTCAGGTGACATTCAGGTAACAGTCAGGTCAACGATATTCTTCCAAAGTATGAAAAAAGCTGCATTGTACGAGAGTCCCGTTTCTGTCAGCGCCGGACATTTGGCAAACGATCACAGACTTTGAATCTATAGCACACACGACTCTGCAGTTTAATCCAATGGTGAGCAAGAAGCTGCAGGTATAGTTCATCAGTGACGCGTTCAAAGACTGCTCCTTCAGAAGGCTTTGCACAAAATAAGCACCCCGACATCCTACGAGGATCGTCAGGCTCCGCGGGATTTCAACCAACGCCAACCAGCTCAGAAGGTCTCGGCTGCAGAGATCCAGAGGTGTGTCTCTTCAGAGACAGGTTGTTGTAAATCCTCTCCTTGTTAGTTGAGTTTGGCACTGATGCGTATCCACTGGAGAGCCTGTCGGGTGTACTGGACAGCGTGAGCGATGCTGCTGTGAAGAGTCAATGGCCCAGACAAAGTATTCAAGTAGTTGAAGAACTCTGTAATGAAGAAGAAGAAAAAATGAAGACGGGGATCTCAAAATCCCTACGAGCATGACTGTTGACAAACATCCGTTGTTTACACGTGTGGCCTATGTTCATGCACATCTTTGCACTCCAGAGGAGCGTCATACCTTTATTCTCCTTGGCGAGGTTGTCTGCCACCTCCCAATACTCGTAGCTGTACAGGACACTGTTGGTGATGTTCAGGTGGTTTGCTGCCATCTGGTGGATACGCTGGGGAATGCTTATGAGGGAGGGGAAGGCGCCGCCCTCCTGCGCCCCCTGTCCGAGGTGTTTGGCGGTGGGTGAGAGGGAAGAAGGGGGTCCTCCTGCGCTCCTGGTAGTTAAACACATGAACAACGGCGTGGGGGCGTTAATGAGCATTTGGTGGCTGTAAAAGGAATCAAATAGAGATCATGTAATATCATTATTATCCACCTACTTCCCAGAGTCACTCCAACAGGGCGGTGTAGAAGGCACTTTAGGAGAACTCTGTAACGACACCCTTAAATTAGCCACCCAAACCCAGATGTTTACATCCTGCCCAACAACTGTCCAGACATCTCTCTGGGTAAATGTCTGGATGCACCGGGAACATCGGACCTGTTTCTTTAAAAGACATACCTTAAAGTAGTCCAGCAGAACTTTGGAGTATTTAAATGCGTGGTCCTTCTTCAAACGAAACATTTGCCAGTAGAGGAGGGCGAGGCATCGGAAACTGTGGACAGCACAAAGGGACGCTAGGCGTGTCACAAACAATCGTCAAAATGCAGATCCTTCAATGTGACGGTGGATTAAAAATAAACAATAATAAACTGAAATAGAAATAGACGCTACATACGCACCACAGGACCGCCAGCTGTTTGTCTTCCTGTCTCGCTCCAGGGCCGGAGTGGCTCTTCAGCCTCATCGCGTACCTTAAGACAACAGGGGGGGGGGGGGGGGGGATTCAGCTGCAGTTTGTGTGTGTGTGTGTGCATAGACATGTCTGAGAGTGTGTGTTTGTTTCTCAAATTGAAAATGGCGAGTATCTGTTTTGTTGTTGTTGCATGAATGAGCAGTTCACCTAATCAGCTCCACCGTCTCAGAGTACATGGTGTAGGGGGACTTGGCCTCCAGCGGCCCCTCCTCCATCGCTTTCCCACATTCCATGAAGGAGAGGACGGCGTCCACGTAGTTCACAGCCTTCCCCAGCTTATCCACCTGGATCACATGGAGGACATCCATCACACATCAGGATGGGAGAGAGAGATGAAAGGAGGAGGTGGAGAGCCTCAAGTGGCTGAGCTACAATGAGCTGAGCATGTCTTCATCTCTCTGGAGATCCATCCAGGAGCTGTCTAGCACCAAAGCCCTCAGCTGACCAGCTCCATCAGTCTCAGAACACCTCCACCTTCGTCTGCCAGCTTCAGTCGAGTCGGACCAACGAGTGGAGGAAGGCGGATTTTGACTTTGTGTAAATCTCTGTCAGCTGTTTTCTTTTGTTATTCCAGTCTGTTTTGAACTTTGTACTGGCTCTGTGGCCCTCTGAGATTCTTTTGAATGAATAGTGTATATAAAATGCATTATTATTATTAGTGGATGGCACAGTGGATATGTTAGATGTAATGTTGGTTTCTCCCTGGTTTCAGCCAGCAGATCTGTGAGGTCACAACGTGTCATTAAAGATGCAAGCCACTGTTAGATAACGGCTAAGGATTTTTAGTTTTTGTAAACACTCTGTGACTTTCCAGATAATGTCGATAAGACGTGAGGTAGTGTGTCGTCAGTCGTTTCCCTCGGCTCAGTCTGTGAAGCTCGGCTGAACACGGACCGGACCAACCTCTTTCAGACTTTAGGGTACTCTAGGTTACACAGCCCTGAGCCAAAGGAACTGCCATGTACCAGATACAAATACATAAACAACTACAATGACAGAGTTCTTGTCTCAAGAAGATGAAAGAAAGAAAACACATAGTGTATCTTTAGTTTTTTAGATCAATGCAGCATCCTATTTGCTGGTCTACCTAAAAAGCTCTATTGACTTACTAAATACTCTGATTTACTCGTCCAATATTAACCTATGAAACATTCTAAGTAATTTGACACCGGCCTCGTGGCTCAGCATTCAAATACACGATATAGTTCATACACAGTCTTTATGTTTCTCTGTGAGGTCCTTTGCACCTTCGCTGAACACTGAGTGCAGACATGAAACTGTTTGGTGCTTTCTTACTAAATGTCGGCGCATTTCTTCCAATTTTCATTTGATTAGATGTCATTCGGATCACTAATAGCAGCTGTTCTTCCACGGTTGCTTCCCTGTCTGCTACCATGTCACATTCAGACCAAGACCAGCGACTCACCATCGCATCTGCTCGGTGCTTCATCCTCTTGGCTTCGTGTAAGTAGTACTCGGCGTGGTGCGGACTGAGAAGCACAGAAATACAGATCAATGAGTGCCGTGCCGTCGCGGCGCCGATGTCGACCGGCGCGTCGACCGGCGCGGCGCGCGTCAGACAGACATGAGGCGGCGTGGCTCACGTGTCGGGGTGGGGCACGGCGCCCCGGTGACCCGCCAGGCCCCAGGACTCGGACGGCGGCGGCTGCTGCCGCGACACTTTCACACATTCCACCTCCATCTTGGGCTGCGTGGTGGGCAGGGGAAGAGAATCAAACGGGTGAAATAAACTCCAACAAAAGCGGGGGGGGGGGGGTCTGCGAGGAAGTCAGGATGATCTAAACGAGTTCTTCTCCGTCGGACCTTCAAAGCAGACTCTCGGTTCTTGTCTCTGCTCTTGTGGCCGTGGTGCTGCTCCGACGGCTTCCCTTTGGGGAGAGGCTCGGTGGACTGAGGCCCGTCGGACAGCGGAGACAGAGGAGACAGCGGCCGCTTGCTGTCCAGGTACTCCTCCAAGTACCTGCACACACACACACACACACACACAATACATGTATTGTATAAGTGCAAACGGTATGATCGCACTCGCGTAGACCGACGGTGTGTTCGGGTGTTGTTTTACCCGTTGTGCATCGTCTCCGTTACGAAGTTGCGCTCGGCTGCGTGAGCGACGGCGGCCGTGTGGCCCGAGGCGTCGTTCACATGAGGGATACTCCGCTTGCTCTCTCTGTGCGACACGCCGTTCTCCAACTGGTGGCACACAAAACACACGCGCTGAAGGTCACGCCCTGAAGGTCGCGCCCGGTCACGCCCTGAAGGTCACGCCCTGAAGGTCGCGCCCTGAAGGTCGCGCCCGTACCGACGCTCACGTCTTCCTGCATGAACGCCGACACACACGGAGGTAAACACAGGCGCGTCTGTACCTTTCGTTTCCTCTTGCTTTCCTTCGACATGGTGTCGGGGACAAACAGGTGTTTCATGGCCTCTCTTTGCTTGTCCCTGGCCGATGAAGGGGAGGAAGAGGAGGAGGGTTTTCTCACAGTGGAGCTGGCCGTTCTCTCCGGGACCCTCTTGAGGAGACAGAGGTCTATCTGCACCACCAGGTTCCTCAGCCCTCGGCGGGAAGGCGCTGTGGTTTGCTCCCCTCGCCCGAAGGGGACCAGGGTGTAGAGCTTCTGCTTGGCCTCGCCCTGCTGCTCCCCCGGGTGACCCGAGGAGGGTCCTCTGGGGTGCACGGCCTTCGGCCGGCCGGCGTCGGGTCTGCCCGGACCCTGCGGCGCCCTCCTGGGGAGCCTCTGGTAGGAGGTGGAGTCTGCGGGGACTTTGGCGATCGGGGTCGGATACTCAGACTCCGGATCTGAATTTGGAGAGGAGGAGCCAGAGGGCGAGGGGGGCGGTCTGTGAGGAGTCGGGTAGCGTGACGGGGGAAGGGATAGGTCTTTCTGTAACTCTCTCTCCTCCTCACTTCTGCCTCCCTTCTTCGTCCTCCCCTGATGGTGCGACTCGTCTTCAGGCCGGTGTCGCTCAGTGTGGGTCAGCGGTCCTTGTTTGACCTGCACCGGTTGCCATTCACGTCTGTGTTGCTGGTCCCTCCCTCTCCGGTGGCCAACCCTTGTTGGTTCCTCTCTCCTGCTCTTCTTCTCTATCTCCCCCTCCTCCTCCTCCTCCTCCTCCTCCTCCTCGTCCTCCTCCTCTTCTTCTGTGGAACTATGGATCCAGGGATGTCTATGCAGCTGCTCCTCCGCCAGCCTCCTGTCCTCCTTTCTCTCCTGTGTCCCTCGTTGATTGGTCCGAGGTCTGTCCTCTTTCCTCCTGTGTTCCCGTTCCTCAGCCCGGCTCAGGTGCTCTCTGAGGTCGCCCTCCGGTCCCTTGGACTGGGGTTTCCTCCGTGTTGTTAAAGTCTGATTAACATGCGTTGTGGCTGCAGCCTCCGAAGACTTGGCCCTAGGTTTCAGGCTATTGTTTGATCTGGAGCTCAAGCCAGTGTTGTGATTAGGTGCAACTTTAGGGGTGGATTGGGATTGGAGACTATGACCAGAGTGGGTTTCACGACCCGTCGGACCTGAGTGCCTTGATGTTTTGGGGCTAAGTTGTGAGCCGGATGGAAACGTAGGCCTGGGCTTGTGGTTGGAGCTGTGGTTGGATCTGCTACTCTGGATTTGCTCAAAATGTGAAGTGTGTTTGGGAGCCTCGGAGAGCTGTTTAGAACTAGGATGAAAGTTCGACGTGGGTCTAGACTTATGGCTGTGACTCTGGTGAGAGTTTAAAGGCGTAGACGTCTTGGTCTTGCTCTGGTCCCGGTCCTGTGTGGGTCGAGTCTTGGGCCTGTGCTGGGGAGGCGGCTGAAGATGAGTGCCGTTTGTGGCCTTGCTCTTGGATTCGGTGCTAGGCAATGGGGCGATCCAGGACCTATGTGCTGTCCTGTGGGGATTGATCGCGAGGCCAGGTTGTGATCTCTGAACCTCGGGGCAGTGCCGGACCCTAGAGAGAGTAGGTGGGCCTGGATTGGGGCTTCTTGGAGGGTCCCTCGGTATAGGGCTGGGGCTCCGGCTGGCTCGCGGGCTCCCACACGGACTGGGACAAACACTTGGAACCGGACTGGGTATCGGACTGGGCCCAGGACTCGGACTGGGACTTGGGCATGTGCTGGGGAATGGGCTGGGGCTGGGGCAGAAGCTATAACCAGGGCTAGGCAGGTGGCATGTCTGGTGGCTGAAATCAAACTGTGGGCTGGGAATAGGGCTCTGGCTAGGGCTGTATTCCCGGTTGCTGTCCCAGGACCTGGCCGGAGACGGGGCTCGTTGGGTACGGGGAGACGGGGGACGTCCTGAGATGCTCTGGGGGGGCACCGGGTCACTGAGGGAAGACTTTCTCCGGGACTTCTTGATCCATTTATCCAACTGCCACTGGGCCACAGAGCGGTGATCAGTCTTCAGAGACAGGAGAGAGAAACACATAGGAATAATAAACTACGGTACATGGAATTAAAAGTAATCTCTGCTAATAGTGAGGCTTAGTGCACATGTCTATGTCTTGGAGACAGGTGCAGAGTTCAGTCTCATTTCAAAACAGCCCACATTGTTTGTTTGTTTTGTTTGCTCCCTGTCTTTCTCTTTAGTTTTGTTCTGTTTTCTATGGCTTATGTGAAGCGTCATTGAGTGTCTAGAAAAGCGGTTATTTAGTGAACATACAGTATGTGTCATCATTTAAAAGTAGAAACATCCCAATATAAAGAGTAACTTAAGCTCCTAAATATAAATATAAAGTAGTAAAGTAGCAGAAAAGGGAAATACTCAAGTAAAGTACAAGTATATACAAATTGTTGTTATGTACAGGACATGATTATATGCACTTTGGTTCATTCCACTGCACACATGTCTTTAGATATGTTAGTTCAGAGATAACCAGCAGATATCATGTGAGGAACAACAAACATAATATACCAAAGGAACCGTTTCAAATGCATGTAACACATCTGACCCTGCTGCTGTTGAAACAATTCAAACTGCAAACTGTGGATTATGACTCATGTCTAAAAAGTGTGGGTTCACAAAAATTCCAACTGACATTTTACCCTCTTTTCCCTCGCCTGCTGTCGACATGGCCTCACAGTCCACATATGTGCTTACAGTAGCTCAACCCCCATCCAATTATGCCAAATGAATCACCTAATGTTTACTTAACAACTGCCTTGGCAACCAAAAATGAGACAAACACAAGAGAACGCAGGAGTTTCTAGTTAAAAAAAACACAGAAAACCCCCAAAGAGGACGACACTCACGGCTGGAGAGCAACCTTCTTTCTCTCGCTTGCGTCCCCCGTTTCTCTGTCGTCTTTGACCAGGAACTAAATTAAACCTCTGCTCCTCAAGTCAAACAGTGACCCCCCCCCTACCCTCCCCTACCCTCCCCACATCTCTCGCCTTCTTTCCAAAGAAGACACTGCATCTCTTGTACCGTCTCCCGACTGCTCTCCCTCCTTCTTCCCTCCTTCACTGGCCCTCCCTCTTTCTCTCTCACTACCTGGAACTCTGGATTCGCTGCCTCCATAACTCCAACCCCCATCTCTTCCTTGGGAGACATTTAAACAGTCCACGTAAATGAAAAACACATGGTGCACCCCCCCCCCTCCCCATCCCCCCATCCCCCCGCCCCAAACACTCCCTCCCTCCCTATAGGGGCCCGATGTAGTGCATGTTTAGTAATGGAGTCCACTATGTTCTACAGGGCTTTCATTCATAAAAGAGGAGCAGGTTCCCCTCCAGTCCCCACCTAGCGCACGTCTCAACCCCCACAATGACTCCAGAAGTGCATCATGCCGACCAGCGCTAAGTCAGCCGTACAATACCGGTACTTATCTGAGGAAATGATATGCGAGTAGCCCACCTCCCTCACGTGAGGATGTTGTTTGGGAAGCAGAGGTAACTCTAGTTGTCTGGATGTCAACATGAGATCCAGTCCTGATGACTTCCACCTCCCGAGGGCTTTCTTCTTTAAGACCGGGGCTGTTGACATGACACCCAGGCACTAATTCCCAAAGCTAGCTCTACTACCCCCCCCTCCTCCTCCTCCTCCTCCTCCTCCTCCTCTCCTAACAGTCATTCTTCATTCCTCCGTCCCTCTCCATACCTGCCGTCAACTGCCTCCAGGCCACCACTCCCTGTCGAGAATTCCCCCCCGAGGGCACACAACCAGAGGCACAGCCGTATCGGCGAAGGTGGGCACGGTGGGAGAAGCCCGAGCGCAGAGAGAGGGCAGCGGAGGTGAAGCTCGGCGTCGGTACCTCCTTGCTGTTGCAGGCGCTGGCCGGCGATGCCGGGTCCGGCTGAGCGTCTGGGCTCCGGCTCGGGCTCCGGGAGTAGAGGCTGCTGCGCGACTCGGCCGTGGAGTTTGAGCCCGAAGAGTCCGAGCTGGAATGTCTCACTCGCCTGCCATGTGTGTGTGCTCGCTGTGCTGACAGGCTGTCAGTCAACACACACACACACACACACACACACACACACACACACACACACATCGGAGCGGGGGTCAGCGTACGTACACACACACACACACACACACACACACAGATAGAGGCAGACATGTACTGTTGTTAATCACACAGTTCCACTTACATGTACAGACACACGCACAATATTGCCACAGGGTATTTGTGTCAAGTACCTGTGTCCATCCCAGGAAGCGGATCCATGAGTTGCCTTCAGGGACACAAACAAAACAAAATAAACAAACGTACAGAGCAGCAGCGTAGTGAACAGCGTGCACTCAAAGTGTCTTATCTTACTTAGCAGTACAGAAACTCTTCTTGAATGATTGGCAGTTGAGCTAAACTGTGTGTGGGCGTGAACAATGAAGCTCTACCTGAAAAACAGCTTTGGTCAAACTACTTGATTAATTGGTTACAGTCACGGATCACGGTTGTCTCGGTCATGCCAAACATGTGGCCCATCCCACATGTAATTAGAAGACACTGCTATCTTAAGAAGCATGCCTCCTCCAGTAACGCAACACTACGTCAGTCACATGTTAGGTTCTTCTTCTAAATACTTTCAAAAACATTTTCATCCAAATAAATTAGAGAAAAACACTGCCACACGTCTGTATGTAGTTTATCTAAATGTGTTCTTTTCATTTTTTTTATGTTTTCATTTTTTTAAATGTTTTCATTTTTTAAATGTTCTCCTGTTACCTAATTGGAATAAATCATAAACATGAACAGCCAATTCAGATTCATATTTATAAAAATCTACTTTTATTTTGTATCATCCTTAAAAATAATACTAATGCTATTATTATTATTATTAGTACATTTTGTATTATTATTATTATTATTATTATTAATTATTTAAAAAGAACTTTTCTTTTGAATCTTCCTTAAAAATAATACTAATTATATTATTATTATTAGTACACACAAACCCACAGAAAACTCCACCCCCCCCCCACGACCAGGCTCTGTGCCTGTCTGCCGCAAGTGTGAAGAGGGCACTCTCCACTATCAACCCCCGAAAAGCAACAGGCCCGGACAACATTCCAGGCCGTGTACTGAAGGACTGCGCAGAGGAGCTCAAGGATATCTTCAGGGATATCTTCAACACCTCTCTGAGTCAAGCTGCTGTTCCGTCACATTTCAAGACCTCCATCATCATACCTGTGCCAAAGAAACCGACTCCATCCTGCTTCAATGACTATCGCCCTGTGGCACTGACCCCCATCATAATGAAGTGCTTCGAACGGCTAGTCATGTCTCACATCAAGTCCATCCTCCCCCCCACCCTGGACCCCTTTCAGTTCGCATACCGGGCAAAACGTTCCACAGAGGACGCAATCTGCTCTGCTCTCCACCCAGCCCTCACCCACTTGGAAAAAGCAGACTCACATGTGAGAATGCTTTTCATTGATTTTAGTTCAGCTTTTAATACAATAATCCCACAAAAACTCATCTGTAAACTGGACCAGCTGGGGCTCAATACCTCCCTTTGCAATTGGGTGTTGGACTTTCTCAGCGAGCGACCCCAAGCAGTACGAGTCGGCAAGAACATCTCGAGCAGCATCACACTCAGCACAGGGGCCCCTCAGGGCTGTGTGCTGAGTCCTCTGCTCTTCACCCTGCTAACTCACGACTGCACAACAACCCACAGCAACAATCACATGGTGAAGTTTGCGGACGACACCACTCTGGTGGGTCTCATCACCAAGAACGATGAGACCCACTACAGGAGGGAGGTCAACCGCTTGGCCACGTGGTGCAGAGACAACAATCTCCTGCTGAATGTCAGCAAAACAAAGGAGATTGTGGTCGACTTCAGGAAAGGCCACACTGAACACCCACCCCTGACCATCGACGGTGCTGCTGTGGAGCGTGTGAGCAGCACCAAATTCCTGGGGGTGCACATCAGTGAGGACCTCTCCTGGGCCACCAACTCTGCATCACTGGTGAAGAAAGCCCAGCGGCGCCTCTACTTCCTGCGCAAGCTTAAGCGTGTGAAAGCTCCCACAACCATCCTGAACACATTCTACCGGGGCACCATTGAAAGCATCCTGTCCGGCTGCATCACCGTGTGGGGCAGTAGCTGTACTGCACACAGCAGGAAAGCACTGCAGCGCATAGTAAACACAGCCGGTAAGATCATTGGTGTCCCACTCCCTTCCCTGCAAGACATTTACACCACCGCCTCACCCGAAAGCTACCTCGATTGCGAGTGACACCAGCCACCCCGCACACAGCCTGTTCAGCCTCCTGCCCTCTGGAAGAAGGTACAGGAGCCTCCGCTGCCGCACCACCAGACTCGGGAACAGCTTCATCCACCAAGCTGTCAGAAAGCTAAACTCTCTCCCCTCACTCCCCCCAGCCATATCCGTCAGTCTGATACGAGGCTGAAATCCCCCCCCCCCCTACAATACCTCAGGACTCATCACTGTCCCTTGCACTTTATCATTTTGCCACTTACTGTCACTTTACTTCACTTCACTTTACTTTACCACTTACTGTATACTTTTTTTGCACTACATAACGTCACTTTAAAGGAAACCCATGCTGCTGTAAATGTATCTACATGTTTATAACTATATGTATATATATATATATATATATATATATATATATATATATATATATATGTCTTGTCTTATCTGTTGTTGTGTGTGTATCTATATGTCTTATCTGTTGTTGTGCGTGTGCACTTATTTGTTCACCGTAGGAGGGTGAGAAACGTTTTTTCGATTACTTGTATGTCCTAACATGCGTAGAAATTGACATTAAAGCTACTTTGACTTTGACTTTGACTTTTGACATTTTGTATTATTATTATTAATTATTTAAAAAAATATATTTTGAATCTTCCTTAAAAAGAATACTAATTCTATTATTATTATTAATACATTTTGTATTATTATTATTATTATTTATAAAAAAATACTTTTCTTTTAAATCTTCATTAAAAAGAATACTTATGTTATTATTATTATTATTATTATTATTATTATTATTATTATTATTATTATTAACCATTAACAACAAAGAAAGGAAACATATAAATAGTATCCCGTTCAGAGTCACCTACCCTTTGAGTTTCATCATCATCACTGCTCAGCTTCAAGTCATCAGCCAGCATGCTGCAAAGAAACACACTCGGTGAGGAAATGTTGTACATGTAACCGCTCTGGTTTTCAACAGATGCACTGATTCAGGCTCTGGCATCGATTCTGAGCCCCCCTCCACCGGGCCAATACCGATTATTGATCTGACACAGGGCTCTCTTTTTTACAAATTTAAAATCAATACAAAATCATCCTTTGATCATTTGATCATGCACAATAACACAACACCTGGAAATGTTGTGAAATTGTATAACGGAAATTGACGAAGGAGGAGGTTGATACGGATCCATCGCATCAAATCGTACAGCCACAGGTTTGCGTCATCGACATCAAACACACAATAACAATGCACGTGCTTGTCATTGTGAACAGGTCCAAGCAGAATGCAAAGAGCTTTGCCTAAGTGTGTCCTGTGAGCAGGGAGGGGCACTGAGCCCGGCCCGCTGGAGTTCTGCAGTGGGATTGGAGAGCTCATTGGATATAATGAATTGGGGCGGCCGCAGCAACGTAGACACCTTGTTTTGAGGTTCAGGGTCTGGATGCCTGCTCTGTTCGGCTCACCTGGGGAGGGGCAGGTCCCACTCAGGTGAGGCTGACAGAGAGATGCCGTTCATTGGGCCAGAGAGCGAGCTGTGAAGCTGCAGCTTCTTTTTCTTCAGTTGAATTTAGTTTTATGTTTCAATTTTGCCTTTTGAGTTTCAGTAAATGTGTTTAGCTTCAGGGCTTCGGGGCCCGCGTGCAGCATTCAGAGGGGTCTATCTATCGGCAGCGATGTTGTATAGTTTTCACGTCTAATTACCTAAAAATACCAATAGTTGCATTTCTGTTAGCTTAGAATGAGCCTGTTATACACGGCAACGCGTCGCGGCTCCTCGTCACGCTGCTACGGTAGCCCTGAAGGGACAAACCACACGCCCCTCCGTCCTCCTCGCTCGGCACACGGAGGAAGTGCCCGTTGTCTTCTCGCTCTGAACATGTGTTCCACAGTAGAAAGAGGATGTCAAGAGAAAACAACCAGGAGCACATCGATCTAAAACGGGAGCGTTCAGGAATGCTAACTGACCTTTGACCTGACCTTTGTTATGTGGACTGGAACGCCGTGTTGACTGATTATATGTGTTCCCTTCACTCTGCCTAATGCTTTTGGCCGTAGCTGCGCAAACGACACTGTTGATGATTTCTACCTAACTTTCTCAACAGCTGTTGAGAAGAGGACATAACTTACGTGCCGTGATATATTACATTGTGTCTGTTTGATGATCTCCAGCGGATCACATTTCCTCATTACACACTTACGATTTGTGAGGTGCCACGCGAGGGTGACTGGCCATCCGCAGCTGAACATGCCCCCGACCTCAAAGAGGAAGAAAACATGTTTAAAACCAGACGACACGCCGTATATTAGCCGACTGTAAAGTCCTGCCCACGTCGGACCAGCAGACAGTCGGGGAACTCTTACTTTGCCTTTGTAGTGCCGCCGGGAGTTTTGCTTCCTTGGGAAGAGAGAGAACAAATGACCGTGAGGATTATTCTCTACGTGTAAAAGAGAACTCGACGATTTAGCTTTCGCACGGCCGTCAAATATTATGGGACTCACGATGGACAGTTCGGGAAAAAAGATCAATATTCCTGCGGCTCATCCAGAGATATCGTCCTCTCTACTTTAAACCTGGCGCCTGCATTGCCCTCAATGGAGCTTGATGACAGTTTTCTTCTGAGGTGCGTTTGTGTTGTACTGGTAATAAAGTCTTGGAGCCGTCTCCAGATGTCTGGTAACTTCTCTTTTAGATCTCAGAGCCTCCAGATTTGTTTGTTGTTGTTTTCAATGTTCATGACGTCTTGAACTGACTCTAGTGACATCATGTGAGGCAGTTTATCAGACTCCCCTATGGAGCCGCAAAAGGCTCCATACAGTTCTCTGTACACAGACTTTATAATGCAACATCTGTGGAATTCCCTTTACAGATCAAAGATGAACAACACACACACATAACAAAAATACTCACACACGAGTTAGAGCTGTAAAGGGTTCGTTGGGCCTGGTCACCCGCGAAGGCTTGCTGGGTCATGTCCTGTGCAACAGAAGGGGGGGGGGGGGGGGTATCAAAGGTGAAATAGTGAGACGCCACTGTGATTTACATTCTTCACATGCAGAAACTACAGGCATCAGAAATCTGTCATTCAAACGTTTTTTAATTTTCTTTCCTTGTCTCTTCCTTTCTAGATGAACACGCAGAGACACACACACACACACACACACACACACACACACACACAGGTCAGAGAGCCTCATCTTACAGCCGACGTTCCTCCCCACCAGGGGGAGTGAGCCCAGATATAAATACGGGTTGATGTCAGTGTGTAGTGTTGGTGTGAGGGGGAGCGCTTTGCAGCTGTGTCAAGACGTACTCTATTTTTGTATATTAATCTCCAGCTGTATCTATTTTCAGGTATTTCAAGTATCTGCTTGAATTTTATAATCTTTTTTACATGATTTAACATTCAAGGAGCACCGGCCTGCGTATAGTCCGTCATGTTTCTTTAGCTTTTTAAAAGGCAGCGATCTTAAAAGTGCAAAGTAAAGAAGTGTTTTTTTTCTTAATTTCTTATCAAATATAATATTTCAAGACATCAGTTTATACTGAGTTAACTTGTGATATATATATATATATATATATATATATATATATATATATATATATATATTATATAATTTATAAACACAATATATATATATATATATATATATATATATTTATTATTTTATTTTGTACACAATATATATATATACAATTATGTCTGACTGGGAAACCAGTGCAAGAAGAAAAGAGTTGTGCCATGTAAAGTAATGCAGTGAGCTTGTAATGTGTCAAGTACATGTGTTTTTATTTATATATATATATATATATATATATTATATTTGTGTTGTTCAAATTGTACACACTAAAAGATTAATGAATCATCAATAAAATAAACAATTCATTCATTAGCATTTAAACAAAATATTGGTCTGTAACCATATTCAACTATTGAACACATTGTACAGATTGGTTGAGTTAATATATGGGAGTGGATGATGTCTGACCTAAAGCTCCAACAACATCAACATTACATGTTTTTTATGGCCATCCCCTTCTCAGCCTCAGCCTAGCTCTCTTTTCTTCACCCAACAACATTCCCACACCTGAGTAGATATTCACCAACAAGACGTGTCTGCCATGTCTCAGTCAGCCGTCTCTGACGATGTGTTTGGACATCAAATAAGAAGTACAACAGACAGAGGATGATGACGCCTGGGCAGAGGAGCCAATCTTCTGATCCCTTGAGTTAACGAATCAGTATTTACTAAAACACGAGTAATTACAAATGACTCGGTATTTTAAATTTCAAATACATGTTTGCAAACGCTCACCGCTCAGTGACCAGCGTGTGTCACGGCTCACGACGAGGGAAGACCAAAGGGATGACGCACATGAGTGTACAGCCGCTCTATTATGAGAATGAATCCCGTTTCTGATTTGATCTCTGCATGGCAATCGAGAGGGAAGCAGCCACATGGAGAGAGGGAAGCAGCCACACGGAGAGGGAAGCAGCCACATGGAGAGAGGGAAGCAGCCACATGGAGAGAGGGAAGCAGCCACATGGAGAGAGGGAAGCAGCCACATGGAGAGGGAAGCAGCCACATGGAGAGAGGGAAGCAGCCACATGGAGAGAGGGAAGCAGCCACATGGAGAGAGGGAAGCAGCCACATGGAGAGAGGGAAGCAGCCACATGGAGAGAGGGAAGCAGCCACATGGAGAGGGAAGCAGCCACATGGAGAGAGGGAAGCAGCCACATGGAGAGAGGGAAGCAGCCACATGGAGAGGGAAGCAGCCACATGGAGAGAGGGAAGCAGCCACATGGAGAGGGAAGCAGCCACATGGAGAGAGGGAAGCAGCCACATGGAGAGGGAAGCAGCCACATGGAGAGGGAAGCAGCCACATGGAGAGAGGGAAGCAGCCACATGGAGAGAGGGAAGCAGCCACATGGAGAGAGGGAAGCAGCCACATGGAGAGAGGGAAGCAGCCACATGGAGAGGGAAGCAGCCACATGGAGAGAGGGAAGCAGCCACATGGAGAGAGGGAAGCAGCCACATGGAGAGGGAAGCAGCCACATGGAGAGGGAAGCAGCCACATGGAGAGGGAAGCAGCCACATGGAGAGGGAAGCAGCCACATGGAGAGGGAAGCAGCCACATGGAGAGAGGGAAGCAGCCACATGGAGAGAGGGAAGCAGCCACATGGAGAGGGAAGCAGCCACATGGAGAGAGAAGCAGCCACATGGAGAGGGAAGCAGCCACATGGAGAGGGAAGCAGCCACATGGAGAGAGGGAAGCAGCCACATGGAGAGGGAAGCAGCCACATGGAGAGAGCTCCGCCTCCACCGAGCACCGCCTCTGCTCTCGCTCGGATTGTAATCTATGCTAATTGGTCGCCCGCAGCCCCACTCAGACAAACCAGACCTCGTGGATGCTGTCAAACGGCCTGATTCCTGGTGACGTCGGCGTGACCCTCCGCTGTGTCGTGAAGCAGAGCGCGGTGTTCAGTGTGTGACGTACATGTGTGTGGCGAGGGGCGACGGGGGGGCGGCGGGGGGCGACGGGGGGCGGCGGGGGCAGAGGGCGCGAGAGCTCGGAAAGGTCGGATGTCACGGGACCTGTGGAGGTCGAAGGGATAGCTACACATGTTGGAGAACATGCAACCGCTCTCGTGTCCGGTTGCCAGATATGAAGCCATGGAGCCGATTAACAGAACTCGGCCAAGCAAAGGCCAAGAAGCAGACCGTCACGTGACCCCTACGGACTTCTGTTTAGCATGTTAATTAGTGAGTGGTAATTTAGCCTAGCCGTTCCCACCGTTTCAAATGTGTATGCTAAGTGTTTATGCTAAGCTAACCAGGTGTTTGCTCAAGCTTACCTAACTCTCAGCAAGAAAGAAAATCATTTCTTCACCCCGAGTCTACCCCGAGTAATGTTCCCAGTTTCATTCTATCACATGCAAAGACGCTTATTAGGTGACACATCTTTTATGAACCAGGCAGGTCCTCCTCCTCCTCCTCCTCCTCCTCCTCCTCCTCCTCCTCCTCCTCCTCCACTCCTGTCATCTTCTTCAATAAGCCCCGGAGGGAAAGTGTTTCCTCTGCTCATCCTTTCACTTGGTTTACCTCTCCTGCAGTCACCAAGGACACAGCGCCGCTCTCACCTCTTTCCTCCTTCAACAACAACAAGGTCTCCCAGGTGGAGCATTGTGTGTTGCTATCTCCGTTCTCCCCCACATGTTCCATCTCTCTCCTCTCCTCTCCTCCTCTCCTCCTCTCCTCCTCCTCCTCCTCCTCCTCCTCCTCCTCCTCCTCCTCCTCCTCTCCTCCTCTCCTCTCCTCTCCTCTCCTCTCCTCTCCTCTCCTCTCCTCTCCTCTCTCCTCCTCCTCCTCCTCCTCCCCCTCTCCTCCCACACTGGTGACAGGACCAATAGCCCATGACACACCCTCTGCATTTTTAATGCAACAGGACAAATAGCTGGAAGCCTCAGGGCCACCTCGATACCTCAAGAGAAGAAACTTGATTAATTTATTTACAGTACCTGCAACTATTATTAAATAATCAATCTTTAGTTTATGTCATCTCTTTTCTCATGTTCTGGCTCTCCAATGTGAGGATTTACTGCGTTTCTAAGGTTTTATTCAGCGTTATAAACAAGATGCATTTACTGATTCCAGCTTCTCGCTTTTACAATTTGCAACTTGTTGTGTTGTTTGAATTGATTTTAAACTGAAGATCAAGATATTTTTCACAATTTTGTCCAACTGGAATAAGGTATCATAATAATCCCATGCAAACTCAAGAACAATAGCACCCACAATATGATATTTAATGAATGATGAATTGGAATTATTGCACATGTTCACAAACAATTACTAAACACTATTAGGACTTTTACTTTTAATAGTAATAAAAAGTATTATTTACCTCCAGAATATATTTGGCACAACTTTTGTGTTGGCTTCTTGTGACCTGTGCAAACAGAGGAGAGGAGATGGAAGTTAAGACTGGCAGGGATCAGAGATCAGAGGCAGCTGGGTGACCCTTCAGAACAACACACACATCAACGAGACACAAAGAACACACACACACACACACGCACACACACACACACACACACACCAGCATCTAAATGAAGGTGCCTCATCTCAAATCTACACTTACGCTAGTTCACCTGCAGGCATAGCGGTGCACTAGACACAGACACGCGGCCCGGAGTCTCATTCATCTTTCACAGGGCTTTGCTCCAGACATGACTCTCAGTCTCTCTCACAACAATACACACACAAACACACAGACACACACACACACACACACACACAAACACACACAAACACACAAACACCTTCTGCACTCTGCTTCTCACCTTCTTTGCTACAACATTCACAACTTAATGTCAGACTTTACTGTAAACCACACACACACACACACACACACACACACACACACACACACACACAATATAATTGTGAGAGTTGTGACAGAGTTGTTGATGACTCATATCTTAGAAATCACAGCTGCAGATGATTCGACGGATGCTGATTCTGTTGAAAGCAGCTTTCTGCTTCAGTCCGCGTGAGGCAACCCGCGCTCCCTCTCTCTCCGCTCTCCCTCTCCCTCTCTCCTCTCTCCCTCTCCCTCTCCCTCTCTCTCTCTCTCTCCTTCTCCCTCTCCCTCTCCCTCATCACTTGTTCATCGTTCTGAATGTCTGTATTCTACGTGGACCTCTGACCACTTACATATATCTTTATACGTTTCCTTTACACGTCATATCCCATTTCCTTTTGGTGTTTTGCTTTTTCTTCCTCTCTCTTATGCCTCACTCTTCTGTACCATCCGTGCAGAATAAGGATGCCGAGCAGAAGATGTGTGTGTAGTGCAGCGTGTACGTGTGAGTGTATGAAAACGTCTCTTCATGCATGCATGACTCACTCAGGTCACTGTCTCAGTGGCTGGACTCGTAAGCCGGCGGATGGAAAACAGAGCGTGTGTGAGAGCTGTCTGATTATTACAGCCACAAGGCAGTGATGGGGCCATGAGCGCTAAATGAAAAGCATAAACACGGACAGGCAGTATTGAGCCTCCCTGTTGTGTTGCACAAGCAGACGCCACGGCCTGCTTCCTCGGTTTGCACTCACCCATTAGGATGGAAATGATCATGTGCAATATGTTTCACATGTCCATATTCCCAGCAGCACCTTAGGCTACATCTCTGGTGCAATACCCTGATGAGTGAACTCCCCCAGGGCCAAACAAACCACAAGCCATCATAACAAGCATCATGCCGGCCAACCAGAGTGCACCACCTGTTACATTCTCAAAGTATCAGCAATTACTGAAGTTATTTCCAGCTTTTTTCCAGCTTCTATTCATGACTTCCATCTGTGTTGACTTGAGTGCCTTTTTTAAGTGAAACCTGAAACCACTTTAATGCGTAAACTGAATGATTTTGAAGATAGGAGCACAGAACGCGCGAATGGACTGAATTGAATGGGAAATGAATTTAATTGAAAATACTCCTCCTTATTTTATTTCATATTAGTTCCTGCAGCTACTCTTTACAATGTGGTGACTTTATGCACAAGAACAACATTCAAGGATACCCCGAGATGGCTACACGACCCGCATGCTCCCTCTCACCTGAGAATACGCGCATCCGAGGAGAAAGCCGCCGATGGAAAGTTTCCCTTTTCCGGCGAGGACAGTCGGCATGGTGCCTGGGTGGTCAGCGCTCTCCTCCGGGGTCCATGCCAGGGAGGACTTCGCGTCGGGAGCTCGGTATGGCGGTGCCCTCTCCGTGCCGCTCGCGCACCGGCTCCGCGCTGCTGCCGGAGAGTGGAGCTCTCGTCCCTGTCACCGGGGACGGAGCGCGCGCGGCGGTGGGCGGGCCGGCGGTGGACGTCAGCGATGACACACCGGAGGGGGAGGGGGTGTCACGTTAGGGAGCTCTAACAGGGGGGTGCTGTGAATTATGGGGCCCCTAAATATGAGTTAAAGCATTGTTTGTGCAGCCTGTAGCCCACGTGGACAAACACATCGGCAAGAGGAAAGAAAGCCTTTGACTTTATTGTCAAATGCATCATTACACATATCAGATATCGGATTACTGTGTCAAGTTTACATCGTACACACTTTTTTAAGTATAACACGTGTTTATGTTAAAGGAGCTGCATTTAATATCCTGATCTTTGTGTGACTCTTCTGTTGTGCAACATGAGTGGCTCCCAATAAGGTTCAGGAACAGTTTGTCCCAATCCCGATTTTCGTTGTGTTTTCCAGAACAGACGTTTATTCAACCTTTTGTTTTCAAGGTTACAAATGCAACAACTCAACCTGCATGAGGACTCTGATACGTTGTCAGTGAATCTCGAGTTGAGTTGTTTTTTGCAAGTTCCGGTCTGTTTTGTCTTGCGTCCCTCTCCTCTTTAGTAAAGAGTACAAGGATGATTATATATGTAATGCCATGAATACTCAAACTGTCCACTCAGTGACTGCGAGCATATTGTGGCCAATGACACCATCTTATTATATCCCCTTCCTGCATCTTGGCCTTTAAGCGTGTCCAGTCCATCTGCCTAGGACATGTTGGAACATGGTGAAGTGGCTCTGGCTGCATTGCATGGAGCGCAGTGCCTTGTCGAGATAAAATAGGAGCTGTATCTGTCTCAGATGGCTCTGGTGGGGGCATCTGGACATTGGTCCTGCACACCCCTGAAACCACCGTGGCCCTTGTTTGCTTATGGCACCTGCAAGACCGAACACATGGGCGTCCCCAGTGGATGAACCGGTAGTCCAGATGTAGAAACCCATTTCATCTGAGCAATATTCAAAATATACAAACACGACGGAGACAAGATGAAGACTTTGTGTTTGTACTTCTCAATGTGTCTGACATCCATCCTCCTGAAGACATCAGAGGAAGGAGAGCTGCTCGCTCACATGCTGCAATAAAGGAGGGTTTGTGTTCCTCCTCGTCTTTTGTTATGAGTTGCCTAATTCATTGATTCATTATTCTTAGTCCAGTCGATCAATGTGTGTGTGTGCACACATTTGTGTTTCCGTGTTTTAAGGGACGTTTCATTTAGTCACTGCAAGGCAATACTTTTATTTGATGATTAGGTAACACAGCATCAAACAAACATGATTTAAAAAAAATAAAAATCATGAATGAAATAGTTATCAAAGAAAATCATAAATGTTGTTTTAGGAACATGTTGAGGTTATTGTCGTCAGATGTGAAGTACAATTTGAATATGTCTGTCGTCGGGCACCGATGGCGATGTGCAGAGGAAACACTTCTTTACCTCTTTATAACATCTGTGCACGCTGTAAAGCGGGTTCCTTTGTTTAAAACAGGCCTGTGCTGTGAGAGGCACAGGTGTCGGTGTGTGAGCACTGAGACAGGAGAATGGAGAGCTTTATTGATTGATCAATAAGTCCATCAACGGAAAATGAACCGGCAAACAATTTAGATGAACTTTAAATCCATTTGGCTCATTCTTGATGCAAAAATCCCCAACTCAAATGTGAAGATGTTATGCTTTTCTTTGTTGTACATGATCGTGAGAGAGGTTAATTATTCATATTTACTGACATGAGGGGAACAGACTGTTAGAAACACATCTAAATATAATACAGTATAGACTGTTCAACACCAGCATGAAACCTACAGACATCATAACGGTATAGACTGAAGGGCAGAGCAGTGTTATTGGATCGCATTAAATAGCAAACGTGTACCATAGGTACACGTTTGCTATTTAATGCGATCATTATATATAATGAAGCGCGTGTGTCTGTCTGTCTGCTCCTTCATTTGAACTGATGGACTCTCGGCGTGTCGCCATTCTGTTCTCTCACAACGACGTTCTTCTTTTCCTGTGGAACAGAAAAGGAAGGGATGAACTGGGAATGGAGGGATAAGAAATAAGATAAGAAATGCCCGGGGCTCCACAGCCACTGTCTAGCCCTCTTGGTTACAGACCATGACGACAGGACCTCAAAGGCACCACGGCGTCCCTTGACGCTGCCATGTTACGAACACGGCTGGCCTCAGGAGTCAGCCTTCTTGACAACACACTCACTCCTTCCGTCTTTCTGCCTCTCTCTCTCTCCCTCTCTCTCTCCCTCTCTCTCTCTCTCTCTCTCTCTCTCTCTTTGGATGGATGATGCACGCAGTGGGAAGATGTTGGGAGAGATCGAGTGGGCTCCAGCTACATGTTCTGTCCCTGCAGCTTGCTCTGGGTACATTCCAGATGTCTGCAAGTGAAGAGGGAACGGTATAATCCGGTAAAAGGTTCTAATTAGACACCCTTCATAAGGTACACAACTCGTCTTTATATATTTTTTTTTATGGTTAATAAAACATTTAATCAGGCGTTATAGATATTCAAATTGAATCAGTTCATTTTGCGTCGCCCAAATTCATTACAAATTTGCCTCAGACGGCTTTTACAATTTGTATGAACACCCTGACCTTTGACGCCACATCGGACCAGGAAAAACTCCCCAAAAAATAGAAAAAGAAAACTTTCACAGGCAAAAAAGGAATGAAACCTCCAGGAGAGCAACAGGGGAGGATGTAAGTTTGGTCTGCAGAGAGGCATGTAATAATAATAATACATTTATATTATAAGGCGCCTTTCAGGGCACTCAAGGTCTCTGTACAACACATTAAAAAACGTTCAAAGGATGGACACAATCAAAAAAGCAGAACAGTTATAATAACAAAACAGTCTGCAGCAGAGCAACCATGACGGGGAACAAGTTATAGGCCTACCTGAAAAGGTGAGTTTTGAGGTGAGTTTTGAATAAAACGATTGAGTGAATGTTTCTGATGTCAGGGGGGGGGGGGGGGGGGTTCCAGAGGCGAGGGCCGGAGCGGCTGAAGGCTCCTGACCCCATGGTGGACAGACGAGCCGGGGGGACAGTCAGGGGGATGGAGGAGGCAGACCTGAGACACCGGGCGTGGATGTTGATTTGTAGGAGGTGAGACAGATATGTGCCAGAATATAAGTGTTCAGAGTCCTACTGATGAACAGGGGACTAAAAAGACGACATCCGACTAAACACTGGCCGCAACCTGGCATCCATAATGTGTTATTGGTTTGTACGTTATTTATAAAGCACTAAATAAATACAAAATGCTATGAATTTTTTTTATAGTGTATCAGAAAGTGGTAGCAACACTTGCTCATGGTGGTAACTTAATTAAATGCTTAGTAATTAGAACCAGAAACCACATATTGATCAGAAGTGTGTGTTTGTGGGGCGTTGAGCGGATCACAAAACTCTGTTTTAATTGTTTATCATGAACACACACCTGTAAAGTTGTGTGACTGCATCCTGCACGGTTGGATATCGGTCAGTTGGCCTCGAGGCCACCCAGAGGTGCCCTTTGACCCTTGCTATGCAACGCTGCATGAGTAGATGATTAAATGGCTATGCAGTGAGCAGAGAGCCCCACCCTGTGGCCAAAGGGAGAATTGAAGTGCTCTTCTTCTCCACTGCCAGTTCCTGCATTTCAATATGTTTGTATTTGTCTTTTTGCCTCAGAACAAACAGCATGAGAGGGCTGGAGTGTCTATTCCTGTTTCACACCTCCTCAACATGCACTTAGAGGCCACTATGTTGACAATAGGATACGTCCACTTTACAATTGTTTTCCAACCCACAGATTATTTACACGATTCATTATTTTGAAGTAAAAATAATGCTAATCACAGTTTCACCGAACCCTAATTGACGTATTCATATTACAGTTTTTTCCAACTATTAGTCTAAAACCCAAACATATACTGCTTATGATAAGACATGAATGGTATAAAGGACATCACTTTTTAGCAGGTATCTGCTCATAAAGTGAAGTATCGGTACGTGTGACGTCACATCAGAGGTTAGCCTCAGCTGTTACGATCTGTTTCTACTCTTTGTTTAATTTAAAGGTTATACTGCAGATGGTAAGAATACTATATTTCACAAGAAAATGGCATACAATAAACTACACATTGAAGAGAACATCATTGTATATATTTCTTTGAACTAATTGGTTGTTTTTCATGATCGTCTGTCTCATCAGAGTTATCAGTTCGTAAAGGCCATTAGAAATAATTAATTCAATAATGACTCATCTAACAGTGATGTGAGAGCACCCGGAGGTAAAGGTTGGTTATACACAAATTCATCCAACGGTTATTTTGTGTCACCACTTGTTAAATAATGTCTTTACAATGTAGCCACATGTAAACACCGTCCTAATTCCCGCTCCTTGCTCTTTACCGACCTTTGGATGGAGGCCTGTCCAAAACACCGCAGATAACAGCAGATAGGCGGCGGCGGGGTTGTAATAAACCCTGAAAAAGAGCAGCTGGTACATGCAAAGCAGAGCACAGGAGAGAGAAAGGCCTATTCATGTCCCGCTGAAGTGGACTAAACGACTGCTTGGACTGGCCGGTCCCTCACGTGTGATGTCATCCAATTGGATGACGGAGGCTGGCGGCTGCGATGCGCATGTATGCAGTCCACCGCCTCAGCGCATCACAGACAACCCGCACTTGACAGCTTGCCAGGTTAGAGGGGGGGAAACACACACACACACACACACACACACCATTCAAGGGAGGAAACCAGAAGCTCCTGAATTGCCACCAGCCAGTCGCCATCCGCATCCACCGGAGGTAGAGGGTTTCCCGCAGCCTCTCTCTCTATTTTTCTCCCTCTCTCTCTCCCTCCTCATGCATCATTTTTTTGGGTTTGGGAGGGTGGGGGGACTGATTATGTTTTTGTTCTAACACACAGATGACAGCGTAACCGGGGCGGTACACCGTTCAGATACCCCCTAAAGCAACGCAGCCGACGCTTTGTTTGGATATCGGATCTGTTGTGACTGGACATGAATTCGGCGGAACAGACGGTGACGTGGTTGATTACGCTCGGGGTGCTGGACTCGCCGAAGAAGACCATCTCGGATCCCGAAGCCTTTCTGCAGACCTCCCTGAAAGATGGGGTGGTGTTGTGTCGGCTGTTGGAGCGGCTCAGCCCGGGGTCCGCGGAGAAAGTAAGGGCAAAATACACCCCCTGCACCTCCCTCCATCCCCTCTGCATACCCCCCCCCCTTCACTGTCTGGCTTCTCCCTCTCCCTCTCTCCCTCTCTCTCCCTCTCTCTCTCTGCCCAGTGGTCCGTGAGACGATCTCTTTTGTAGGTCACAGCAGCAGCTCGCGTTATTGTCCCCAAAAAAACACAACATATGCGCCGCCGTGTGTCATATGGCTGCGCGTCACGCGCATGTCAGCGTGCGCGCGCGGGGGAAAAGGCCGCTGTTTCCACCGCGTATTGATGTGCTCACGTCACAGCAGACAAGACAATTGATAGATCAAATGTCCAGAGGAGCTGTTGTGAAGCAACGGGGGTCTTCGTAATGGAGGCCTCCTCGCTGCAGCTTTGACTGCAGCTGTTTTAAATGTGCCGTTAATCCGGGGCGACGCGGCTTCGTATGCCACTGCGTTTTGACCCCGATCGGCCGGAGATGAACAGCTATCTGTACACGGATAGCAATAATAAGAGTAGGGCCGCCATTGACTGCAAAAGGCACACCGAAAAAGAGATGGACCCTCTCCCCCATTTAAAGGAACAGCGCAGTGTTTGTGTCTGTCAGTGAGCCGCGTCGGCCCGTTGAGGAGCTCGATGTTTTCCTCCTGCAGAATGGCGAGGGGCTGCCTGCACCTCCACGCGAGCAGAGGAGAAATCCCGCCTGTTAAATGGCAAACATGCTCCTCCATTTCCTCCAAGACAAGATACATCATGTGTCACTGTTATGTGTGCACACATGAGAGGATTTCATAGGCTGAAAGAAATACATGCTATGAAATACATGTTTGATTGCATCTCTATACGCGAGAACGCGTTACATAGGCGTAGTGTCCTGTCCAGTGTGGCAGAACCAGACACTATACTGCTGATGTGAATGATGTCATCTCATTTGGGCAGGTTTTTTAAACATAACTAAGATTTCAAAACTTGGAAAACTGTTTGAATGCCACACCAACATGTTTATATTATCTAAATTGAGTGAACCTGAAACATTTGAGGTGCAATACCAATCTAAATCGTGTGAATAAAGAGATTAAATAGCGATACATCGGGCAATATTCTACCCAAAGTAAATAGCATAAACATATTTATTTGATGAGGATCCCATTAAATACATATACATACATGTACTGTAATAAACATTTATGGAGGGAACATTCACTTATAAGTGCCCTCTGGTGGACAAACTAAGCATTGGTGACACTTCTCGAATGAACCTCAAACACATATTTGGCATTTCTGCCCAGACTTTACTTTCCTTGTTACTTATCAGCCAATGTAAACAACCCTGTGAAACATGTGTGATAAGCTGACAATGGCTGATTTCTCCGGTGTGCTATAAATAAATTACTATCATTTATTACTTCACATAATACTTTTATATTTGCTGTATGTGGGCCAAAGCTGGGCCGATTGTCAGTTGTTATCAAGGTTAAAGTGCTTTATAAATCAGAGTGTAGTCATACTAATGGTTATTTCCAATTAGCTAGAACAGGCCATGTGCCTCCATCACTTCTATCTCCCTTTTTCCTTTTTGATTCCGCCCAGGTACTTTTCATTCATGGACAGAGGCAACATGTGTGCTTTAAAAAAACAAAATGTTCTTTAAAATTGTCAAGTCTGTAATTAGTCACTGAATGATATATGCACACCACCTCAACTAAAATCTGCCCTAAACACAGTTACACAACAAGCACTTCTCAGTAGACAGATGCTTTAATGTGTACGCCACTTTAATATTGAAATTAATAAAGGGGGGCTCAATAAAGTTGAACTTTAATCTATATGACATTATAATAATATGTATTGATTAGATGTTGTACTCTAAGCCTAATCTTAACCTGTAAAGTAACTAGTAATTAGATAAATGTAGTGGAGTTAACATAACAACATGTGTATCTGAATTGTAGAGGAGTAACAATTTAAAGTAGCAGTAAATAAAAATACTCTAGTGAAATCAAAATGTTTCTTAAGCACTTGACTAAATGTGTGTAGTTACTTTCCACCATTGTTCATATACTCAATTGCAAGCTTCTAAAGTCCAACAAATAATGCAGTTTAATGTTGCTGTACATATATTTTCATAAAGATTGCACGGTATTAGCAGATTCAACTTTATATTGATTGTATTACATTGTAATGAAAGGTGTTTCTATTATTATCATTATTGATGTTCTTCTCTCCCAGTGATGTCACAGTAGGTTGTGATAAACAGTTTTCAAACCGAGCGCCCATAGGCCGCCGGAGCCTCGGGGAGCCCGACGTCATTTCCCTCGACCCGACGCCACCGCCTCCTCCACTTCCCCGCTGCGGGATCAGCCTCCCGGAGTGTCAGGCCCGCTCTCTGCACAACCACCCGCACGCGCGCGCACACACGCACACACAGACACACGCGCGCACACACACAGGAGAATGCGTGTTTTTTAAGGTCTGATAACAAACGCGCAGAAAGCCGCAGCGCGTTTGACCAGCGGCGTTTCCGTCTTTTCCAGATTTACCAAGAACCGAAGAACGACGGCGAGCGCCTGAGCAACATCAAGGAGTTCCTGAAGGGCTGCGCGTCGTTTCGCGTCGAGGTAAGGACCCCCGCCGCCTCCGTTTGGGGCTTCTGTTGTTCTTCCACCGAGCTGTGCGGTTTGAAAGCGCTCGTTTTGAGAGGAGGCACCGAGACGATAAACAATGGTCTCGTGGGGCGGACGGGTCTCGCAGCCCCTGACAAGAGGAGCAGGAGGAGCAGGAGGAGCAGGAGGAGCAGGAGGAGCAGGAGGAGCAGGAGGAGCAGGGACGGCTGAGCGAGGCTCTCCTCTCCTCTCCTCTCCTCTCCGATACGTTTCGTAACGCGGTGGCCACCTCGAGCCACTGATTTAAAACGGCGACTCCGTCCGCCTGCTCACGCACGTCGGCTTCTTCAAAGGGCTGAGGAGCGGCGGGGTCGCGTCCACGCGCTCTCGTTCACGCGGAGAGAGCTTTGTCCTCGGGCTCGTGCGTGTCTTTGTTGTCACAGTTGACACGAGCCCTTGTATAAACATGGATACCATTTTTGTGTGTGTTAAAGAACCGATTTGACACAGCTAGTAACAACACAGGCCCGTGGTTATGTGAGTGGCTCCAACGTGGTTATTACAGCGTTATTGTTATTATTAGTATTACAGTTTGAAACACGTCCTCGGATTAAGTGCCTCACGCGGGTGGCGCAGAGCTGCCCTGCATGGACGTAGTGGAGTCGGTTGTATTTGAGCTGGTGGTGCAAATGGAGGCCGGCGTGCTGTTTAGGGATGCGTGTTGTGGCCACAGAGGGGTCATTGAACCGCCTGGCTCACAATACCACTCAGTGTTCCTGGGAGTTGCCTCTGCCTACTGAGTGTGCACTAACTGAAGGAGAGGCTGAGATTGGGAGAGACAGAGCGCCGTCACATTAAGTGTGTGAGACATGCTTCTTTTGTAACACTCTAGTTGACCGGCGGCCCAAATGTCAGAGGAAAGGCCTCCGTTTGTTTTTAGCTCAATACGGTGACAGGTTCTGTCAGCAGCAGGGCGATAATCTGCACTTTTCCGTTGGTTAAGAGTCAAATCCCGGCCATAAACACTCTTTTATGCCATGCTGAGATACTGTGTTATGTCCCTGTGTTCAATACGTCTTTTGTGTGTGTGTGTGTGTGTGTGTGTGTGATCCGGACACAGCTGGATGACAGTAGTTTTTAAGGACATCTGTGGAGCAAAGATGGACCTTCTTCCAGAGCCCAGAGCTCTGCTGGCTGCAGATCAGAGCTGTGTCCGTCAGACAGACCCGGTGCTGCCGCATCCTGCCTCTTTTTAATGGAGTTAAGCGGCTGTTCGGCCGAACATCAACCATGCTGGCCCCGTCTCGTCCGGATATCTCAACCGGATTGATCGCTTTTAGATCTAATTTGGATGCCTCATGCAGATGAGAGGCTCAAGGCCACGTCTCACACGTGGGCAGCTGCTGTTCCTGACCTGTAACCCCTGATGCCTTTGACCACAAGAAGGGATCATTAGAGTTCCCATGACCCCACTGCTCCCCTAAAATAGTAACGTTACGCACCAGCGTCTACACACTGACAATAATCACAGATTATTATGGGAGATTTTGAATCCATAAAAAAAAATATATAGACACTATAGGGCGGTTGTGTTGTATAGATACCGTAGTAGACGGATAGTGATGTTAGAGGGATGATTTATAGTATATATATTTGTGTTGTTGTTGTTTTTATTCATTTCTTTATTGATTTACAGTTAAAAATAGTTAAAAAAGAAACATCGCCAGCAGAATTGTCAATGCTAAATGTTAACAATCTTCAAATATGTTTATTTGTTTGATTAAACGACTGCTACCGTTGAAAGGTTATCAAAACGGTCACTGATCAAACGATCAATTGGATAATGTCATAGTATCCTTGTGTGTGCTGGAAATTTGATTTCTTTAAATAATAATAATAATTCAAACTTATATAGTGCTTTTCTAAATGCCCAAAGACGCTTTACAAGAGAACCGTCACAGTGACGAACAGAAAGAAAGCAACCAAAACAAACAAACAGGACATATTGGTAACATAAGAGAGGTGTGAATATATATCAGCATTTTTCTATTTATTTGCAAATCGTTTGCAGTCAGCAATGTAAGACGTTCTCAACTATCCATATTGGCCCTAAAAGCACAATCTCCGTTGGGCTGTAGTCCTAACGTCTTGCTTGTCTGTGGTTGTGTTCATCGGGAACTGGACCTTGTGACCAGTTGAATCGGGGTCTGTTGACTTACTTGGCGGGTGAAGAATATCCCATTGTTTGGCTTTCAACCGCGTGGCTGTCTTGTCTGCATGTTTAGGATCATTGTCCTAAAATTGGGAAATTGGTTCCAATGTCTTTGGACTGTGTATGGATGTGAACACCCTCAGTTACCATTCAACCGCTCTAACCCTGTCGCTTTAGGCCAAAGCAGTGCCCGTCTAAATACATCATTAACCCCTCGCGGGCGGCAGTGGATCACCCATACGCATTAATACCGTGACAGAGCTTAGAATATTGAATAGTCTCTTCCTAAAAGTCCGATATAAATAGCCACATCCCGTTAGCCGCGGCGTAGCGGCTGTCCTAACCAGTCGAGCCCGTTGTGGCTCCTCGCTGAGTCACAGGGTGTCGCAGGCTTGTCTTTACCTGAGTGATGCTGAGGCCTGACGGACGTGTCCACACCTGTCAGCCACGTGAGATTTACATCCTCCGTCATGTTCCTTCACACGGGTCATTTGTGTGACTTCTTTTGTTGCTAATTGAGGATCTGTTAGCATGACTGGAAGAGCTCCCCGCTGACCTCAGGACAGCAGGAAGTCTCTACATCTTCACCGGAAACTGAAAACGCACCTTTAGACTATATCTGGATTAAAACACAGATTATCACTTCAGTGGCTCTTGAATATCTTATTGTGGTACTTTAGTAGTTTGGCTATGTTGAGGAAATGTTACTTTCTGTATTCTTGTTGTTCTTAGTTTGTCCTCTAGGTTGAAATGAACTTATTGTAAGTCTCTTTGGATAAAAGCGTCTGCTACATGACATGTGATGTAATGTGATGTAAAGAGAAGTCGAGTACAAATAATGAATGTTACTCGCAATATTCAGTCCCAGTGGATGTATTGGTGGGTGAGGAAGAGGAGGCTTTCACATGAATGCTCCTCAAGGACAGCAGTAGTTTGTGCACACACACGCACACACAAACACACACACGCAAACACGCTCTCGAAAACACACATCCACGTATTCCCCGAGGACATATCTGCAATCGGAGCGGAAGATGAAAGAGACTCGTATTTCACATTCAGCCTCAGTATAAGTGAAGCGAGAGCAACCAATCACACAGAGCTGTTACCGGGAAGAGAGGACGGCTACGGTCATCAAGGAGAGACGACCAATCACACAGAGCTGTTACCGGGAAGAGACGACCACTGACCTGCACAGCAACCGAGAGGCCGAGGGTCACGCCGACGGGACACGGGACGCACACTTTACTGCAATTACGGGAGAAGGCTGGCGGCCTTTCTGTCAACAAGTCCCATAAAAAAACAAAAGCCATCAATGCATCAGTTTCTATCTCGATTAGGTTGCAAAGGGCGGAAAGTTTCCCGAAGGTTTCCTCGTAATGTGTTTAGGTTTTTTTGTAAAAGCATGTAACAGGGAACTCACATGGAGTTGAGAACCAGACTATGACTATGACGTCATGTCACCGTCACAAAAATAGAGGTAGCTGATTATTATGAGCAGTAGGCCTATAGAGACGGTAACATATGGCATGGGCTGCATTTTGAGTGACAGAAATCCTATTTCAAATACATTTCTGGTGGCCATCCGGGCAAACCTACGGCTGTTTGAGCCGGACACAGAGCCATCCTCAACACGCTCGGACAGCCACACCGAAGAGGACGACGAGTCAGATGTTGAGGAAGTGGACAGTGAGGAGCACGTTGATGAGGTCCAGGAAGAAAGCATCTAGACCTGAAAGGATTCAGGGAAAAACACACACAAAAAAATGGTTTGGGGGTGGTGATTTTTTATTCAACGTTCGATGAAAGAATAAAGTTCTACTCACAAAATGTCAAAAAAGTACAGAATGTCATTTTTAAAAGTTGTATTATAAATGTTTGCATGCATGTCTGCTTATGACAAGGTAAACACAGTTAAATTACCCCAACATTTCCAGTTTATTCCCGTTAATTCCCGTATATTCCCGTTAATTCCCGTGGAAAGTTTCCAACTTTGAATATTCCCGCAATTTTGCAACCCTAATCTCGATACTTTCTGACTTCCCTACCCTGTCTGTGACGCCTAATAATGTTTAAGTACCTGGAAGCAAGCGAGCAGGGCTGCTTTACGTCAGCCACCGGCCACCTTCACTGAGAGAGTGATATTAAAGATGTCCTACCATTGGGAATCTTTCCTACCTGGACTATACATCCCGCATGACGTCAACGCAAAAGGATGACGTCATGAAATCTATTGTTTGGCTTTTAAAAGGGTCATTTTCTGAAAAGCAGATGGGGCTCGTAGTTTTTAGGAAACCTCTCGTACGTAGAGCTGCGTGTCATCTGGCGTTTCCTCGATAATCGAGCCGACTCAGTAGTTTATCTGCCGATACCAGAATGACTCTTTAAATGTAAACATGTCTTTCTACCGACCCTCTTTCTTCTGTACCGACAGAAGCCCGACATCTCAAACGGGAAAAAGGTTATTTAGGTACAAGCTGGTGTAACCAATCTGGAACATGTGTATTAAAGTAACTATTTAGGGTTGTAACAGTATTACACCCTATGTTATCATACCTTAGCTACGCTATTGAAATAAGCACCCTGCCATCAGTGAGTGTGTGAGCTGAAGGAGATGGGAGCGGTCTGATTCGAACGCTGTATAGTACGTATACAGGCAGTATATGTTCATTGTAACTAATCAAAGGAAATTAATTAAAAAGCTCACAGCTGATGTTATTTTTCATTTAGTAGTTAATTTAACACGCAGCTAACATGTCAACAAATATGCTTTAAGATATTGCAGTTACATGATATTTATTTTCAGGTTCATAGTTATGTTGTATTATTCCTTTACGGGTCATTGTAACTCATGGTAGTAATAATAATTCCAGCCGTGGATTACTGCAGCCCGAGTGTCCTGGATGTGTGTGTGTGTGTGTGTGTGTGTGTGTGTGTGTGTGTGTGAGTAAAGACGAAGCACAGGGCCCGTGTTCATTGTGATGAAGGAACACGTGGTGTGCGTTGCACGTGGTCTTGATGTGCGTTCTCGTTCACTTTATTCTGGCCACATTGTTATTGGATAACAATATTTAAATGATCCCTCTACATCAGGAAGTACTTATCAGGAGTTTACATGTATTGTTGTTATTTTCATGCCATCGGTTTAGAATAGGATACAGAATAAAGCAGAGCGACTCTGGACGCTCCTGCATGATGGGAACCTTTGTGGTGCTCATGAATCAGCCGGTGCGCTGCAGCCCTGGGACAGTGTGTGATTGTACCGCTGCACATATATTTGCGTCCGCTGAGCTCGTGTGTGTTTTCGGCCGCTACCCTGGAGGATCCGAGGGGTTATCGATCAGCCGCCTGGTGGCTGCAGGGTGAAGGCCGAGTGGAGGCCGGGCCCTCCGAGCCGCGATTAGTGATTATCTTTCAAAATGAATGAATGAAATATACTTTATTAATCCCCAAGGGGAAATTTGGTGACAACAGAAGCAGCCCGATAAAACTAAACACAATAAAATATAAGTATAAGAAAGAAAGAAAGTAAGTGACAGTGCATAAAGTGAAATATAAAATACAAAATAACATCAAATAAAATATATATGTATATATACACAGCATATACACAACATGTATGTACATGTAAATATAAATAAAGCACTGTAAAATTAAATTAAAAAAATATATATCTGGATAATGTGCAAAATGCAAGTGAGTATGAGTTCACATTCATGAGTATGAATGTGAATATTTACAGTGAGTTATTGCACGTTTCTGACAGGAAAAAGGGAAACACTGAAGGCTCTTTGGCTCACGCTCTTCCTCCCTCCTCCCTCCTCCCTCCCTCCTCCTCCCTCCTCCCTCCTGCCTCCTCCCTCCTCCCTCCTCCCTCCCTCCTCCTCCCTCCTCCCTCCTCCCTCCTCCCTCCTCCCTCCTCCCTCCCTCCTCCTCCCCTCCTCCCTCCTCCCCTCCCCTCTCTCCCCTCCTCTCTCCTCCCTCCTCCCTCCCTCCCCTCCCTCCCTCCTCCCCTCCCTCCCTCCTCCCCTCCTCCCCTCCTCCCTCCTCCCCTCCTCCCTCCTCCCTCCCCCCCTCCCTCCCTCCTCCCCCCCCCCTCCTCCCCCTCCTCCCCTCCCTCCCTCCTCCCTCCCCTCCCCTCCTCCTCTCCTCCCCTCCTCCCTCCTCCCTCCTCCCTCCCCTCCCTCCTCCCTCCCTCCTCCCCTCCCGCCCTCCTCCCCTCCCTCCCTCCTCCCCTCCTCCCTCCTCCCTCCTCCCCTCCCTCCCTCCTCCCTCCTCCCTCCCCTCCCCTCCCCTCCCTCCCCCCCCTCCCCTCCCTCCCCCTCCCCCTCCTCCCTCCTCCCCTCCTCCCTCCTCCCCTCCCCCTCCTCCCCTCCCTCCCTCCTCCCTCCCTCCCTCCCCTCCCTCCCCTCCTCCCTCCTCCCTCCCCTCCTCCCTCCCCTCCCCTCCCACCTCTCCCCCCCTCCCCTCCCTCCCCTCCCTCCCCCCTCCCTCCCTCCCCTCCCCTCCCCTCCTCCCTCCCTCCCCTCCGCCCCTCCCTCCCTCCTCCCTCCCTCCCCTCCCTCCCCTCCCCTCCCCTCCCTCCCCTCCCTCCCCTCCCTCCCTCCCTCCCTCCCTCCCTCTCCCTCCCCTCCCCTCCCCTCCTCCCTCCTCCCTCCTCCCCTCCCCTCCCCTCCTCTCCCCCCCCTCCCCCCCCCCTCCCTCCCCTCCTCCCCCCCCCCTCCCTCCCCCCCTCCCCCCTCCCTCCCTCCCTCCCCTCTCCTCCCCTCCTCCCTCCTCCTCCCTCCTCCGCCCTCCCTCCCTCCTCCCTCCTCCCTCCCCTCCCCTCCTCCTCCCCTCCCCTCCGCCCTCCTCCCCTCCCTCCCCTCCCTCCTCCCCTCCTCCCCTCCTCCCTCCCCTCCCCTCTCCCCTCCCCTCCCCTCCCTCCCTCCCCCCCTCCCTCCCCTCCTCCCCTCCCCTCCCCTCCCTCCCTCCCCCTCTCCCTCCCTCCCTCCTCCCCTCCTCCTCTCCCTCCCCTCCTCCCCTCCCTCCCTCCTCCCTCCTCCCCTCCTCCTCCTCCCCTCCCTCCTCCTCCCTCCTCTCCCTCCTCCCTCCTCCCTCCCTCCTCCCCTCCTCCCTCCTCCCTCCCTCCCCTCCTCCCCTCCTCTCCCCTCCTCCCTCCCTCCTCTCCCCCCTCCCTCCCTCCCTCCTCCCTCCCTCCTCCCTCCCTCCCCTCCTCCCTCCTCCCTCCCTCCCCTCCTCCCTCCTCCCTCCTCCCTCCCCTCCCCCTCCTCCCTCCTCCCTCCCTCCCCCCTCCTCCCTCCCTCCCCTCCCTCCCCCCCCCCCCCTCCCCTCCCCTCCCCTCCCTCCCTCCTCCCTCCTCCCTCCTCCCTCCTCCCTCCTCCCTCCCTCCTCCCTCCTCTCCTCTCGCCCACAGCCGTTTGAGGCCAGCGACCTGCTGCTCGGACTGAACTTCTCAAAGGTGCTGAGCAGCCTGGTTTCTCTGAATAAAGAGACTGCAGGTGAGTCACAATAGGTGCAATGTGTGTGAGTTTGTTTTATTTGTTATGAAAGACGAGGCGAGTCGTCGTGCGTGTATTGATGCCGTCTCTCCTCCAGACATCGGCGTGGGCAGTGACTCGGTGTGCGCCCGGCACTCCTCCGCCCATCGCATCAAGTCCTTCGAGTCGCTGTCCTCTCAGGCGTCGCTGGGCCGGTCCTCCAAGCTGCTGCACAACCAGTTTCGCAGTCTGGTAAGCTCGCCGCTCACGACCGGCACGCTCAGGGAAACAATAGATCTGAGTCGCTGAACAACAACAACAAAGAACGCCCAATCCCATACACCACCTGTCACTACTGCCTTCGTAAAGGTTTTAAGGGGCAGTTTCTGATGAGAATGTGTCTTGATATTCCAGTTAACGGTGTAAGGTACGTTGGACGATTGTCGAAGCACACGAAGAGATAGTTAACCGTCTTGCAGGTGTTTTCAGTTGTTTCTGCAAATGAGATAAAAACCCTCTCGAAGTTTCTTGAATCAAGATGGGCGAGGTGCCTTCAACCAGATCCCAGATCCACATCTGTTGAAGTAGTCTTTAAATATTCATCTTTACGATGATGTTCATCCCGCTGTCTGTCTCATCTCAGTCAAGCCAACAGTCGATCAATCTGATCAGTTCTGATTACATTTGGGTCAGCTGTAGCTCAGTGGGGAGAGTGGTCGTCCCGTAACCGCAAGGTAGTCGGTTCGATCCCCGCTCTCCCCATTAGTTGCAGGCCGAAGTGTCCTTGAGCAAGACACTGAACCCCCGGTCTTCACTGCAGCCCAATTCAGTTTATTTGTATATTCCAGTTTCACAATTTACAAATGAGTCTCAGAGTGCTTTACAGTCTGTACACATAGACATCCTGACCTTTGACCTTTGACCTCACATCGGACCAGGAACAACTCCCAAATAACCTTCAGGGGGAAAAAGTGAAGAACCCTTGAGGAGAGAACAGAGGAGGATCCTCTCCAGGTGGACAGAACAATAGATGTCATGTGACCAGAAGACAGATTTAGAGTTAAATACATTCAAGGAATCTGACAGAGTTTATCAATAGTTCATATTTAGGCATATTCCACCATGGAGAGTTTGGAGACCTCCACCATCCAGAGCCCACTGCTCCTTAATAACGAAGGATGGGTTAAATGCAGGGAAAGAATTTCCCCACTGTGGGATTAATAAAAGTGTATTTTATTATTATTATTATATTATTATGACGCAAGCTTCACCTCTCTGCAGTGTTTCGTCTCCTGGCTGTTACCGCTCACGTTCCTTTCTCCTTCTCCCTCCCACGTTCGTCAGGACATGTCAGAAAACAGTGGGCAGCAGCTGCTGGTGAGGGCGCGCTTCAACTTCCAGCCCAACAACGAAGACGAGCTGAGCTTTGACAAGGGCGACCTCATCGGCGTGACGCGCCAGGAGGATGGCGGCTGGTGGGAGGGGACGATTAACGGCAGGACCGGGTGGTTTCCTAGCAACTATGTCCGCGAGATCAAGGGCTCTGGTAGGTACCTCACCGGCTCTGTAAGACGTCTGAACCGTAACGCAGTCGTGATTCATCGCATCATATTCTTTTTTTGTTTCCACTCGGGCTGCAACTAACGATTATTTTAAGAATCGATTAATCTGTCGATCGTTTTTTCGACTAATCGATGAATCGGATTTTTGAAAAACACATACATTTCCAACCCTTTATTCAAAAACAGAACTGACAACATTTTACTCGCTTAAGTTTCCTCGCCCGACTATTTGTGGTTCCTTCGCGCCTGAGAGGGGGCGTGGCTTATCTCCGTTGCTTTCCTCCGGGGAAACCGTTATTTCCGCCGTGCACCACGGAAGGAATAAGCTCTAGTTCTGCGTTATACTTGTTGTGGACATCCCACACACGTTGGTACATCCAACGCCCTCGCGTTTGGGCTCATAACATCGCCCGGACGCTCACACCGCTCGGGGACTTTCACGACTCCGTCTGAATATCTTCCGCTTCCAGTGTCACTGCAGCAGCAGTCAGAGTCGGCGACATCACGGCGTCCGTGACCACGAGCGTCTCAACGCCGACTGGCTTTCCCACCGCAGCGTCACGGCCTTTTCTCTACCTCCGCTCTGCCCTTCTTTTCTTTGTTGCTCCGCTCTGCGCTCAACTCAAACGTCTCAGCGACTTATTGAGTTGCGTGATAATGACGATCGCGCGCAACGAATCGATAATGAAATTTGTTGGAAACTATTCCTAATAATCGATTTTTTATTGATTTTTTTTATCGATTTGTTGTTGAAGCCCTAGTTTCCACTTCCCCCTGACACTACATCAATTTACAGGGTTCCTACGGTCATGGAAAACCTGGAAAGTCATGGAATTTTAAAATGGTCATTTCCAGGCCTGGAAAAGTCATGGAAAAAACTTAAATCACAAAAGTTTTGGAAAAGTCATGGAAATGTGTTAAAATCACGTGTTCTTACGTCGAATTTGAAACTATTAATATGTTTTTTAAAGAAAGACGCTCAAAATATAAGCCGGCGTACGCTCTCAATACCCAAAATTGTTCATGTTTATACCGAGATTTCAGTTTGGTCATGGAAATTTGGTTTAATTTCCTGGAAATATCCTGGAATAGTCATGGAAAAGTAATGAATAGTCATGGAAAAGTCATGAAAATCCATTGGTCAAAATGTGTAAGAACCCTGATTGAAAGGGTCTGAGCACAGAGCAGCCTGCAGGATTAAATCACGCCCTAACAGGCGGTTCCCCTTCAGTTGCCATTGTGTGTGTGTGTGTGTGTGTGGGGGGGGGGGGGGGGGGTAATTCGTGGTCATCGTGGTTCCATCTGGTAGAGCAACGCTAGCGCAGCCCCACATCGGCTGCTGCCCGGCCTGCGGCGCTCTGTGTTTCCTCGCTTGTAAAACAGGTCAATGGGACTCTCTGTGGGAGGTGGGCAGATGAAGATCCGTTTGAATGACATCTAATTATCTGCTTCAACAGTTTAATAACCACATTTGGTGAGTTTACGGTAAAACGGTGTTGAATACATTAAACGTTAACGTGAGAAAAACAATACGGGTTGGACAGAAGCCGCGCCGCTGAAGCGATGTGTTACTGTTTTATTTCTCTATTGATATTATTTTAAGTGCAATTTCTGATCCACACACAGTAAACATAAGCAGACGGCGCATGTCCGATGTGGAGTTACTTTGGAGTTGTGGAATAAAACAACAGCCACAATACACTTTTCTTATAGTGATTTATTCATTATTTTTTGCCAATAGCCATAAATATCTTTAAGCAGCCAATTATATTTTTTGTTTTCGGGAGGAGAAGCATCAATGTCCATGATCTAAAATTGTTGTATGACTTTTTCTCGGATTGTAACGGATTGTAATACCATATCAGAACTCATCTTCACATAATTTGGGAGTTAAACGTCATTATACATTTAGGATATCATTCACAGCCATCGGCCCAAATACTGCCAATTAGTCCACTTTTATACAACTTCTTATATTTCATGAATTAATAAATTACGGCGTGGTTTTCTTTGAACATGTTTTATTTGTTCCCTCATCAGATACAATGCTCGGTAAGACGTACAGTATGCGCCCTAATTCATTTATTTTGTCTCTGGCTGCAGAAAAACAAGTGTCCCCCAAGTCTGGCACTCTCAAGAGCCCCCCGAAAGGCTTCGACACCTCTGCCATCAGCAAGACGTACTATAACCTGGTAAGGACGCAAAACAACGCTCTCATTTTCCTTCTCTGCACACATGTAAACATTAAAAGATTCTGTCTCCGTCTTGAGTACTTTTAGTTGTGCCCATTCATTTGCCTGTGCTTGAATCTATATATGATTCCATTCGATTGATCACTCCTCCTGCCTGAAGGTCATTTCAGGGCGTACCAGCCTAACGTCCAGCCGGCCTCATCAACACAGCTCTCTGAACAACGCATTGACATCTCTCCTCTAATGATGCATTCACACCCAAAGCGCTGTGTATATTCGCAGCGTCTATCGCAGCCACTGGCGTCTGCACGTCGCTCTGCACGTCGCTCTGCACGTCGCTCTGCACGTCGCTCTGCACGTCGCTCTGCACGTCGCTCTGCACGTCGCTCTGCACGTCGCTCTGCACGTCGCTCTGCACGTCGCTCTGCACGTCGCTCTGCACGTCGCTCTGCACGTCGCTCTGCACGGGATCTACTCGCGCGACAGATTGGCAACGCTTTTGGTGTGAATGCAGCTTAACCGTGACGTCCCTTGAACATGCATGTTACTCCTCCTGAGGGCAGGTGTGGTTGGTAAATCACAGTTGTATAATAACCAACAACTACATTTATATCGTAACGTGTGCATGGCATGTTGTTTTGAATGGATTTATAACAAAACACGCGTGACACACTCATGAAATACCCGACAACAAAACTAATTCCTGAAGAAATGTAATAAAGAACTGATGTGTTTTTCTAAGACCTCTCCCAACTCTTTAGATGTGGACACTTTCTACATTCAAGCTGTTTATTTCTGTTTCTATTGTAGGTGTTGCAGAACATTTTGGAAACAGAGACAGAATATTCCAAGGACCTTCAGAGCCTCCTGACCAACTACCTGCGCCCTCTTCAGTGCATTGACAAGTACGACTCATTTACACACCCAGCTTGCTGAAACCAGAACCAGGTTGTTCTGGCGTGGTTGTTGTACAACAGGAAGCCTGGACCAATTATAGACACTTCCCTAACAATGCATCTGAGTTGGGGAACCTGACTTTCTTTTGCACGTCACTGAATTTGAACTCGTGTCTTTCTGCTGCAGACTGAGCAGCTCAGACGTGGCTCTGATTCTGGGAAACCTCGAGGAGATCAGCACCTTCCAGCAGATGCTCGTCCAATCGCTGGAGGAGTGCACCAAGTTAGTCCCTCCCCCCACACACAGCCTCACTGCAGCAGCAGCAGCCTCTTTGTTGCATAATAAGCAGAGGGACATCTAGTGTTGGGCTGCATGTACTACAGGGATTGTTGGAGCTATTTAATTTGACATTTGTATTTAAGTTTAATTGTAAAGTAATATTGATTATTTATTGCTTATTTAGGTTATGTCTTGATAGGTTAGTTGTTTCATAGGGTAGTTGTAGTTTAGTTTAATATATTTATTTTGTAGGTTCACTGATTGGGTAACACTGGGCACCTGTGGTTACATGTAGAGGTGGATAGGCTCAGGACCAGCATGCACCTGGGTGGCCGATGGTTTTTTACCACAAACACACAGCAGGAGGGAATGTCTACGTTTTGTTTGTTCTTTTTTGTTGCTTTAGAAAATAAATTATCGCAACACTATCGGACAGAAATGGACATTACTTTCTTTTGTGTGCGTCAACACCAAAACCCACGAGCATCAGTGGCGGTTTGATTTCTAGTTTTGTTTGATTTCGGACGACAAATGGCCGCTACAGGGATGTTGGTTAAACCATAGACTAAATCATTTGTCATGTATTGTTACACTTTTGGTCCAAAGCACAGATACATATTCCATATACTTCTGCTGCTTTCTTGTCTGTGTATGGGAGTTTTCTTTAAGCTCTTGTGTGACCTTTCTGTTGTTGTCTCCAGGCTTCCAGAGACCCAGCAAAGAGTGGGAGGCTTCTTCCTCAACCTCATGCCACAGATGAAGGCTCTTAATGTCGGTTACTGCTCCAACCACCCGTCTGCCGTCAGTCTGCTCACCCTGCACAGGTACGTCTGCAGCTTTATTAGGGGGTCTGTGTTACATGCACAGGGAACAGCTGCTGTAACAGCTTGCATTAGAAAAGGAAAATGGGTCTGGTTGTATTGCTGAACTTTGTCTTTATTTTACAGTTGTAGCTGTTACCACGGACAGAAAGTGAAAGCTCTACAGGCAGCTTTTATTCACTTGTTTAGCGACTAGGAGCTGAATACAGCTGAAGGAGAGATAATGGAATAAACATTAGTTTGCAGGTTAGACGCAAATGACTGAATACAGGAGGGTATGGTCTAAATCTGAAAACATACACAGTGTATGTGCATTACCTTCCCGTTCCCGACATGCATGAATAGAATTAGCAAAAATAGACCCAACCCAAAAGTAACCCACGGCCAGTTAGAAAAGGCTGTACCCGACCCGATCTAAATGTAGTTAACCCCGGCACAATGGGAAGTTGCATTCAAAAAAGAGAAGCAACACCTTTCATATTTCTCACCTAATAAAACACATCCTTCTATTGCGTTATTGAGACGTGCTGCAATGAAACGGGACTTAGCTTGGACCTGATGAGACTGAAGAACTCTACAGGCGGGACACTAATAATATGTCGTGTTTTGAATACTCTCTATTATTTGAATACTATTATTATGATATTACGAATATCATGAATCACAATGAACCGCCGTTAAGGCTTTAAAGGCAGTGTGTGTTGTATTCTGAAGGGTGTAATTTGTGGGGTTGTAAAGGTCCTTCGGTTATTTATACTTTGCCGGAAACGTTTTTCTGTTTTCACACACACTGTTGTTGTTTCTGCCACGTGTTTCGTGTTTGAAAAACATAATTTGACTCGTATCCAGCGGCCGTTATAACTTAGTGCACTTACATGAGAGTTCATTTCGTCCCCGTGCACAAAGACAAAGGCAGCAAGTGAGCGCGTCGTGACACGTCGAGGTTTGACCTTCAGTGTTCCATGAATGCGTCTCCACTCACAGGCGGCCCGTCTCAACGCTGCGTTTGTTGCACATTGTGTGACGTGACGGTTTGTAATGCTGATTGAATAATGAATGCATTTTGTCGTCTTGCAGTGAAGTGTTGGGCGAGTTCATGGAGGGCCGGGGGGCCGTCAGTCCTGGGATCCTCACCCTGACCACAGGCCTCAGTAAACCCTTCATGAGACTCGACAAATACCCCAACTTACTCAAAGAGCTGGAGCGGCACATGGAGGTGTGTGTCCACACGTGTGCAGAGCACCTGTGTGGCGCTGTGTGCTTCACAGCCAACGTGTTGCTCTCTTCTCTCCTCCTCAGGAGAGTCACCCTGACCGGCCAGACATTCACAAGTGCATGGCCTCTTTCAAGAATCTGTCTGTAAGATGGTCTCTCTTCCTCCCCGTGTCCGACGTAGCAAGTAACCAGACTTACAACCAGTCAGTAAATGAATGTGCAGCAGGTGTTTAGCAGTCCGTTTGTTCCCCGTGGGTCAGGCTCAGTGCCAGGAGGTGCGGAAGCGTAAGGAGCTCGAGCTGCAGATCCTCGCGGAGTCCATCCGGCTGTGGGAGGGCGACGACATCAAGACCCTCGGCTCGGTGCTCTACATGAGCCAGGTCCTAGTCCAGAGTCCCGGCTCAGAGGTACCCACGCCGTCTAGAAACAGCCTCTCCGCTAAATGCTGCCCAACGGGTCCCTGTGCTATGTTCAGAGGAGGCACACTGCAGGGTTCCTACGGCCATGGAAAACCTGGAAAAGTCATGGAATTTTGAAATGGTCATTTCCAGGCCTGGAAAAAAATTAAATCATAAAAGTTTTGGAAAAGTCATGGAAGTTTGTTATAATCACTTGTTCATTTACGCCGAGTTTGAAATAATTAATATGTTTTTTAAAGAAAGACGCTCAAAAATATAAGCCGGCGTACGCTCTCTCCATCCGTAAAATGTTCTACATTTTTCATGTTTTTACCGAGATTTAAATTTGGTCATGGAAATTTGGTTTAAAGTCCTGGAAATCCACTGGTCAACATGTGTAAGAACCCTGAACCCTGACACTGCTGAACTGGGAATGAATCACTATGCATTGAAGTATTTTGAAGTCAATTAATATATTTAAATCAGTTTATATTACGCTGGAGCACATTTGAGTTAAGCCCTTACTTATCATGATAAATATGACATTTTTTTAGGAAAATTACATCAAGTTTATGTTTATCAAACATGTTTTAAGTGAAGAAAAGTAATGCAGTCTTTAGATTTTCTCAAAGAAACTGTTATACTATGGTAATGACTATATTAACTTAATCCCGGATATACGTCTTTGCTCCAGATACAGTTAACCGCTGCGTTGGTAAGCTCGACAAAGAAACACCAATGACATAACTCCATTAGCTTTTATGAAACTCTCACGGCTATAATGTATTTGTTATAAATAAGTTAGAGTTCTCTGTGACTAAGATGAGTGGACAGAAATGTTTTAAAAGCGCCTTCCAGTTTGAAAGCTCTAAGTAGCTGGGGATAAAGCATCAGATGACGTGTGATGGTATGAGAACGCGTTGCGATGTTCTCTCCAGTCTGCGGTGGTCATTACATCCGGTCGTGAATCTTTCGTCTGAACTTCTTGCAGGAGCACTTATTTTCCATCTTCCATTTTTAACAGGCGGCATCACATTACCTCCTGGCCTCTCCGCTGGCTCCGTTAGTTTGAGAATTGATTTTAAGATGTTACTGATCACTTTTAAAGCCCCCCGGGGTCTGACCCCAGGCTACATCGTTGAAATGTTCTCTCCTTATGAGCAGCACGCAGCCTTCGTCCTCCGTGGCCCTGCTGGTCGTTCCAGAGTCGAGGCTTAAATCAAAAGAGCCCCTCGACTGTAACGACCGACCGGAGGGGACGAGGCTCTCAGAATCAGTCACTTCGTTTAAATCACTTCTTAAAGCCCCACTATGTCGTGTTCCCCTTGTAGCGCCCCCTTCAGGTGTTTAACGTGTACTTCAGTGTCATAAATACCCAGTTAGATAGATCAGGTGTCTGAACCTCTGGCTCTGAGCCATATGTGTCTCTTCTGGTGACGCATATGGCTCTTTAGAGTTTGAGTTAATAATAATCTCCTCCGCCCCCTGTAACTTTCTCTCTCCTCCAGATGACAGCAGCAGTAATGTCAGGTCCCTTTCTTAAAGACGTCTTTGTTCTTTAAACTAAAGGTCTGTTATTGGTCGTCTCCACAGCAGCATGTCTCTCTGTCTCCACGTCGCGTAGCGGAGACAATAAAAAGTCCCCTGTGAGGTGGACTGGACTATGTGACGCTGGTCATCATGACAGAAAGCAGGTCCAAGGACCGGGCGCTACAACATGTCACAGAGTCGGGTTTTTAAAAGTCATTGTAGCGGCACATTTTTTTCAAGCTGTTATTTTAAGGTAGGAATTGTGACATAGTGTCGCTTTAAAACCCATTTTCATAGAACATCTTTTAATTGATGTCATTCTTTTATACAGTTCTTTGCCTCCCCTAATTTAGTTTGTCTGTTTTTTTTTCTTTTTTTAAATGTTATATTTGTATCTTACACTCTATTTGCTCTGCATTGATTCCCTGGAGAGCGCTCTGTAAACAGTGTTTTTAAAGGTGCTGTATAAATCAAGTTATTGTGTGTGTTTGCCAGGAGAAGAGTGAGCGTTACCTCATGCTCTTCCCCCACGTCCTCCTCCTGCTGTCGGCCAGCCCCAGAATGAGTGGCTTCATATTCCAGGTCAGCATGAACCTTTAGTCACATCCTCCTGACGATTAGATACGCATCTACGTCTAGAACCGTGATAATAAGCTGGGTGAAAGGTCCTGAATGTGATGATTTCCCTCTGCAGGGCAAACTGCCCCTGGCCAGCATGACGGTCACCAGACTGGAAGACGGTGAAGCGCACAGGAACGCCTTCGAGCTCAGCGGTGAGGGTGAACGGGACGAGCGAGGGGGGGGCCGTGTTTCTTTCTCACGCACAACCTTCAAACTGAGCGTCTCCGTCCCCGCAGGTAAAATGTTCGACCGCCTCCAGGTGGCGTGCACCAACCAACAGGACCTGCAGGACTGGGTGGAGCACCTGCCCCGACAGATCAAGCACACAGCGTCCACCGGGCCCAGCCACAAGCCCCTCGCCGTGCCCTGCCACACGGTCAGAGGCCGATGATTACACACGCGCTTTCTCTTCTGTTCGTTGACACCCCGACGTGGTGCGAACACCGTGATTACATATGCTGATTTCTCACAGATTCCTATCAGCCTTTCAAAGGCCGCTCGCATCGTGCCCGGCAATCATCTGAAATTACAGTCCGGCCCGGCGTGAAGTGGCGGGTTTCTCTCACTAGAATGGCTGAGTTGCACAATTGGATTTAATGAAGTGAATATGAATACGTAGTAATCAACATTCAGCCTTTTACCTTTGTATAAATAATCAACAATAATGATCACGTTATCAACAATGGGCCATTTGCATATCGGTGGCTGCGTGATGGCGGACGCTCTGGAAAAATCATTTTAAATCTATCTGCGGGGCTTCAGTTAAGGGCAATGTAATGTTCTCGTTTGATTTTATGGTTAATGCCGTTTTAATAACAGGGAGGTGTCATATGCAGAAGGAGGAGGCTTCCCTGGGGGTATTCTGGGCACCTTCAAATGGGAGTGGAGACTAGAGGCTCACTAGAGCCACACTAGAGGCGCACTAGAGGCGCACTAGAGGCGCACTAGAGGCGCACTAGAGGCGGGATGTGGCTGGGACATAGACATCTTGGCTTTGATTGACAGTCTGCTGTATCTGTCAGGTTCTTGTGGCTCAGGTGCAGAGAGACAGGCTCGACGCAATAGGAATAACAAAAAATAACTCTTTAATGAGGCAAACAGTTCACAAGAAAACAAGGTCCAAAAGGAGCAGGCAGGGTCAAACCGGCAGAACCAGGAACACGGACGAGACGACGGGGAAAGGACACAGAACTATAGACGACAATCTGCCCGGAGACAAGGGCGAGACTGACTCAATACATAGGGGGGGACACACAGGTGTACGACAGACAGTAAGAGACGAGAGCGGCTGAGGGCAGGTGAAGGGAATGAAACAATCAAGGCCACATTTACACACAGACGGTATTTACAGGAACGAATATTTCTGCCCCTCCGTTTTCAAAAATAACGTTGTACACACAAGGTCGTTTTCAAAAACGTTTCTACGAACCCGCATGAATACGCCGTCCCATAGGACGCTCACGTGACGTGAAGCATCTTCAGTCGCACACTGGGACGTTTGACCACCTAAAACTCGTTTGAGCTCGTTCACACGCAAACACACAAACAGTTTTCAGAAATCTCCACTTTGGCCGGAGTTTTTAGAAATGATCGTTTTCTGTGATAAAACCTCCGTTTTTGTGTAAATGAAAGTCCAAAACGAATGAATATAAACGCATGAAAATATATTTTATATATAAATCTATAAAATATATTTTCATGCGTTTTCCCATTGTGTAAACGAGGTCTAAGACGCAGGAGACACAGACGGCTGTTACAGTATCAGAGATGCTGCCACTCTTTCTTTCAATCATTTTATTTTACGTTTTTCCAAGTTAAACCAGACAGTCAAAAACGAGTAAATACAAAAATTACAAAACAACCAACTATACGGACAATCAGACAAATAAAACAAAACAAAAAAAATACACATACATGAATCATAAATCATCTTCCATATTGAACCAACTGATGGTGCCACTCTGACCGAGTACACACTGCAACGTACACACTAAACGTAGAATACGGTGACGCATCTACTGGGTGTCAATCAAGCATCCCAGAGAAATGTGAAGACGTTCTTTGTGAAAAACCAATGTGAAGACGCCAGTCCTTTTTGTTTTGCCCCTCAGCTCCCGTCTCACCCTCTCACCCCGTCCCGGCACTCTGAGGGGAGGGGCATGACGGCGGCTCCCACCTACCACACCCTGCCTCACCCCTCCTCCCACGGAGCGTCTCACAGCACCATGATGTGGGGCCCGCTGGAGCCGCCCAACACCCCCAAGCCCTGGAGCCTGAGCTGCCTGCGCCCTGCGCCTCCTTTACGACCCTCTGCGGCCCTCTGCTACAAGGAGGTGACGCCCGGGACGTCGTTGGACTCCTCATATGTCCCCTTGTCTCGTCCGATTGGCTCACGTCCGTCTATTTTCAGGATCTTAGTAAAAGTCCCAAGAGTGTGAAGAAGCTCCTTCCCAAGCGCAAACCTGAGAGGAAACAGTCGGAGGAGGAGTTTGCTTTGAGGAAGAGTACGTTCAACTTCTTTACGCTTTATGAATGTTTAAAAAAAAATCATTTTCAAAGGAACCCTTTCGGTTCTTCCCGAGCGTGAGATGAGACGATCAATAACACTGACATGTTAAGAATGCTATTCGTCTTCTCATCTCACTCTCGGCGAGAAATAGAAGTACCGGACTTCCTAAAATGCTAACAAATAAATAAAAAACAAATGTTTGCCGGGATTGAGGCGCATGAGCTTGTGAATTGATTATTTCCCCGTTCACCTCCTCTTTCTCAGGTACAGCTGCTCTCGAAGAAGATGCCCAGATCCTGAAGGTCATCGAGGCGTACTGCACCAGCGCTAAAACCAGGCAGACCCTAAACTCCAGTAAGGACACACCAACTCTCACTTCATTAGCGGATGTGCATGCACAAGGAAGAGCGGCTGCAGCGTGATACCGCTCCACCTGTATTCTGTGACTCGAGCCTTTCTTTAACCCTGGTATTCTGAACTGATCTTCCTAACAGTATCTTCTCCTTCTGTCCTTCTCTCCTCAACTCCTCCCCTTTTGGCATTGATCTGTTTTTCCCGGAGCTCCTTCTTTTTCTCATAATTTTTTTCCCATACTTTTCACTTTTACTTTTGCCCATCCTGCATCTCTCATGTTTTGTTTTTTATGATTGATCATCTGTTTGCGTGCTGCATACACTACCTCCTCCTCCTCCTTTCCGCACCACCATTCCTCCCTCCGTCAACCCGCCGACCCTCGCCCCTCCCCCCGCTCCGAGCAGCCTGGCAAGGCACCGACCTGATGCACAACCACGTGCTGGCCGACGTGGACCGGTCCTGCGTGGACTCGCCCGGCCGCCGTAGCAGCGTGTCGCGGCCGGAGTTGTCCTCGGACCTCTCGGAGGACTCTGACTATGACTCCATCTGGACCAGCCACAGCTACAGGATGGGCTCAGTCCCGCGTAAGAGCTGCATCTCCCACCAGAACTGAAGGACGGGCAGAGCCGTAATGTTACCTCTCTTACCGGCAATGTATGAAAAGAAACTTGATTTGTCTTTTTTATTTATCTATTTATTTTCTATTATCTATTTGTTAATTATTCTTTTTGTTAACTTATTTGGTTTATTTATTTTTAGATTGTTTCAAGATGTTTTGAGCATCTCCCTGTTGCCTTTGCCACTTTCCCTTTTACGTGCCTCCTCTCTTTGTGTCGTCGTCATGCAGTAGAAGTGTTTGGTGATTCTTGTTCATTTATCTTGAATGTGACCACTCCCCTTGTGGACCATACATGTGGCCGACTCTCCGCAGGGAGTAAAGGGGAGTGGGATATATGGGAGGATAGCTATTGGCGGGCGGGATGGGGACGGAGTATTTCCTGTCTGATATTCAGATGTAATTCAGGAACGACAAGTGTATTCTATTCACCATGTACTACTTCTCTCCGGTATGTGTTTCCAGAGTACGTATGCTCAAACATAGCACAGATGCCATACACACAAGCACAGGTCCAGGCACAACAGAGCGGCATGCAGGCGAAACATCCACATTCTTAAGAACATTGCTGTTTTCATAATGTTTTTATCTTTATACATGTTACTAAGCAGGTTTAGATTTAACATACCACATGACTAAAAGCTACTAAATACTATAAATGATTTGTAATAATTTGTGAAGGGGTAAGAGCTGATGGACTAAGATGGTGAATTTAAAGGGCCAGTTCACCAAAAACAGAAACAACCCCCGTATGTTCACACATTCAGTTTCATTTGCCCATTTACTCTGAGATTTCTTCGACTCTGATACATTCAAAGTGAATATAATTTAGTTTATGGTGCTCCGAGCTTTGAAAGATGGTATTTATACACCATTGTGTCTTTCCCCATCACTCCAGACTATCCAAAGATCTCACTGTCAACAGTTTAATTCAAACTACTGAGGAAGTTGTCACGACCAACACTGTGTATTCCTTCCGTCCCGCGAGCACCACAAACTAAACTCCTGGTCGCGGTGCGGATGCAGATTTCTCCGGCGGTAACCTGGACGACGTTCTGCCTCACAGAATGAGAACCGTTTGTTTTTGGTGAACTGCCCCTTTAAAGTCGCTCATTGTGAGACGTCTCTGTACGAGACACGAGTCCCTGAAGCGTCATCCTCAGACGCCTGATCTTCCATCCAGTAACATCGCCGTCCGTCTGTGGTTCTACAGGGTTGCATTTATATTTAGTTTGAAACCTCAAGTTAGCGCGTTCACAAAATACAAAGATTAGTTTTAACCAGGCGTAGCAAACCAGCCTGACTAAATAAACTGTTCACTACTGTGTAAACGATGAACTCAGCTAACGAACGGTCGTACTAAGCGAAGGCCTTTCCTTTCATGACTCCTGCTACTTTAAGGAATAGTTTAATATTTTGGAACAATACTTATTGGCTTTTTCTTTTCCTCTGAGAGTTAGTTGAGGAGATTATTATCGCCCACAGATCCGTCAACTGGAGCAGATTAACGTAGCGCAGCGTCTAGAGCGGAAAGGGGAGACCGTTAGCAACAAATTGATCATTATTAAATAAATAAAAGTAAGGATTATACAGTGAAAATTAAGCAAATGAATGTCATCTAAGTTCATGTTTCAATCCTCTAGTTATGTGACAAGAGAACAACGAATTGCTTAAACTTAGCTGGTCTCCTCCACTTCCAGTCTTTACGCTAAGCTAGGCTAACCAAATCACTGCTAGCTTCTAGCTTCATATCTGCCACATGTGAAAGTGGTATCAATCTTCTCATCAGACTCGAATGCAAAAGAAAAAGCAAATAAGCCTAACATTCCTAAAATGATTGACCCATTGTAGCTGTAACTGACAATTTGACCCGGTTAGCTAAGCGCATCCCGTTGCGGCCGCACACGCCTCACGCCGCACGCCTCACACACCGCGTGGCGTGTGGCGTGTGAGGCGTGTGGCGTGTGGCGTGTGGCGTGTAGAGTGTGCGGCGTCCCACGCTATCTCTGGCATTAATGACTATTTTTATGAAGAAGTATTTTTCCAGTGTTGGTATTTAAAGTACAGGTTGCCATCCACTTAGAGAGCATCTCCTCTTGCAGCGAGCAATGTGGGCGACGTGTGGGATATATATATATATATATATATATATATATATATATATATATAGATATATATATATCTATATCGGTCCATGTTACATCACCGTCTACTGTTTCTGTGATGATTCCTTTGTTGTGTTGATTATTTTATGTTTACAGATGTTTGTGTTATTTATTTATTTACTTTTTTTTTATTCTGTTCGTCAATGTTTACAAAATGATCCCTGGAAGAATCATTTATTTTCTATTTTACAATTTTATTGCTCTGTATCAAAGTTTACACTGAAAATTATAACATGAAGTGTTTGAATTATTTTGCACAATCATGTACCGGCCAGTGGGGGGGGATAGAATCTGTTGATATCTGTACTTTCTGTCGTCTATCTAGAGTGTGTATGATATAGTCATGAAGGTAAACCTGAGTATTCTGTGTTACTGTAAAGTAAATGCTCATTCGTAGTGGAAAAACTCTCCTTTGGTGTTTTGGAAGCATTGAAGGTACAAAAAAAAGAAATAGAAACAAGAGGAACATTTCTATGAGCGGCTCATGCCCCGTCAGAGTGGACTTGACTTATAAGAGCACACCGTCTCCCTTTCTGTAAATATTAGTCGTCAAGGAGCAAGAACACGAAGTCCGCTCTACGTTTTATGAGTATTTGAGAATATCACTGTCCTTATATCATGTGCTAACTTTGTGACAGGTGTATTCTGTGCTTTTAAGAACAGGCAGAGAGAAAAGAGACCCACGGGGTCCTCCGTGTGTGTCGTGCTGCGTCCAGGTCGCGCGTCATGTGACCATGTCTTACCTGCAAACGGCGCCTTCGGTGCATTTGTTCTCCTCTGCTGAAGTGTTCGAGTCCCAAAACGCTGTATCATGAGTTTTGAATAAATCTGTCATTTGATAGACGCTGGCAGTCTGCTTGATTTGTGAGAGACGGGCACATCTGGTTTGTTTCTTTAGCGTGTCGAGATGTGAACGAGTGAATAGAGTTGTGTTGTTATTTCTGTTGATATCTCCACAGCCTCTCATTTCTTCTTCCCTTTCGTCTTGGCCCCTGTCCCATGTCTCTCCTCTGCATGACTAACACGCTCCCGCCAGACCCATGTTGGTCATCGCTCGGTTCTCTTTGGTTCTGACTGACGAGTTCTGCCCTGACTCTTCTTAAAGAGACGGTACCGAGTGTTTGAGTGCTCTTGTGTTTCTAAAACAGGGCCGCAAAGGGAGTCGGGGCTGCATGTGATGGTCCCCGGGGAGAGGAGGATCCTGGTGGAGGATCCCCGTCGCAATGGACAAAGCACTGTAGAAGAGAAGTAAGATAATAGAAACATCTCCTCCTCCTCGCGCTTCTCCTGTAGTGGATTCACGATGTTAAGGCGCCGTAAAGACCAGAACCAACGAAGCCCAAAGGCCATTGGTTCACACATGTACAACCTCATGTTTTAACAAGGCTCAAATCAGTTTCTAAATCAGCTCAGCACTCGATACTTTTGCCAAAATAGTAAATCATACATTGTTTTGGGACTACTTTCAGACAAATTCATTTTGTTCAAGAGTTTTTGTCCTGACTTTCACACAAAATGCTCAAAAACACTGCGAATAAAGGCACCACCCAAACAAAACGACAACACAGACGTAAAAACTTCATCCATCTTTTCAACCTTGAGAGCAGACTAGAACTAATCCTTCCCTTCGTATGACATATGTTTACCAAAGAGAACTTAGATATCACGTGGAGCCTTTCTTTAAATAAGAAAACTCAATACAATAAGTATACAGTAGCTTAATCTTTACACGTTTACCTCAGACAGACGACTAGACACTGCTCTGGATCAATAGTTCCTTTTCATATCATCATCAACAACAAGTATAGAATATTAGCTCTTATAGAATCATCCTTTTAGTTTCTTTACTTTATGTTACTGCGTGGTGCTAAAGCATACGCTTTTATCTAACACTTTATTTAACACTGACGCGCTCATATGCATGGCCGGATTAAGAAGCCACGGGCCCCTGGGCCTGGACGTGTCAAGCCCCCCCTTTTTAATTAAAAAAAATACATAACGCGAATTATATGATAGCAGGGACTTCGGTTATATGAATTAAATGAATAACTTTTGTAATCGTTACAACCACACGGCTCAAAGTGGAAATAACAAAGTAGGGAGAACACACCGAGTTACGGTTTGAATTCAAAAGATAATTCATTAAATTATTAAATTAACAGTAGGACTTCTGGGGCCCTGTTAATGACATGAATGACTTAAGCCGAGCATACACCGTCTACGGCGCATCGCGTCATGTCGTCATATCAACACAGAGGTAATAACAGCCACGTCACGCTGGAGGCCCAGGCCTAACAAGTTGGTTAACCATCCCTGCTCATCTGTGATCGATGTAATTGACCTCTTGTCCTCTTGCTGGTTGGGAAGTGATCCATTCCTCATGGGAATCAAAAGTCAGAGATGGGGACAGAATCCACAGCCTCTCTGTGTGAGGCTGTGTTAGTATGAGCGTCCCCTCTGATGAGCACCTGGTGGGCGTCACTGACTTGTGGTCTCTTGAAGGAGCCTGGTGGACGTGGTGTACGGCCTGAGGGACGAGGTGCAGGAGCTGAAGCAGGTGAATGTTTATGAAGGGATGTAAAAAGTAAAAAGCACGATGGGGCGATCGCTCTCACATGTGACTCGGTTCAAACGAGCTGTAACGGCGACGAGTCGGCATCATGCTTTGAGTAATTCATTTGCATTGGGAGTCAAAGTGCGAGCGACATGAACGATAAAGACATGAACTGTTTGTCCACACAGGACAATAAGAAGATGAAGCGGTCGCTGGAGGAGGAGCAGAGAGCGCGGAGGGATCTGGAGAAAGTGGTGAAGAGGGTGTTGAAGAGCATGAACGACCCAACGTGGGACGAGACGAACCTCTGAGGGCCGAGAGAGAGAGAGAGAGAGAGAGAGAGAGAGAGAGAGAGAGAGAGAGAGAGAGAGAGAGAGAGAGAGAGAGAGACACTGTAAGCGGTTGGTTGGTTGATTGATTGATTGGATGGGCGTCGTTACTGCGACCCCTCTATCGCCACGGTAACGTTCCAGCATCCAAAGGAAGACGGTGAGGAGGTCACGCGCCGACCCTCAGTGAGTCCATCACGAAGACGAGTCCTCTTCCTCGCTCAGCTGGCGGTCCGCTGTCCGACGGTACATACACGGTACTTTAACGTGACGACGGTCACCATGAGTCTGAACTTGAGCCATACCGTTTCATAACCTCTACGATGTTATTTATTTGTATGTCTTTTCCCGACGGACTTAGCCTGATGTTTTTTTGCGGAAGGGAAGAATGTGGCAGGAAACTCATCTTTTGAGTCTGTTTTTTAATTATTGTTTTTGTTCGCCATGTATTGCCCTCTTCATCGTGAGACCACTTTGCGGTTTGACTTTCTTTCTAGGGATCCTAGGGAATTGTACAGATATTGAAGGTGTACTGTTTAATGTAAATACTGCTAAAAGATGAGCCGTTGTTCCTTTGGGAGAAATAAAGATGTTAAAAGAACGACTTCTGAGTTGCTGCTAAATGTGCGCCAACGAAACAAGGAAACTCAACAAAGACACCGTCACTCCAAAGGAATACGACTGTCCCCAAACCCCACCTGAGATTTGGTGACATGTGACTTTGAGAAGTATTGACCCCATTCTTATACCGTTCTGATCCGGCTGCATTGCATTTACATTACTAATTGACTGGACAGACGTCCCTCTCGTTTATGAACACTTTAAATGAAAGAAAGGACTAGTGTCAAAGTCAAAAGAAACACAACACAACTAAAAACACTTTCTTACCAGGTAAAATAACTTAAATCAACTTAATTATCTAGAGTAACTTTTGTCATTAATTGATCAGTGTATTAGTCTGAACCAACGTAATTAGTCTAGCTGAGAGACATGATCTCCCATATGCAATCAGAACGGAGTTCAAGTGACCAACAAACAAGCTGACACACACACGCACACGCGCACACACACACACATGCACGCACGCACACACGCACACACACGCACACGTGTCATCCGTCGTCCTGAGAGGCAGACTTCATGAAACGCAAACATAAGATTACTGAACAGTGAGGAACAAAGCAAGTAAAATAAGGGAGAACTATGTTAAAAAGGACAGAATATAAACATCACGTCAGAGACACAGAACATACAAATACAGAGTAAATAAATTAAATAACAGCAGACAGACAGGTAAACAACAACAAAAGACAAACATGCAGGGAGAGTGAATGGACGGCCAACAAAGTCTAGACAGACCTGGCAACAGACAGACAACAACAACTGACAGACGCCTGACAGACGGACAGACAGAGACCTGGCAACAGACAGATAGACAACAACTGACAGACACCTGACAGACAGACAGAGCAGCAGTTGAGCACGGACAGCCTGAGGACAGGTAGGAGTTGCGGTCTCGTGCTGACACATCCGGGTACTAAGGATTCCTAGTCTTTAAATGTTTAAACAACCATGTTTATGTGTACGGGTGAAAATAGAAAGTGTGCGACAGGCAACCGGCGTCACGAGGAGTCGCGTCACTGGGGAGGAAAGCACGGCGCAGGTGAGGAGAGTTCGGCTTCAACACAGGAGGCATTGGTCTGCTGCTACCGACAAGAAAGTAATAACGCGTTTCCTTATTATTATTTTTTACCAAACTTTTGTTGTTCCGCCCCACGTGACACACTGCGACGCAGCAACGCGCTGCAGAGTCTGAGAGGCATTTCAACCATTTCACCCATTTAAACCATTTAAACCATTTAAACCATGTAAACCATTTCACCCATTTCACCCATTTAAACCATTTAAACCATGTAAACCATTTCACCCATTTCACCCATTTAAACCATTTCACCCATTTCACCCATTTCACCCATTTAAACCATTTCACCCATTTCACCCATTTAAACCATTTAAACCATGTAAACCATTTCACCCATTTCACCCATTTAAACCATTTAAACCATGTAAACCATTTCACCCATTTCACCCATTTAAACCATTTCACCCATTTAAACCATTTCACCCATTTAAACCATTTCACCCATTTAAACCATGTAAACCGCCGCGTCGCCGTCGCACTCCTCATGTTCTCTGACGGGTCTCTCAACATTTGGAGATATTTGTCCCGTTTAGTCCTACCTAGTCGTATAGTTTACATCTTGGCTCTCAGTAAGTTCACTCCCCAGGAGGTGTGTGACGTACGGGTCAACCTCCACGTCACGTGAATACACGCGTTGTGTTCACGTTCCTTAAATCTGTTCCGCACCGTTCAACCGTGAAAGCGTTTAGAAAACAAAGGGCAGAAAGTCGGTTGCACCTCGTCGTCCACTTGACAAAAAGACACCCTCCGTCTGTGACACCCTGTGTCTGTGACACCCTGTGTCTGTGACACCCTGTGTCTGTGACACCCTCCGTCTGTGACACCCTGTGTCTGTGACACCCTGTGTCTGTGACACCCTTCCTTTGTGTGCGTGCGCCCTCTTTTTGAAGCGACATCATCACCCCAAACGTTGTCCTCCTCTGACCTCCTCTCTCCTCATCTGACCTCCTCTGTCCTCGTCTCTCCTCCTCTCTCCTCATCTGACCTCCTCTGTCCTCCTCTCTCCTCCTCTGACCTCCTCTGACCTCCTCTCTCCTCCTCTGACCTCCTCTCTCCTCCTCTCTCCTCCTCTGACCTCCTCTGACCTCCTCTGTCCTCCTCTGTCCTCCTCTCTCCTCCTCTGACCTCCTCCCTCCTCCTCCCTCCTCCTCTGACCTCCTCTCTCCTCCTCTGTCCTCCTCTCTCCTCCTCTGTCCTCGTCTCTCCTCCTCTCTCCTCCTCCTCTGTCCTCCTCTCTCCTCCTCTGACCTCCTCCCTCCTCCTCTGTCCTCCTCTCTCCTCCTCTGACCTCCTCTTACCTCCTCTGTCCTCCTCTCTCCTCCTCCCTCTCCTCCTCTCTCCCTCCTCTCTCCTCCTCTGACCTCCCTCTGACCTCCTCCTCTCTCCTCCTCTGTCCCTCCTCTCTCCTCCTCTGACCTCCCTGACCTCCTCTCCCTCCTCCTCTGTCCCTCCCTCTCTCCTCCTCTCCTCCTCTCCTCCTCTGACCTCCTCTCTCCTCCCTCCTCCTCTCCTCCCTCCTCTCCTCCTCCTCCCTGACCTCCTCTCTCCTCCTCTGACCTCCTCTCTCCTCCTCTCTCCTCCTCTGACCTCCTCTGACCTCCTCTGTCCTCCTCTGTCCTCCTCTCTCCTCCTCTGACCTCCTCCCTCCTCCTCCCTCCTCTCCTCCTCCCTCTGTCCTCCTCTCTCCTCCCTCTGACCTCCTCTCCTCCTCCTCTGCCTCCTCCTCCTCCTCCTCCTCCTCCTCCTCCCTGACCTCCTCTCTCCTCCTCTGTCCTCCTCTCTCCTCCTCTGACCTCCTCTCCTCCTCTGTCCTCCTCTCTCCTCCTCCTCCTCCCTCCTCCTCCTCCCTCCTCCTCTCACCTCCTCCCTCCTCCTCTGACCTCCTCTCTCCTCCTCTGACCTCCTCTCTCCTCCTCTGTCCTCCTCTCTCCTCCTCTGACTCTCTCGGCCTCTCCGACCCAAAGGAAACGGAGCCTTTCCACTGGGAGGTGTACCGGCGTCTCTTGGCTTCTTATACCTTCATCGCTCCTCCCAGGGGAGGAGGCCCATTAGACGCCTCCTCCCCTTGACGTTCCTTTCTTTCTCCTCCCGCTTTCCCCCGCTTAAACTAGAGAGCGTTCTTGTTCCTCCCGTCGAGGGTCTGCTGGTCGGTGAGAGAACTTTCTGAAGTGAAGAGGCGTTTGTTATCAGCGCTCTGACCCCAGAGCCTCTTCACTTCCTCCGCCTCTTTCTTCCGGCGGGATGGAGTGACGGCTTGTCACTGGGCGCTCCTCAATGCGGCTCAGACCCCCGACTATTGTGCAGCTCGGGAAAAGCATCACGGCCTTCTTCTCTCTTTGGTTCTCTCCTTTCTCTCTCTTTTCAAAGCAGGGAATCAATCAGCTGTACACACACACACACACACACACACGACTCACCTCTCTCCCCTTCCATCTGTCTATTCAGCAGCCAGTGATCATTTAGACTTGACATGTATTGTGAATAACTGAGCTGCTCTGCCTCTTTATTCTTCTCTTTCTTTCACTCCCTTTCTCTTTCAACTGTCCGTCATTAATGTCCAGGTCTACAATGTACAAACAGAGGAGGAGAAGAAAGCGAAGAGTGAGGGATGAATTGATGGATGGGAGGATAAGCACTCAGTGTCTTTTCTTCAAAGATGTGTTATTGTACAGTACTGTCTCCCAGTCATTTCTGGTTGGTGTTTCAGGCTGAAAGCCGTCCACGTGCTCTTTTGTATGGGGAAGCAATAAGGCCCCATTGAAGGAGGCTGAATGGACCTGCCATCCTTAGGGGCCGGGGCCTGAGGACTCCTATTCTTTAGCCCCCAATCTAATTGGAACTGAAATGAAATGGAGGTTTCTTATGAAAATAGGCTTTGTTTGGCCGCAAGGCTGGTAATTCATAAACAATAAGCAAGGCCCCATTGTATGGATAATAATATATTCATGCCGCTGGAGATGGGGAGAAGGCGAAGCGAAGGCTGAGGATATATAAGGAGGATAGGCAGAGACACGGATGGAGAGCGGAGGGATGAGAGGAAGGGGAGGAGGAAGACCAGGCTAATAGCAAATAGTGGGTCAGAGAAAATTGGTAATGGTTGGGTAGAGGCTGAGGACGTATTAGAGGAAGTGGAAGGACGGAAAGTGGATAGGAGTGAAAAGCGAGTTGGAGACGAGGTGGGAAATGGCCGGGATGGGAGCGATAGACGCGATAAGGATGAGGCGAGGAGGGCGGGAGATTGGGAAATGGCTGTGAGTACTTGTGAGTCTACAGGTGACTGGCGGCGGGGGACGGGGGAGGGGGAGACTTCCTCCAAAGTGTGATCGGCTGCATGGTGCAAACCGACAGGCGAGAGAGCGGAGCTGTTAGAGTGGATCGGTCAAGTGCAGAGATGGAGCAGAGCAAATCAGTCAACGTGAGGGGGGCTTTCACACCACTTCTGGATCTATCATCTAAGTAGTGGAACAGGACACCTCTTGAAGAAGTGCACCTTTAATGTCGGTCGTTCTCCAACAGCCGGACCGAGAGGAGGAGAGGAGGAGAGGAGGAGGCGCTGGACTTCAAAGTGCCCTGTGGAGGGATGGAGGGGGGGGGGGACCCTGCTCCTGGATCTGCTCTAAGGGGCTGTTACCCTTCACCTTACGGACTCTTCACCATGGCATCGAGGAGGGGTTTTAATGTTTTTGTTTTGCACAGCGTGAGGCTGGAGACACCCTTTCTTACGGATGCTACGGGAAAACACTTCCTCTTTTCCAAAAACCTTGGCTTTTTACATGTCTTATTTTTTATCCTTTTGTTTTGGTCAAATCTTCTGAGACTATATCCTGGACACATCTTTGTGACAGTAGAGGGAGACGCTGTTATTGACTTGAGTTCAAAACTGAAACTGAAATGATACTGCCTTAAGAGACAGTCTAAACTCGGGGTGAGTAAACATGAAACGACACTTCATTCGTAGTGGACTCGAGCTGTGGTCTCCTCCTGTGTGTGTGTGTGTGGGGGGGGGGGGGGGGGACGACGACGACCCGACGCACCCGAAGTCATCTGCAGTGGGAAACTTCTCAGCAGTGCGCGCGCAGACAGCTGCGGATCGCTTATAGAGTTATCACTTATATCACTCTCCTTGTTTCCAAGCTTATGGTTCATATACAATGATTCAAATGCACCAAGTAGATTTACTCATGTGAGAAAACTAAAAATAGATATTTTAAAAGACGCGTCTTTTCTTTCCTAGTTACAGGTGTGTTGTCCGAGAGGCGGTGGTATTTACTCAGGTGAGCTGTGGATCATGCGCAGTTCTCAGGTCGAGCCACTAGATGTCAGTATTTATCAACATATGGACCAGTGTTGGCGCACCGTGCCAATGTCTACGCAAATGAAAATGATCTTAAAAATGTAATGATATAATCTTAACATTAAGGTTGTATGCAACAATAAGTCAGTTTTACCGCGTTGTGTTAAAGATTTAGTGATGTTTGAAATGTTTGAAATGATGATGTCACCTCGCTTAATCTCTTAAATCGTTCAAAGAAAGATGGAGAAATTGCCTTTATGTTTTGGCCTTGGCTAAAACTGGATTTTGATATTTAATTGCACGTCACAGTACAGGTTAAACGTGTACTCTTCATCGTAGTTACTCCCACCACAAGATGGCAATCACACACAATGAAACCTCCACTCAGCTGCCATGCGGAGGGGCTTGGTGTGTTTGCTCTCCATATGCCTTTGCATATGACGATCCCTTTACATCGGTGTTGGGGTGTTCGCCTCCTTCATTAACCTGCAGTATTTAGTGAGTGTCTGAGAGCCGAGCTGCTTCCTGCTGGAGGCCCTCGCTGGTCGGCTTGTTTTGCGTGCAGCAAAGTGGTTGCTGGCGGTGCTGGTCACTACAAGTGGCTGGCATTGGGAGTCTGGTAATCAGGCTGCTGGGCAAACTGAAACGGTCTGCTGGAGATTATCCCAAAATTATCCATGAGTTATCCCCCAGAATTACGCCATTCCAGTCTGGCCTCGTGTGCTGATGGAAGAAGGAGCGCGTTGGACCGATGTGTGTGTCACACGGGGGGATTTGGATGGAGCAGTGTTGGTGTCTGTGTCATGGAGCGTTTATTTCTGTGTGTGTGTGTGTGTGTGTGTGTGTGCATGTATGTGTGCTCTGTAATGACTCTGGCAGTGTTGGTACATTGGGGTAATGGAGCATGTTAATCCACATCAAACAGCTATTAGCAGTGGATTTTACTCATAACATTATCTGCTTACAGTAGAACTACGAGGAAGGACTCAACATTAGCCCACGTGCAGCGACCTGCGTACTTTTAATTTAGTATTTTCTTTTCCTGTAAGCTTTGTTTTTATTATTCCAAAAAGGCCTTTTTTTGTTGCGCCAAAAAGAAACAATTGTGCTCAAATCTAGTGCAACACAAGTTTGACGTGCGTCCTCTTTTTAACTAAACTATCGTTGAATATCTTAAAAAATCTGCAACAAGCTGCTGTGTTAATGTGCACGTCGACGTCTTCACCAGAGGCGTTTATCCCCAGAGCTAACGGTGTTGGTCCATTTGGAGCGCTGTATTAAATTCATATGTGTGGCTGCTGTCAACAGCACGGCGTGCCATCATTATCGTTGGTATAGGAGGACGGGCAGCCGGCTCCAGCCCCGGAGGATGAATAGTGCGGCTGAACCGCTCTGCGATAAGTGTTCGGTAAACGGGTCAGTGGATTGTTCTCAATCTGAGCTATTTTCCCTGAGAACACAAATTATCCTTCGTATTCATCCCATAAACAGACCACCAGCGGCGCGGCGCGGACCAGTTTGTTGTGGCGGTGGTGTTGTGGGCTCCATCGCTGTGTTTTCCTGCTCTCCGCCTGAACAGTGTGGGGGAACTCATGCACGATTTACACCGCCTGCAACAACAAAGGGCCCAATGCAGCGGCTGGAGAACAGATGAAAGCACAACTATCGAAGATGAGAAAACAATTAGAGGGCGGTGCAAGTGGAGGATCACAATGAAACACACACACACACACACACACACACACACACACACACACACACACACACCAGCGAGGAAGAGCAGGACCGAGAGAGGCCAAGGGGAAAGAGAGGAAGAGGCCAAGGTGGGAGAAGGTTAAGTACCGTCTTTTCTTTTGTGGGGGATGCTGTACTTCCTGCACGGGGCCTTGTTCCTTGACCCGCTGGTTAAGAGAGGGAGGCAGACGGAGGAGAAAAAAGGGAGAGAGAATAAGGGAGGAGGGGTGGGAGGGGGCAGGCTAAAGCTGTATGTGAGGTTGCAAGGTGAGAGCTAAAATGGGAGGAGTATTTGCCTCTGGCTGATGGGGAACAATTGGACACACAAGAAGGCACACACACACACACACACACACACACTCGAACCAGAAACAAAAAATGGAAATTTCACACACACACACACACACACACACACACTTAGAACTGCAGTCCCAGCAGGCTATGAACTTCAGTGCAGTTGTTGCCATGGCGATACTCTGAGTTGCTGACCCCCCGACTACATTTTTCCTACCGCTTGGCTATTGAAAGAGATGATTGACAAGTGTCCAAATGTCAGCCGACCCGGCCACGTGTGTGTGTGTGTGTGTGTGTGTGTGTGTGTGTGTGTGTGTGTGTGTGTGTGTGTGTGTGTGTGTGTGTGTGTGTGTGTGTGTGTGTGTGTGTGTGTGTGTGTGTGTGTGTGTGTGTGTGTGTGTGTGTGTGTGTGTGTGTGTGTGTGTGTGTGTGTGTGTGTGTGTGTGTGTGTGTGTGTGTGTGTGTGTGTGTGTGTGTGTGTGTGTGTGTGTGTGTGTGTGTGTGTGTGTGTGTGTGTGTGTGTGTGTGTGTGTGTGTGTGTGTGTGTGTGTGTGTGTGTGTGGCCCTCACTCCTGTATCTAATGTGATGAACAGCAGCCTCCATGAGGCGGTGGGTCCGACACAAACCCGTTCTTTACGAGGCGTTTGCTTATATCCGTATATTCTTTCCCTCCAAACCTTTTAACTCTAGTTTTTGAATCCTCTCCTTTTCTCACGTCTCATTGTCCGCTGGCTTAAAGGGATCGGCCTTATCTTGATCACCCACGGCAACACATTAACCTCTCCGCTCTTATCTCTACACTGGTCATTAGTGCCAAACCCTTAACGTCCTATTGACAAGGGGCACCCAGCTCTGTGTGTGTGTGTGTGTGTGTGTGTGTGTGTGTGTGTGTGTGTGTGTGTGTGTGTTGAATTATCGTAGGTGACATGCGGTTGCGATCTGCTGAGTTGGTGATCTGGGCCGATAACATTATAAGCCTGTGGGGTGTGTGGGGTGTGTGTGTGTGCGTGTGTGTGTGTGTCAATTTGTATGTGCACAATATAACAAAATAGAGTGAGAGGGAAAAATCTTTCGAATGTTTCTTTAAAATGTATCAAATTGATCAAGTGGCAGTGGATATTAATGTGCTTTTATTTAGATTGTTTAGCAATCTTTACATTTTAAAACATCTAGTTTATGAGTTTCCTATTTATTTCCCTGATAAAATCAGTATATTAGAAGAGTACTTTTAGCTACACTCATAATCCTGGATATTTTTGCAGGAAGATGTAATAATTCCAAAGCTAGTCGTCGCATGTTTGCTCTGAGAGCATTTATAAGGTATTGAGGGGCACAGTGTGCTTCCTGTCTCTGGTGCCGCAGTAGGGAGTTGAATGGGTTTCTCCATTTGCTGCTAGGGAGCGTTGCACTTCAGTCAAACAGCTGTCAACAGCGAGCGCATTGCACATTAAACCAATTCAGTGATATCATGTCTTGACACACAGCAATCAAATCACTTATTTTAAACACTCCTCGTACATCCGAGAGCTTTTAGAACACAAACACGAGCAGCAACAACAAAATATAACAAATCAACTCTTTCATCGTCTGTCACTTTAAACTCTGAGCCACAGGTGCTGCAATTATTGTCACTTTAAATAAAGAAATAAAACAACCAAATGATAACCTTGCACACGCTAGTGTCTCTTTTTCAGACGTCATTAGAACCCATTCATTCGGGAAAAAATGAAAAATAATAAGTTCTGATAATATTTGTGATAGAGAAATAGGCATTCTGTTGTGCGTTAAGTGTGCGCCACTGTTCCTCTCTAAGCGCACTACTTATGTGTGTGTCTGTGTTCTGTCTCCGCCGGGCTGCTGACAATCTAACAGGTTACAATAATAATTGCAACTCTATTTACCCCAAAACAGCCTCTCCTCTGCACATAATTACACCCACACACACAGACACACACAGACACACAGACACACAGACACACTATCACATACTGAGACACACTCAGAGAGACGGAGAGTCCATGCACTAATATTTAGGTAGTAACAGTCATGTGTTTAAGTGAACCCTCCTCTTGTCCTCCTCTTCAACTTAAAGCACCGTTAACCACGGGCACTCACCGAAAGAGGAACACACCGCATTGACCGCACTCATCGCGGTGTGTGTGTGTGTGTGTGTGTGTGTGTGTGTGTGTGTGTGTGTGTGTGTGTGTGTGTGTGTGTGTGTGTGTGTGTGGGTTCTGTACACGTGCGTGGGCGTGTGTACTGTATGAGAAAGACTGAGAGCTGCACACGTGAAAACATTATGACAATAGCATTCGTCTCGGTGAGCGGCTCTTTAGGGAGAAAATTCTATTCGATTATTTGACTGTTTTAATCAATAAAATGACAGAAATGTTTGTTTTTTTACCATTTCCCAAAAGCTGCTTGTTGTGTGTGTGTGTGTGTGTGTGTGTGTGTGTGTGTGTGGAGGGAGCACTCGAAAGGTTGTAACCATGAAAAAAATGACTTAATGGATTATTTGATTGGCATAATTATTAATTTGACTAATTGATGCACTAATGTAAATAAAACATGTATGTTGTTCAGGAACTAAAATGAAGCTATAATGTTTATATTGGTTGATTATTTTAAGTGGCGTGCTGCCGAAGTAATGGCTGGTGAATTATTATGTCGGTGCTTAGTGGAAACAGCCGGATCGGGAGTAACTCCACACATCCAAGTTTACAAAGCTCGCTTTATAAGTAAGAATCAACTTTACTGACCAGGTGCATTTTCACAAACAGAGAAATGTGTTGTTTTCTATTATACTTATGTACAATGTACTGTTATACATGAACATACATCCAAAATAAGGGCAACATAAAGATGAGCAAAGATGAAATATATTACAATAATAAGACAAGTAGGTGAGCTGCATATGAATAAAAGTAACACATGGGAAACAACATATTTATTTTGTACAGGTCAAACTGTTACAATCAGTGCAAAGAGTGCTTTAATTATTTTGGATGGGGAATGTCATAGTTTGGTGTTTTATGTACAGTATATGCATGTATTCTAATTAATGTACAATAAGTACATGTAAGTGACTCTAATAAATGACATGTGAATGTACCATTTGTATTTAAAACTGTTATATATAAATGTATTTTATATATATATATATAAAACATAACATTTAGTCTTGCTCCGGTGCAGTCCAGGTACGTCCCTGTCTCCGGTCTTCAGGTGTGTGCTGCAGTTCCCTCCTCGGCCAGTGGTGGCGCTGCTGCTGCACAGTGATTAACGACATGCTGCCGCTATACTGTGGATCCACTCACGGGCCGGCATTACATTAGGAGACATTATCTAAATACTCAACAAAGTGAAATTGAATTTAAGGCTCCGTCTCCAGCCCCCCCCCCCCCCCCACACACACACACACACACACACATCCCCCCCCCGTTGGTTCAACTGGCCCGCTCTAGGATCCCATTCTCTCCTTATTGTGAGAGCGAGTCGCGCAGCATCCTCTGCTCCTCATCTCAAATTGAATCAGTCTCAATTTGACCTTTTTATGTACCAGAATCTGCTACAGATGTACAGTATGTGCATGCAATGTTCGACACGTGTGTGTGTGTGTGTGTGTGTGTGTGTGTGTGTGTTTGTGTGTGTGTGCACTCACATGTGCCCCCCGTGTCAGCTTGCATTGCTCCCAGTGAAGTGGGAAACAGCATCTCCCTATTTGCCACAGAATAGACCAATTAGTGTTTAGCAACAGAGCAGGAACCCATGTGAATGTGTCATTGATTAGCAGGATTTGGCTAATCATCACATCTCATGAACTCAGCCGCTCATGTCAGCTGGATCTCCTACAGTACGCCTCCTTCTCCTCGCTCCCTCCATCTCCTCTCCTCCCTCTTCCCGCCTGTCTTTCCGCACTCGTGTCTGTGCCCATCTGTCTCCGTCTGTCTTCTCTCCCTTTCCTTCCTCTGTTTTTTTTCTCAACCTCTTCTCAATTTCTTCCTTCCTCTCTCCTCCTTTCTTCTCTTTTTTTTTTTGTTCAACACTTGGAGGGTGTACAGTAGAAGGAGCTGAGCGGATGCTGACTTTCCTCTCCCGTGTATCAGGAGAAGGAGAGCGAGAGTCTTTCTTTGCTGCTGATCTTAGGGGCAATAGGCCATCTTATGTTTTATAGTAAAACATAACGATAAGAGTATCTACTATTACTGTACAGCTTTTCATGTTGCTCATTTCATTCATTCATTTGACATCTCTTCAAATGAAATACCTCACTCTCCCTATGAGCCTTCCAAAACCGTGTATAAATGTATAATAACCTTTTTCATGAAAACGGCCTTCTTTAATTCCGTCATTGTAAACGGTGAAACGTGACGCTGCTGATGCCAGACGTGTATTTTACATGTATTTTAATATTTTTATTCACCTAATAAACAAAATGCACTTGATCAATATTTTAATTATTTGTATATTATTGGGCTAGAAACTAGCTATAATTTTCATTTGTAGTTGATCTGCAAAGAATGTTCTCGATTATTCAATTAATTATTGTGTATATTAAATATCAGAAATATATATATTTTTAAACCTCTTCTTCTTATAGTCCATTATTGCATAACACTATATAACATCCATGATATAGTCCATTATTGCATAACACTCCAAAACCTAAAATATTACAAATATTAAAAATCCTTGCAAATTATAAACTAATAAAATAATTATTTCCTTATGAAAGCAGTTTTGGTTTTTGATCAATAATATTTTTATTTGATGATGATGATGATGATGATATTCCTTTATTGGTCCCACAGTGGAGTGGGTTTTGTATATTGTAGTATATACTTTGTTTTTATAGTATAGCAGTTAAAATAAGAAATATTTACTGTAGTTGAAAATGTTTAATTTAACAACATCCAAACAACAAATTGTTTTTATTTGGATTTTAATTGGAATAAATATATTGCCGTAATATTTTATCTGAGCTTGTTTTTCCTGTGTTCAGGTACAGAACACCTTCAGACTCGAGCCTCTGAGCCTCTGAGCTGTGGAGGAACGAGTTCTCCTCCTTCATCTCTTCTCTGCTCGCGGTACGAAATGGATCTTTGTATGTCGTGTAATAGATATTAGTTTTCATATTAATTAGCATCTGTTTGACACAGTGTGGTGGCCAGCTGGGAGCATGAAGGAGGACGTGTGTGTGTGTGTGTGTGTGTGTGTGTGTGTGTGTGTGTGTGTGTGTGTGTGCGCGTGTGTGCGTGCGTGCGTGCGTGCGCGTGTGTGAGAGGTTGCAGGGGGAACTCGCAGCGTTTGATTTGTTGTGTTGCTAATGTGACACTGATTATACAGGTCAGAGTAAAACAAAGCGGTGAAACGCTGCAATGCTAATACAGACGCTCTGATAACAGGGTTGTCATCACACACACACACATGCACACGCACACACACATGCACCCTCAACCGCTGATAGGCAGATATACCTGCGTATGAACCTATACACGTGTACATACACACATCTATACCACATCTTGCAGGAACACACACAGCAACAAACTCGTGACACACACACTCACAGGTCATGGAAAAACGACTCACAATGACTTCAACAAAACCACACTGAGCCTTTCTGTGTGTGTGTTGTTTTGTGAGAGGCAGACTGTTGCCATGGAGAGGAGAGGTTAGTGGATTTGACCTATGCTATCATGCTAGCTTTGGTACCGCAGCTGTAATTTCAAATGAGGGAGAGAGAAAAAAAGAATCCCTGTTTCTCACTGAATTGATTTATCCCTATGTTTATGAGTAGATAAGTGCAGCGACGCTTAGATGGAGGGTTATTTTCATGGGGGGGGGGGGGGGGGGCACTCTTTTGTGTTTATTGTGCTTATCTAGGCCACTGTTGATGTCGGGAGTACTGTAGCTCTTTTTCTTTCTTTGTGTGTGTGTGTGTGTGTGTGTGTGTGTGTGTGCGCCAATCTGTGTGTGTGTGCCATTCTCCACCGCAGGTACGGCAATTGCATGGGAGACATTGTGGTTGTATGCAGAGCGGTGCGTGACTAGACCGCCCTGCAGCGGTAACTCCATCAACACTAACACACAACACTAACACACAACACTAACACACAGCACTAACACACAGCACTAACACACAACACTAACACACAACACTAACACACAGCACTAACACACGACACTAACACACAACACTAACACACAACACTAACACACAACACTAACACACAGCACTAACACACAGCACTAACACACAACACTAACACACAACACTAACACACAGCACTAACACACGACACTAACACACAACACTAACACACAACACTAACACACAACACTAACACACAGCACTAACACACGACACTAACACACAACACTAACACACAACACTAACACACAGCAGTAACACACAACACTAACACACAACACTAAGACACAACACTAACACACAGCAGTAACACACAACACTAACACACAACACTAACACACAGCACTAACACACAGCAGTAACACACTAACACACAGCACTAAGACACAACACTAACACACAACACTAAGACACAACACTAACACACAGCAGTAACACACAGCAGTAACACACGACACTAACACACAACACTAACACACAGCACTAACACACAACACTAACACACAGCAGTAACACACAGCAGTAACACACAGCACTAAGACACAACACTAACACACAGCACTAAGACACAACACTAACACACAGCACTAACACACAACACTAACACACAGCACTAAGACACAACACTAACACACAGCAGTAACACACAGCACTAACACACAACACTAACACACAACACTAAGACACAACACTAACACACAACACTAACACACAACAGTAACACACAACACTAACACACAGCACTAACACACAGCACTAAGACACGACACTAACACACAACACTAACACACAGCAGTAACACACAGCACTAACACCCGTGCGGCGGTCTGCTGCTCTCAGGTCAGCGTGGGGGAGCGTGACATTCTTCCTCACAGTGAACCTGAGTGAGAGCGACTCGGCGCTCGTGAAGATGACAGGAGAGCGAAGAGTCGGATTCGGTCGTCCGTCTGGTTCTGGGTAATTCTCCGGGGCGTGGATGTCGTTTGAGATGGGCGGCGACGTGTCGCTCTCGTGTCTGACGGGGCCTTGTGGGGGTCGTCACGTTGCCCGGCAGCCGAGGCAGAGGAGCCACCCGGACCCCGGGGGTCTCGCGGGGGTCACGGTCGGCCCTAAACGGTCCCCCCCGCCCCCCCCCGCGGCGCCGGGGGGGCGAGCCGGCGCTCCGGGGGGAGGTCACACCGGGGTGACTCAATCCTCTGGGTTTGGGCGCCGCGAGATTGTGTGCTCACCTCTGTCAGCTCCTCCGCAGACAGGTCACAGAAATAAAATGGAAGACTCACAACGGAGGAGACGGGGACACGTGTGTGTGTGTGTGTGTGTGTGTGTGTGTGTGTGTGTGTGTGTGTGTGTGTGTGTGTGTGTGTGTGTGTGTGTGTGTGTGTGTGTGTGTGTGTGTGTGTGTGTGTGTGTGTGCGAATGTATATATAATTCACCCAAACGAGGTCGCCTCTTCCATCCGTTCTCCAGTCGTCGACGCCAACGTGCCGCTCGGGTCTCAGTTGACCCGTGAAGGCCCCGGGATGGGGTGACTTTGCTCCTGCATCCTGGGAGACCTCCATCTTCATTGTTCCCGTTTCCTCTCTTCGTACACCTGTTATCGCTCTTTCATTGTCCGTCTGTACTTCTCTCTCTCTCTCTTACGCCGGACGCTCAATCTGCCTTTCAACTTTCCTCCCCGGAGACACTTCTCTCCTTACTCACATGCCGAGGGTGTTTACAGCGGTGGGATGTGGGTATTCCTGTGTGGCCCTGGGCTCAGTGTGATGAGAGTCAATGGAGTCAACATCATTCTGGTGAAGTCAGCAAAGTGTGAAGTGTGAAGGTTTACAGAGCATCTGCAACACAGAATATCAAAGCCTTATTGTGACTATTGCCCAGGACTCACGCATAACAAATGTGTGTGTCTAATCACCACGCTGTGTGTGTGTGTGTGTGTGTGTGTGTGTGTGTGTCAAGAGAATCAGTGTCAACTAGCATCTGGTGGTGAAGGCCAGTCGGCCGTTGGAGCCGTGCTGCTCGGCCCTTGTCAGTGGCAGCTGTGTCTGTGTGTGTCTTTTGCACATGCGTGTGACTGTGTGTACGTGTGTGTGTGTGTGTGTGTGTGCCTGCTCACATGTGCTCACTGATTACAGCTGGGTGTCACCATAGGATCAGACCAGTAACGGTCATCATGTGTTGACACGTCATGTGTCGCGTTCAACTGCAACGAACAGGTCGTTTTCATTATTGCTTAATCTAATGATATCGTCTTGAATAATCAAAGCACAATGTAAGCTCTAAACTGATTTTTTACCTACTAAAAACACAAATATGTCCCATCAATGATCACAAAAGGCAAAATAACAATAACTGAAAAGATGGAATTCAGCACGTTTGTCACATTTAATTGAAAATGACAAACAATGAATCTATGATCAAACTGCAGCTGTACATGAGATAATAAATTGATGAGTTCATTAATTTTTTTGAAAATTAATAAACAACTATGGATTAATGATTATGGATTATTATGTGATTATGGATTAATAATGAAAATCATTATTCAAAAAAAAAAAGATTCCAAAATGAGTGTATGATTGTTTCACTGTTTGTTGGATAAAACTATCTATTTGAATACTACTTGTTTGTTAAGGAAACATATCCCCATATTGTTGGTGTAATGAGCGATAAGCCATTCTCAGCTGCCTGCAGTCTTAATGAGGATTTGCCTTTTTATTGAAATGCTGCATTATTTGTCTTCTATGTGCACAAATTGGATGTCCTGACCTATTTGTAACTTGGAAACAGCCAGTGGGTAAATTGAGGCACATAAAACATGTCAGGCTCCGAGTGGACCGCCACACATCAACATGATTACTTTCATTTCAGTGGAAAAAAAGAGATTCCACTTTATTTTGTAGAGCAGAGACACTTCCACTCGTGTGTGAGCCGCTTGTTTATCTACGGTCCCCTGGGTCGGATGTGCCCAACGAAAACTCACAAGCTCAATGGACAACTAACTCTCAATGTCGGAGCTTCCATGAACGCACCACCAAAGAGAGGTTACTAAAATAGTGTAGCTTGAAGTTAATTAAGAAAATAAAATGTTTAAAGGTGCAATATATAGCCTGACCTGAGGGGGCGCTCACGTGCACTAAACATGCACTAAAGCACACGTCGCCTCAAAGCAGCTCGGCTAGCAACACACACAGAGGGAGAGACTTCATTATCTGCTCAAGTAGACATTACTCCTATATCTTTACTTTTATAGCTCATAGTTGTTTACATTAATGTTCATAATGCTCATAGTTGTTTACATTAATGTTCATAATGATAAGTAAAGCTCCTTCAACCCCAAACAAGGTTTTTCAAAAGCCTTGAATGGGCTCGAACACACTAATGGAGTGGTCCTTTAGGATAAGATTCAGGCAATTGTGACTAAAATCAAAAGACACATGTTCTTGGCATTCGTGTTAATGAACCTTGCTCATCGGATTTGAAAGTAAATACTTCAAATAAACCCATCCTGCACCCCAATCACCTCTTACTTTTGACTGCAGGATTTCTATGTCACTCAAGCATCCTTGGCATAAAGAATAAAGCATGATTGGAACCGGCTTAAGACCCACATCACAAAAGATGTCCAATGCGGTAATGATATGAGTTTATCCCACAATCCTGGCTTGTTCCCACTTTGAGGCATTTGTCAACTTTTAAAATGTAACTGAAACATGCTAAGTGTTCCTTCTCCTCTTCTTCCCCTTCATCTCTTCTTATTCCAGCCCTCCTGTGCTCCCCCTCCCCTCACTCCAATCCCAAGGGCAAGCCAAAGGCTGACAGCTTTGTTTGTGTTCTCCACTAAGTGATTTTTAATCAACTGGTCTGCATGAGTCCTCCCAAGGGCCGGAGCAGCAGAGGCTGTGGCAGATTGAGCCGGAGGCTGGATGCCTGGCGGGAGATAGTGGAGGTGAGAAGAGCGGCGCAGCCCCGCCGCATGAGCCGCATGCGCCGCATGAGCCGCATGCGCCGCATGAGCCGCATGAGCCACGGCGGACGCCAGTTAACTAAAAAATATTCTGTTTGTGTGTGAAAAAGAAAAAATATAGCTTTCTTTTTCATTTTCATTGGATGTCTGTACATTGTCACAAATCAGCATTAGATAATTGATTCAAATTCAGAAAAATAACATATACCCCTGAGCAGGAACAAAGGTGTTTTAAAACAGAGTTTATACAGTTACAACAATAAAAACTATTCACAAAAGCTATCACTCCCTCCAGGAATTAGACGCCACCGTTGTTCTTTCGTCACTGATGTTTATTGGATGGATGCGGGCGCACTTCACTTAACGTCACCGTCCAGCTTCAATCCACCGTCGAACTATACAAAATACATTTAAACATTGTTCCCGTTGACGTAACATACAAACAGTTGACAAATATACGCAACGGAAACATGAACATAAAACATGAACGTACCTCACTGGCTGCACTACACCTTGAGGGAATGGGTCACTTTACTTAGGTATCCTCTTGACTTGCACTGACTAATTACCGCATGTTCCTCTGTCATTGTCACGATCAAATGCGTCCCAGCGCAACACAGAACACACAAACAGTTCCCACCAAATACAAATAGAAAACAAACATTCAATAACAAGCTGTACAAATAATACACTCAACCAAACCTATTATCGATGACATAAACCATATCTACGGCAGTTACAAAAGCAGTTAAATGAGTTGCATGCCCGTCGTGTCGTTAGTGAAAGAAGAACTTTGAGGCCCTCGGTGTAACACGGGCTGTCCGACATCACTCCTTATTTCATAAAAAGGGCACTATATTTACCCTCCGCCGTTTCATGTGAATGTCCACATTCGTAACGTGCAATAATTTACTGTAAATATTCAAAATCATACTACACTGTTGATCTGCACTGCACTCATACACACACTTGCATTTTGCACATTATCCATATATATATATATATATATTTTATCTAATTTTACAGTGCTTTATTTATATTTACATTTACATATATGCTGTGTATATGCTATGTATATATACATATATTTTTTTATTTTATGTTATTTTGTATTTTATATTTCACTTGCACACTTTACTTTATGCACTGTCACTTTCTTTCTTTCTTTCTTTCTTTCTTTCTTTCTTATATTTATATTTTATTATGTTTAGTTTTATCGGGCTGCTTCTGTTGTCACCAAATTTCCCCTTGAGGATTATTAAAGTATATTTCATTTCATTTTCATTTCATTTCATTTCATTTCATAAATGTGTGCACTGACTGAACTGTATCATGTGCTAAAATAATGAGCATACTAAAACGTAGAATATCTCTGGCATACATTTCTACTAACAATCCCGTAATAGAATGTGTTTCATTTTATAGATACGAAAATATCGTTCATCTACGACGACGATGGTCCATCAATGTCCAGAATATTTCTCCCCTGCTCATCAGAAACGGTCATGACCGTTACGGAGCTGAGCCGGCTGCTTGCAGCTAACGGCGCCAACGGTGCGGCATGACAGAGCGGTGGCCGTGCACAAGCTCAGAGGAGCCCGGTTCTGTTTGGTCCAGGCTCCTCCCCCTCAGAGCCGTCGCCATTGGGTTTTATGACGTATGACAGATGTGCCGCCATGGTTCTGCTCCCATCCTTTGTCTCAGCGTCAAGAAGTCACCAAGTGAAGAAGTGAAGAAGAGAAGAAGAGAAGAAGAGAAGAAGTGAAGAAGTGAAGAAGAGAAGAAGAGAAGAAGAGAAGAAGTGAAGAAGAGAAGAAGAGAAGAAGTGAAGAAGTGAAGAAGTCACCAAGTGAAGAAGTGAAGAAGAGAAGAAGAGAAGAAGTGAAGAAGTCACCAAGTGAAGAAGTGAAGAAGTGAAGAAGAGAAGAAGAGAAGAAGAGAAGAAGTGAAGAAGATGAAGACTTCCAGTGGTGTCCGGCGCTTATAACGGCCTCCAGATCGGCGGCTTCCTCCCATCGGCTCTCCTCCCGCCGCGCGCCGGGTTAGCAGCTGACCTGCAGGCTGTGTTCGCTTTAGTTAGAAGCCCAGGAAGGTTCTTCATAAAAAACTTCTTGGTGCTACACAATTATCAATAAAATAACAAAAAGCTTCAGTTTGAATGTGAAGGAAGAGAATGCATTTAATATTGTGAATGTGGGTCGATGCCTCTATGGGACAAACGGGTGCTTCAAAAAACTAAAAACATCTTTGGATTAATTATTTTCAAGTGTTTTTCTTCTCAGTAATTCAGTATTTTCAATGGAAAGGGCTGCAAACTTTTCAATTCTGCTTGGAGTGAGGTATTAAAATGACATCAGGTCATTTTCAGCCAACCTTTGGAGAGAAAGGATTTTAATGAGAGTTTAAACGGGAGGACATTGTCTGTGTTACAGTGAATGTTGAGGCTCTTTCCACCCAAACAAAAGAGTCAATATGGAATAACTTCAAATCTGACATGGTTAGGAGGACTACGTTCAACACTTTGGCAAACCATTTGATGCTTTGGGAATTACAGATCAATACGAGGACATTATGAATGTTATAATGTCATTGGAGCCTAATCTTTACCCAAATAAAATTCCCAAACTGAACAGTAAAATTAAATGTTCCTTTTTTCATGACATTCTGAATATGCTTGACTTCTGGAGGGAAACATTTATTCATTTAAGTTCTGAGCCTAAGAAAATTAAAATTAAAATTTAATTAAAAGTTTAAAAAAACAGTAAAAAATACAGAAAATACCCCCCAAAAAATAGCAATATTAAATGAAGAGTTTGCCACTGTTGTTGAATTAAAACAGAACCTCCAGCGTACTTGAAGTCGAGACAAGTTATTAACCAATCGTGGGTTGTATTCATTCCCACGGGTCAACATGAAGACGCACCTTGGTGGAGGTCTGCACCTTTCTAGTCGTTACGCTGTTTTGATAGAGTTCAATATCCCGTTAATATTCTGCTCGTGTGAGGCCATTGCACAGGGATTTTGCAAATCAGCGACAGGATTTGTCAGGTATTAGTTAGAAATGGACATTTCCACAGAAAATGGAGTATGTCATAATATATATAGGGGTAATAGTGATGTTAAATGATAGATGGCTTTATCCACATTACCATCCCCTTGGCACAATCATGAACATGTCAGTTTGAAGTGTATTCTGCGGAGAGTTCCCGGCTGACATTTCAAACCACGTGGCGCGGTGTAATGTTGAGTGTGTACCGGCGGATTGTCATCTGGCGCCTGTCAGCGTGGAGGCGTCGAGTCCACGATGCCACTTATTAGGAGCTGGGATTAGTCTCCAGATTATTTATGTTCTTATGTGGTAATCCACAGACGGAGCGACGACAGAGACGCCTTATCCAAGCACACAGCCGCCGACGCGTCGCCTCCACGGAGAGCAGAGGATACGGGCGTGCCCTTTTATAAAGAACAACATGCAGAAAACACAACTTTAAGAATAGATAGCAGTCATTTAAATCCATGTAATGTTTGGCTTTATGGCTTTCTCTTTGCACAATGTCTGCTGCCCGTATTTAGAGACGTCCTCGTGTTTTAACATTGTTTTTTAATTAACAATATTACCAACCAGGCCTCACACTGGAGGAAGAGACGAGAACTAATTGTGAGGCTGCATTTTGTAAAAAACTATGTAGGAAAATGATTCCTTCCTCGCGTCACTGCTTTGAAGTCTTGTCTCCGCCACTGCTTTGAAGTAGCTCAAACTTCTGCTTCCTTCCCCCTCGTGGATTTGTTCAGCGTCGCTCGGCTCGAGAGTCTTGTCTCCGTCCCGAGCGTCTTGTCTCCGTCCCGAGCGTCTTGTCTCCGTCCCGAGCGTCTTGTCTCCGTCCCGAGCGTCTTGTCTCCGTCCCGAGCGTCTTGTCTCCGTCCCGAGCGTCTTGTCTCCGTCCCGAGCGTCTTGTCTCCGTCCCGAGCGTCTTGTCTCCGTCCCGAGCGTCTTGTCTCCGTCCCGAGCGTCTTGTCTCCGTCCCGAGCGTCTTGTCTCCGTCCCGAGCGTCTTGTCTCCGTGCCGAGCGTCTTGTCTCCGTCCCGAGCGTCTTGTCTCCGTCCCGAGCGTCTTGTCTCCGTCCCGAGCGTCGGGTCTCCGTCCCTCGTCCTGCTCTGCAGAAGCAGCTGCGGAGGAACAGAGATAACTCTTAACTTTGTTTTGACACTTTTGATTAAGGACCATTGAAGGAACACCTGTATGGCGGGGGGGAACAATGCGCCCGGCCCGCGGAGAGATTGATTTTGTGCATTAGAGAAGCGTCTTTTGTCTAAAGCCACGAGGCCCTTTGTTATGCTAACCAGCCGTGGAAGATTTCCAATTCAATTTCACCTGAACGCTGGTCAGCAGCACGCTCCATTGTATGGCGTCCCTCGGGCCCCCGGCAGCCCCCCCCCCTTCCTCCTCCTCCTCCTCCCCCCCCCCCCCCACCGCTGCCATCGGTGCCTCTCCCCTGTCGTCTCTCAAACCGCAATTTAGCCACTGAGGAGGGTGCGTTTGTGTGTGCGTGTGTGTGTGTGTGTGTGTGTGTGTGTGTGTGTGGGGGGGGGGGGGCTAGATTGACAGCTGACTGGATACTCTTGCTAGATATTCACTGCTCCCCGTCCTCGTGTGTGCGGCGGGCCGCGGAGAGGATCACAGAGGAATGAGACGATATTAATTATCCTGATCGCTCTCTCTGGAATCTGTTTCCACTCTCCGGTCTCGGGAGAGACTTGATGGTCAGACAGAGTCAGAGGAATGAAATGAAAGCTCAAATTCAGCCGAGAATACCTCTGAACAAACCGGCTCACTGAACGGGCTCTACTGGCTGCTGTGTCTGTCTTCACTTTAATTCTTTTTTCACGATTTCATGGTCGCTTGATTGTCCTTATGATATTCCATTCTCGTCTCGTAATTGAGAGTTGGTTTTGCCTCAGTGATTATCTTAATACATTTTTTGAAGAAAAATAGAAAATATTGTATCTCCCTTTTGTGACTTTTTAAATGTAATAGATATTACTTCCAAATGTTATTCGACTTTGATTAAGTAAAACTTTCATGTCACGCTCAACCCTGTGTGCACAAAGAATTTAGAAATTATTATTTATATGTTGCCAAATGTATTTTCTGATAAAACTAAACGAGGAGCCTTTTCTTTAATTGAATATCTGTGCAAAGGAGCCGGTGGTAATTGAACCAGAGGGAGAAGGCAGGCGGCATGAATGGGCCTGTATTACACAGAGATTTGTATTAAGATCAAGTCTCCACAGAGATGAACCAGCACAATGCTCAGCGGCAACCAGCACCCGACATGCATTAAGGAACTTCATAACTCACTCCTTATGCTTAATGATTGTATTATTTTAGTGGCGTCACACTCCAGTCGGCTTCATTTGATAACTCTCAGTTTACATCATTAATTAGTTTGTTCATCTTCGTGAAAGAAGCTGCATGGTTTCTGTGGAGTGAAATGCTACTTAAAGATTATTTCAAGTCCTTTTAACACTATAAATAAACAAAACTAAAGTTTACTTTCAATATAAATCCTTATGACTCATTTGGCTTGATTGTGAATGATCCGGTCAATATGACCCTGAACAGCACAGGTGTTTCATCTCTATCTACATCCCCCCATTAAAGAAAATAATTACAAAAGGAAAATAAAATTTAGGAGAAAATACATATTATGGTAGACGAATGAAATGTAGCTTTAGATTTTTTCAATGTACCTAAATAATTGTTTGAACATGTATTTTTCATTAAATCGAGTGAGTTCTCCTGATTGAACTCTGATCTATGGACGGATGAATAACTCAATTCCATTAAATGAATTTGTTAGTAATTACATTGGTGATCAGGTACAAACTAAAGTTATTAGGATTTTTGGGTTTCTGTCCACTTTTGGGTGATTCGACATTAACCGAGTCAAATTGATCCGGGAACATCACGGCTGGATGAAAGGAACACAACAGGAGGTTAGGGTTCACAAGGTTACAGTTCAGGAGGTTAGGGTTCACAAGGTTAGGGTTCAGGAGGGTTACGGTTTAGGAGGGTTACGGTTCAGGAGGTTAGGGTTTAGGATGGTTACGGTTCACAAGGTTAGGGTTCAGGAGGTTACGGTTCAGGAGGTTAGGGTTCACGAGGGTTACGGTTCAGGAGGTTAGGGTTCACGAAGGTTAGGGTTCAGGAGGGTTACGGTTCAGGAGGGTTACGGTTCACAAGGTTAAGGTTTAGGAGGGTTACGGTTCACAAGGTTTCGGTTCAGGAGGTTAGGGTTCAGGAGGTTAGGGTTCACGAGGGTTACGGTTCAGGAGGTTAGGGTTCACGAAGGTTAGGGTTCAGGAGGGTTACGGTTCACAAGGTTAAGGTTCAGGAGGTTAGGGTTCTGGAGGGTTACGGTTCAGGAGGGTTAAGGTTCAGGAGGTTAGGGTTCAGGAGGGTTAAGGTTCAGGAGGTTAGGGTTCAGGAGGGTTAAGGTTCAGGAGGTTATGGTTCAGGAGGTTAGGGTTCAGGAGGGTTAAGGTTCAGGAGGTTAGGGTTCAGGAGGGTTACGGTTCAGGAGGTTAGGGTTCAGTAGGGTTACGGTTCACGAGGTTACGGTTCACAAGGTTACGGTTCAGGAGGGTTAGGGTTCAGGAGGGTTACGGTTCAGGAGGGTTAAGGTTCACGAGGTTACGGTTCAGGAGGGTTAAGGTTCACGAGGTTACGGTTCAGGAGGGTTACGGTTCAGGAGGGTTACGGTTCAGGAGGTTAGGGTTCAGGAGGGTTAAGGTTCAGGAGGGTTACGGTTCAGGAGGTTAGGGTTCAGGAGGGTTACGGTTCAGGAGGGTTACGGTTCAGGAGGGTTACGGTTCAGGAGGGTTACGGTTCACAAGGTTAAGGTTCAGGAGGTTAGGGTTCTGGAGGGTTACGGTTCAGGAGGGTTAAGGTTCAGGAGGTTAGGGTTCAGGAGGGTTAAGGTTCAGGAGGTTATGGTTCAGGAGGTTAGGGTTCAGGAGGGTTAAGGTTCAGGAGGTTATGGTTCAGGAGGTTAGGGTTCAGGAGGGTTAAGGTTCAGGAGGTTAGGGTTCAGGAGGGTTACGGTTCAGGAGGTTAGGGTTCAGGAGGGTTACGGTTCAGGAGGTTATGGTTCAGGAGGTTAGGGTTCAGGAGGGTTAAGGTTCAGGAGGTTAGGGTTCAGGAGGGTTACGGTTCAGGAGGTTAGGGTTCAGGAGGGTTACGGTTCAGGAGGTTAGGGTTCAGGAGGGTTACGGTTCAGGAGGTTAGGGTTCAGGAGGGTTACGGTTCACGAGGTTACGGTTCACAAGGTTACGGTTCAGGAGGGTTAGGGTTCAGGAGGGTTACGGTTCAGGAGGGTTACGGTTCAGGAGGGTTAAGGTTCACGAGGTTACGGTTCAGGAGGGTTAAGGTTCAGGAGGGTTACGGTTCAGGAGGGTTACGGTTCAGGAGGGTTAAGGTTCAGGAGGTTATGGTTCACGAGGTTACGGTTCAGGAGGGTTACGGTTCAGGAGGGTTAGGGTTCAGGAGGGTTACGGTTCAGGAGGGTTAGGGTTCAGGAGGTTAGGGTTCAGGAGGTTAGGGTTCAGGAGGTTAGGGTTCACAAGGTTACGGTTCAGGAGGGTTAGGGTTCAGGAGGGTTACGGTTCAGGAGGTTAGGGTTCAGGAGGGTTACGGTTCAGGAGGTTAGGGTTCAGTAGGGTTACGGTTCACAAGGTTACGGTTCAGGAGGGTTACGGTTCACAAGGTTACGGTTCAGGAGGGTTACGGTTCAGGAGGGTTACGGTTCTGTGAGCGGGCGCACATACGTACACAGACCAGTGTGTCTCTCATGTGTCATCACTGTCGGGATCATTTCATTGTAATAACCGTCCGCATGTTAGCGATCACACGGCGTGTTTGTACGTGCAGTTTATTTCTAAATTAATTGATTTGTCGTCTATCTGTGTGTTTGCATGGATGTTTTTCGATTCTGATATAGTTCTTTGTTCCGTAATGCGGCACATCAGCATAAATGTGAGCACAGAAAGGCCTAATCCTGGCCTGAAGTGGAGGTACAGTTCATTCAGAGAGATTCTGATTGTGATGCTTGTTATTATTGAATTTGAGTGACGATCACGCTCGTTTGATCGTGAATCAATGCCTCGCTGCTCGCCGCTCGAGGGGAACCAAAAGTGTAGAAATTGTTTCATGGGGCATTTTGTGTGTTTCTTGATCTTTGAGGGGCTCTTGTCTTCTCTCTTGAGCTCGCCCTGTAGCCTGATGAGACCCCTGCGGGCACCCCCCCCCCCCAACACACACACACACACACACACACACACACACACGCTTACTCACACACACCCTGAAACCAAACAAAGTGAAGTGAGGAGAATAGCTGTTTACACCCCTTGCGCCCGAGGTATCAGTGCCAACATAGAGTGGCACGTCTTCCACCCCCCCCATTCCACCCCCACCCCCCGACCCTTCAATGGGCTTGTGAAGTGTGAAGTATATTTTTGTTCTCGTGTTTTTACACCAATTTTAATTCCACAGCTGCATATCTGAGAAGCAGGATTTCCTTGGTTAGCTTCCCAGATTTTCTTTCTCTCCATCATGCTATTTCCCTCCCTTCTATCCTCCCTGTCCTCTCCCACCCTGTCTTCTCCTCCCAGCCCTACAATCCCTAACCTTGCTGTGTTTGTCTCTCCCACAACCCCCCCCCCCCTACCCACCCCCTTCCGTTGCCTGGGGGCTGATTATTTTAGTGGAAATACCACCATCGTGTACTGTTGCCAGATTCTGCCAGCCCAAGCCTCTGCCAGCCCGCCCCCCCCCCATCCCCATACCCACATCCCTCCACTTAGAATAACCAATCTGATGATGTGACAGTTTCTTTCTCCCCGTGGAAAATCTGCCTCTAACCCTTTTTCGCTCTCACTCTTGCATTTTGGATTCCAGCGTTGTTTGACATGTTATGGAAGGTTTCAGCTTCCCACCTCCGCAATCCTTATTCTATCCCAGGGAAGCGGTTGGCATGGGAATCTAATACTTGGCAAGGAGGGCAAGGAAGGAGGTGTGGATGCAGGGGAGGGGGGTTGATCATTTTTTATATATATATCTTTTTAAACACATTCCCTCTCTGTGTAGTTTTCCCTCACTCAAACATCTTCGTTTTCAGCCGTGTATTTGATTTAAAGTTTGATTTCTTTTTCTTGTGTTTTTAATTTGTTAACAAAGTGAAATAAAATAAACGTAGCCTGTGTGGGCGCGAGTGATTGTTTCTAATCTCCGAGTGCACACGTCCATCTGTTTACTTGTGTCACGTAACTATGCCAATGCTCTTTGGTCCAGAGGTCAATGGTCATCGGTTGCCATGGCGCTGGCAGGAGGAGAAATCAGGTCCGGTTACAAAGCTTTGATCAGAGCGACGAGGCGAACCCTGAGAGTTGCAACTCGCCGCGTGTCAGTCGGCGACATGGAGCTCAGGTTAAAGCTCCTCTGGAGGCCCTGGTGCCAATCACACACTCAAAATGCACTTTTAATATTTCACTTCACCAACCGGTGTGATGGTGGTCATGAACCATTTTTTTTGTCTTCATCCGTCATCAGTTTCATTGTCATGCAATCATAGCATTTTCCAATTATGATTCACTTATGTTGGTTTAAGGTATTTTAGGCACAGGGTAAGCCTGGAAGAGGTTAATCAGCACTCTCTTGTTACATTGTCTCAGTTAATATATTGACCAAAAGTGCTCTCTCTCTCTCTCTCTCTCTCTCTCTCTGTCTCTCTCTCCCTCTCTGTCTGTTTTCCACAATGGCTCAGCCTTGGTGGGATCTGGCTGCCTACAGATAACTGCGGTCTTTGTGCAACCCATTGTAAGCTGATGCATACTGTACCATTCAGACAGCGTTAGGTTATTTATTGTGTCCATTCTGATCATTTACATGCATTTCCATCATATATGTCCATGAACCCGATTATGTTTATTCAGCCTCCATATTTGCTGTTGCCACATAATGCACCTAAAAGTGATCTTATAAAAGAGGCCATACAAATTGGGAAATAGTGGTAATTTAATCTTGTATCAATCAACAGCTCACTACATGCCCAATCTGTGAATGCAAATGAGCCACATATGCGTTGCATTGCGGCTCCTATTAACATGTGGGGAGAGGAGATGGACACAGATAGCCGCCCGTCTCCCGTCTCTAGCCGAGCTGTTTATCACCGAGCGGCTCCTCCTCGGCATGCAGAGCGGCCGGCGGCCCCCAGTGAGGCTGAGCAGCAGAGCTGTCATTGTTTAACGCCTCCCCTGATTAGTTTACTCTCGCCTGATTAGAAATTAATTAAAATGATGACATAGATCCCAGCAGAGTAGGAGGAGGAGGAGGAGGTGGAGGGAAATGAGGGATGGCGCGCTGACTGGGGAGAAGGAGGGGAGGAGGGGGGGGGAAAAGAGGGTTTGTGGTCTGTTGGTGACGTCCACTGGGAAGGGGTGATGTTAAGTCAGGGAGCTTTTAGCAGGAGAGTGTGTAGTGAGGGGGGGGGGTGATGGTGTGTGTGGAGTGTGTAGCAGGCATGAGGGGTAAGTGTTTTGGGGCAGGGGGTGGGGGTGGAGGGGGGGGACAAACATGGCTTAATGAGTGACTCTTGTTGCAATCAGAGCATCGTGTCCTCATGCATTCTAATGAGCTGGATGCTGCGCAGGAGATCGCTTCACGCTGTAATTTATTCAATATATTTTGTGTGTTCACCCTGTTTATTTAATAACAGGGACCGCGCGATCAATCAACATCTCCGCCATCATCACATTAGCGCCACAGATCCCAGAGTGACTTCCCTCGCCCGGGCCGCGAGGGGCGAGGGGCGAGGGCGGGTGGGGCGAGGGCGTGGACCGAGGGGCGAGGGTGGGTGGGTGGGGCGAGGCGAGGTGGGTGGGGCGAGGAGCCAGGAGCCTGGGGCGAGGGGCGTGGACCGAGGAGCCAGGGGCGTGGGGCGAGGGTGGGTGGAGCCAGGGGCGTGGACCGAGGAGCGAGGAGTGAGGGGCGAGGAGCCAGGAGCGAGGGCGCGTGGGGCGGGCGAGGGGGGCAAGGGTGAGGTGAGGCGTGGGGCGTGGGGCGAGGCGTGGGCGGGCGTGGGCGGCGTGGGGCGTGAGGGCGGGGCGGCGGGCGAGGAGGCGGTGGAGGCGTGGGGAGCGTATGGGGCGGGCGTGGGGCGGCGGGCGAGCATAGGCGGCGGGCGAGGGGCGGCGGCGTGGGACCGAGGCGTGAGGAGGCGAGCGTGAGGAGCGGGGCGTGGAGCGGCGGGCGAGGGCGGAGGCAAGGTGGGGGCGTGGGGCGGGGGGGCGTGGCGTGGCGGCGGCGGCGTGGCGAGCGCGTGGCGGCGAGCGTGGCGAGGCGTATGGCGGCGTGGGGCGTGAAGCGGCGTGGACGCAAGGGGCGAGCGTGGGCGAGCGTATAGGCGGCGTGGGGCGCGGCGTGGGGCGAGAGCGTGGCGTGGCGTGGGGCGAGCGTGGGCGAGCGGCGCGAGCGTGCGGCGTAGGGCGAGCGTGGGGCGACGTATGGGCGGCGTGGGGCGAGGGGCGTGGGGCGTGGGCGAGGCCAGGACGCCGCCGCCGCCGCCTCTATCTGCCGTCGTGGTTATTGCGTCGGCGCGCGCGTCAGAACAAAAGCTGAGTATTACGTCGAGGCCGATGACATCCAGCACCTCACTGAACATATTCACACACTGTTGATCTGCACTGCATACATTTCATTTACACTACACGCATACACACACCTTGCATTTTGCACATATTTTATTTAATTTTACAGTGCTTTATTTATATTCATATTTACATTTACATATATGTTGTGTATATGCTGTGTTATATATAAATATATATTTTATTTTATGTTATTTTGTATTTTATATTTTATATTTCACTTTGCACACTTTACTTTTGCACTGTCACGTTCTTTCTTATACTTATATTTTATTGTGTTTAGTTTTATCGGGCTGCTTCTGTTGGCAACAAATTTCCCCTTGGGGATTAATAAAGTATATTTCATTTCATTTCATCAGCGCGGTGAACATGTGGCTGTGGAGCGGAGGCTTACACGTCACCCATGGAGGAGCTTTTAATTCTCTACACTAATAATTCTCCCTGGAGTCCCCCCCCCTATACACACACACACACACACACACACACACACACACACACACACACACACACACACACACACACACACACACACACACACACACACACTTCTTCCATCATCCTCTCAGTAAACTTGTGCTGACCAGAAGGCACACTTTCAATCCACATGGGGGGATGTTTTTCAAAGTGTAGCCCCCCCCCCCCCCCCATTAGCCACCGACGTTTGATCTCTAACATCAACCCCTGCGTGTTTCCTTTTGCCCTTCACTTCACCACATCATCAACGACAGTGTCTTCTCTTCTCTTCTTCTCCTCTTCTTCTCTTTTCCTCTTCTCCTCTCCTCCTCTTCTCTACCCTACACCCCCCTTGGCCTCTCTTTACCAATATCATAATGTAATCAAAGGGTTGGGGAGAAAAGGTAGTGCATGAGGCCATGGGTGCCTGTGTGTGTGTGTGTGTGTGTGTGTGTGTGTGTGTGTGTGTGTGTGTGTGTGTGTGTGTGTGTGTGTGTGTGTGTGTGTGTGTGTGTGTGTGTGTGTGTGTGTGTGTGTGTGTGTGTGTGTGTGTGTGTGTGTGTGTGTGTGTGGGTCCGTGTGGTGTAAAGACCAGTGGGTTTCCCATAGCGATGAGGCCGTGGTTCTCCTGGTAACCTAATTGGCATGTGTTCCCTGTGTTCCCTGTGTTCCGTGTGTTCCGTGTGTTTGGTGTGTTTCCTGGCAGCTCTTCTTGTGGCCTCTCCTAATCACCGTCCCCGGCTAACAAGGCGACCTACAGTAGTGCTGCTGCGCTGAAGGAGCTCGTCTTTTGTTGTTTTATTTCTTTCTCTCTCTTTCCCTTGTCTGTCCTCATCCCCCTCGTCCTAACAGAGGGACTCGTTGAGACGCCCTGATTACCACAGTCAGATCTACAAATGTGTGTGTGTGTGTGTGTGTGTGTGTGTGTGTGTGTGTGTGTGTGTGTGAATGAGCTTGCTGTTTCCCCCCACTATAAAACCCGTTGGTTTAGAGGCAGACTCCTGCCCAACTGAGCATGTAAACCCTAATTGGGAAATGCTTTAAATAATTTCTAATTAGGACAAGTGTGGTAATAATTGGCTGGATAATCTGAGGATTAATTAGCGATGTGTGAGTGTGTGTGACTGCGTACGAGTGCATGCGTGTGTGCTCGGCGAGCACGTGTGCGGGTCAGTGTGTGTGTGTGTGTGTGTGTGTGTGTGTGTGTGTGTGTGTGCTCACGGACACACTCAGGCCCGGACTAGCGGCTGAATAGACCCCGGGTTCTGCAGCTTGCTAATGGAATCCTGCCCACTCAAGGAGGTCTGTGGAGGAGGGAGGCCGAGACAGAAGCAGCTTTGTTGCCCAAGTTGTGCCGTGGGTGGCCCCCCCCCGCCTGCAGACCCTCATTTGTATCGCGGTGGGCATCCTCCCCCTCTCTTATGACCCCCTCCCTTATTTAATAGCTAACCTCGCCTCCACCTCCCCTTCACCTCGCCCAGCCAGCCTCGAGCTGCCGCCCCCCCGCCCCGCACACGGCTCTCCTCTTCTTTCTTTGGCTAAATGACACTTTTCATTTTCTTTGACCCAATGTGCACCCACCCCTCTCCCCTCCCCCCCCCAGTTTTTTTACCTCGATGTATTCTTCTCCCACTTTCTCCTCTCCAGCCATGTTCACCCTCTTCCACCCACCTCCATCTCTCTCTTCCCATCTTCCCGTGTGGAGGAGAGGGCGAGCTCGCACCAGGCTCTTGAGTTGTGTACTTCCACCTGGTCTACCCTCTAATTACTGCATCCTTTCTTTTGAAAGAAAAAAAGAAATGGAGAGAAAAAAAGAAGGAAATGAAGAGCAATCAGAGTCCAACCCCGTGTTGCTCCAATAATTGCTTTTATAGCACTGCCCATTGTCTGATTATAGGCCTGTTCCTGTCTCTAGACGGTGGCCCTTCCAGGCCTGGTTTTAACATGCGCTTTGGGTGATATGATCACACACGGCTCTAATAACATTTTGATTTCACTCGTATCTTACCAGAAGAAGTCCATTGATTTGAAATTTAAAAAAATCTGAGGGAAGAGGCACAAATACCAGCCGTGAAAATGGAAATGTCCTTAAAAAGACACGAGCGACAGTCTTAAAACATTTTTTTAAACAGTAGAATCAGTGATAAAATAGTCCGTAATTCTTTTTTCTTTCATTCACACGTAGAAGACGTTCAGCTCCCACCAAGACGAGGTACACAGTTCAAAAGTACTTAAACCAGGAACGGTGTGGGTTTGAAGAATGATATTTATAGTTTGTCCGCGTGATCGGAGGACGCTGCTGCTGACACCGAGAACGCCGAGCAGGAGGTCGGTTGTGTAATGTGGCCACGTAAAGAACCAATGGACCCGTGTTAAGTTGTATCAGGAGGACAAAGCAACTTCCTCCAACTGAGATGATGTGTGCAGGAGCCTGAAAGACAAAGATCATATAGTGAGTATCAAATGCTCAGAGACGGTGAACTTACAGGCATATATCATAGCACTGATCAATTACTTTAGCTCACTTGTGTTCACACCTGCAGTGGTACATCACATTATTTGCCTCTGGATTACGCGTCTGTTTGATTAGGGCCCTTGATCTGGAGTGAGCTGCAGGTTAAACATAAACTACATGATCATCTCTCTGATGACACATTTGACCCCAAACTGTTCAAAACAATGGTCTCATGTTTACACACCTTTTCCTCTCTGTGTTTTATACACTATCTGTGAATATCTAACGTCTTACGGTGCATTGACGATAGTTTTTACTTCGTACGTTTTCATAAACTGTATTACTTTTGTATTGTTGATGTAACCAACGAGGATCTTTGCTGCCTTCTTGGCCAGCTCACCATTTAAACAGAGATGCTGTCTCCATGGGTCTCAATGTTATTAACAGTTGCCTTTTTATGGATTCATGGGATTACATCTATATAAAAATACTTATTGTACCGAGGAATTTACCAATAAATTCTTTAAAAATCAGATAAGGTTATTTTCTGGATATTTTGTCTTTCATAGTTGATGTTTACCTATGATGAAAATTACAGGCCTTTCTCATCTTTTTAAGTGGGAGAACTTGCACAATTGGTGGCTGACTAAATACTTTTTTTCCCCACTGTATATTTCTAGCTTATATATATTTCTAGCTAGAACTATATATATATACTTGAAGGAGTCAGAAATATAATACATGGCTAGCCAGCTTATACAATGAAATAAAATGACAATGGTGGTGAGGAGCTCTGTTTTTGAGCGTGAGCGCCCCCTGGCTGCCCATGACGGAGGAGGCTGTGTAGCCTTCGCCGGGAAGATGAAAACGCTTGGAGTTCGACTCGCTTCCCGACTGCCACGTCAAGAGCTGGCGGCGGATGCTGCAAAAACATTTCGCAGCTGCGAACTCCGATTTCTGAGCCGATATACAGACACTGAAGAATGTATAGCCTCTAGCAACTAAAGTTACCATCCACCCTGACTGCACATGGGCTTAAAAGGTGGCACATCTTTACCTTCAACTCTCCACTCGTTAGCTATTGTAAGTTTTTTTTCCATCCACTTTAATGTCTCTCCCTCCCCCTCTTCACCTCCTCTCCCCGCCTCACTCCTGACAGATGGCTGTCAAGGCCTTACGAATGGGAAGTAAACAAACGAGCCGGATCAATACGGGAGACTAATTGGACAATGACACAAACACTTTTGCCGATGCCGCGCTCTCAGTCGCTTGTTTGTGTTCACAGCTCACGCCAGGCTTGGAAAGTGCGTCTGGCATGCGAGGCCGGTTTGGGGCAGAGAGGTGGCGTTGGTGACGACTTTAGAGAAATGTGTGGTTTACTGCTGAGGAGGGAAATCTGGCAGCTGCTGATTGTGTTTCTTTTCTTTTAGCGCTGTTATTTCCATCCGATCTACATTTGGCATCTCCAGCATCTGTGTGTTTCTGTGGCTGATCAGTCACAGGTTTAGCTAATGGTGCCTAAAGGTGCTGATCACGCCCTCGCTAATCTGGTTACTGTCATACATTTACAAAGGTTGTAGATGTTTTATGTCAGTGCCTCTTACTAATGCTAACATATGGGGAGGATGGGGATTCCCAGTAATACTCAGACTGTGAGTCCGGCTGCTTGGCCCATTCTCTGACATTTACTGGGCTGGGACAAGGACGTACCCTTTCCCTTCCCCTCTTTTCCTACCATTCCTCCCAGTTAATCAGACTGGTGTGAAAAGGAGGCTGATAAGCCCATTGTCTGGCTGACAATGTCTTGGTGATGGGCCCGTCGTGGCCAACTGGATGCTGGGCTGTCTCCCCTCTCTCGCGTCAACCCATCCCATATTTCTCTTGCCCGGAAAACCCCTCTGTCCTCCCCCCTCCCTCCTCACCCATCTATCAACCCTTCTTCACCCTTTTCTCAAAACTCTCCCCCCCATCGCCTTTGCCATGCCTGCACCTTTCCCCTCCCTGCAGCCCGGTGCTCTTCCTCCCTGACCCCCCCCCCTCTCCTCACCCTGCTCTTCCTCCTCTCCATTGAGCGGCGCGGAGCCACCAGAGGGAACTCATTAGTGCGCTGCTCCCAGGTTAATTGGCTGGCTCAAAGAAAAGAACTGAGAAAGAAGAAATGAATGAGGAGAACACCCACTCTGTCCAGGGAGAAAAGGGAATCGACCCGCGTGTTTCTCACGGTGGCAGCTCCTCTAAACAGTGATGCAGCTGCTGTCGGGTCAGACGTGATCCTCTCCCCCTGATTAGCGCTCCGGCCCCGTTAACCGTGCATGCAGAGGGGGCGCCAGGCCGCGGCCCCTTTGTGCCATTTATCTACCGTGGAACTGCAACCGACCTGTACGGCGCCCCCTGTGACAGGTTCATATTCCTCCAAGAAAGGGAAAAGAAGCGATAGCATCGACTGAATTGAAGAGTGTTATCTGTCGGCTATCTGGACGCCTCCAGGCAGAGATGGCGGCCGTGGACTCGGGCGCGGGGCCTGCGGCCGCTGTGGAGGCTCTGCCGGCCGGCCGGCGCTCCACGTCTCAGAAACAGAGGGAAATGACTCTCGAGGGAGTGTGTCGGGAGAGTGGAGCTCATGACAATACCAGGAGTGTTGGAGTGGAGGCTGGAGTGCTGTCCGCTCTTTAATTAGCCGCTCCCCGTCACCTCAACAAGCAGCACATGGCAGCCAGAGAAGGGCCGGCCTCACCATGTCACCGCTATAATACATAAACAAGATGCCTTCCTTCTGCCACATGCGGGGCCGAGCGGCAGAATTTATCATCAACTTTATTATCAACAAGATAATGAGGATAGGTTCCTTTATTCTATCACTACACATAGGACATATGCAAAATCACCTTTAATACAATCAAACGGATGTCCTCCAATGTTATTCATTTTACGTATTAAATACTTTAATAACACATATTAGTTTTTAATTACATCTCATATGAATTATTCATCTGGACAGCAGAACATTGATCATGATATGAGTCACAAAACTATGATATGGAATTATCACCAAACCCGAAGAGATGATGTCATCACATTGGAGAAGTGGGGCTTCAGTTCAGATCAGATCTCTGTTCTCCCACCAGAGGAAACGATTGAGCAGCAAGAGGCGTGACGTCTGTTGACATTAACACAATAAGATGCAGACGAGTTGAGACGTGCAACGTGTTGCTACTGACGGTACAGAACATTATAAAGGAACATTATAAAGGAACATTATAAAGGAACATTATAAAGGAACATTATAAAGGAACATAATAAAGGAACATAATAAAGGAACATAATAAAGGAACATAATAAAGGAACATAATAAAGGAACATAATAAAGGAACATTATAAAGGAACATTATAAAGGAACATTATAAAGGTGCTGTGATGAAACCGTGCATGAAGAAACAGGGACGAGACAAAGTGTACGCAGCCACGAGACACTTTGAGTGTTGAGCGCATTTATTGCTCATGCGGTAAATAAGTTCAACTTCTGGGTCTGAAGAGTGAATAAGGAAGACTCAGGGGGACTCGGACTGTATCGATGGCTATGAGAAGAAGAACTTGAGGGCAACGCTATAAACACGAGTGTTCGGTCTCTATCCCGAGTGTTGAGTCTCCTCCCAGCTCGACGTCCATGTAGCAAACGGTTCCACTGAGAGTAAACACACGAAGCCGTGTGCTTCAGGGTCTGGTGCTCTTTTGATGGACAGGTCACTTCCCCGACAGCGTCCAGTCTGGGTGTTGTCTGTGTCTTCGTCGTTAACCATTTCAGTGTTCAAGAAAAGTAATCGTGACCCTTTTTGGGGGGTTTGCCTGAAAAGGTGTTTTTCAGTTGCAGTTAGCTCCGCCCTCTCGTGTCACTCCTCGATTATAGGGTAAGACCAGAGGGGACGTCAAGACGGGATGCTCCAGATTAGCTGGAATGGATCTCGCCTTCTGTAACTTCTGGCTGCAATAAACACAACAGATCAGTGAGAAGGTCAAGAATGGTTCTTCTTGGCTCTGTGAAACAAGAGCGTCTACTTTCTGTGAGCTTAAAAAACAATTAGCCTCAGCAGGGAGCGGGGCTCTGTTGGCTCGGTCCTCAAGGCCTGAACACTTTGTACGTGTACAAACATCGGGGGTGAAGCGCCGACCTTCAGACTTCTGGCCATTTGCACTTCATCACCTGAGCTGCAGCTGCTAATGTACATTGCATATTATTTAACGAGGTCCCTCGAGGTGCCGGATAATGGAGGAAGGCAGACGGCAGTCGGATGGTTACGGGGAGACGAGGAGCCGTGGCAGGGCAGGTGAGGCCTGAGTGAAGAGAGAACACGCTCTCCTTCTCTCCGCTGAGATGATAACAGGATCAGTGGTTCATGGGCTCCAGCCAGCAGGGGATCACATTCAGATGAGAGGTGGAGGCTCTCTCCAGATTGGCTGCTGCACCTGACGGAGCGGAGGGATTAGGATAGCAACAGCGCTAGTCACAAGCTCATCTTCTGCCGTCTTCACTTCTCCTCTCTGCCTCGGTTTATTGGACATCGCTCCATGTAAACCCCCACCACACACACACACACACACACACACACACACACACACACACACACACACACACACACATACACACATACACACATCCCCCTTGTCTTTTCAGCTGGGAGAGAAAAAGCTAAAAGCAAGACAGGAGGGCACTGCATAGATTTGCTGCCATTGTGTGTCAATCATCCTGTGTCTGTGTGTGTGTGTGTGTGTGTGTGTTTGTGTGTGTGAGTGTGTGCGAAAGAGAGAAAGAGAGAGAGAGCCCTTGCCTCCAGTGATTAGCTCTGTCCATGCTGGGCTCTTGCTGCTACAGAATACAGTAAGGCCTTGAGGGGCGAGTATAGAGACCCTATGCTCTGTCTATCGGCCTATTTGTGTGTGTGTGTGTGCGTGTGTGTGTGTGTGTGTGTGTGTGTGTGTGTGTGTGTGTGTGTGTGTGTGTGTGTGTGTGTGAGAGAGGGTGAGACTGCATGCCCGTGTGGGAGTGTTTTTTTGGAAGGGAATTCAAGCTGAGATGGTTTTGTTGGACGACGCGTTAAATAAGAAATGGATGTCTGCAGACTCCAAGTTTGAGCACTTAAAAGGAAAAATAGAACATTTAATACACGTCAGAACACACACACACACACACACACACACACACACACTCTCACACACACACACACACATTGGGCATTTAATTCAACTGCAGGTCAGTCAGCATGCATGCACTCTTTATCTCCCTGCTTTTTCAATCCTCTTGCTCTCCGTCTCCCTCTGACAAACGCGCGCACACACACACAGACACACACACACACACACACATTTCTTTGCTCATGTCATAAGTGGGTGCAGTGCGGAGTATCGCCTTGAGCTGCAGATGAACATGAAATAAACACAAACTAGGGTAGTGACAGTTTCAAATCAGCTTTAGATCACTATGAAAGGTAAAGGATTAGGATGCCTTTTCCAGTCCTGAGGAGATACAGGACACCGTCTTGGAGGAGAGCCCATCCTCTCAGCCCATGTGGGCCGGGTGTCTATCTTCTAATCTTCTAAAGCACTCTTACACCATCTGCATGTAGTATAACCTACATAGTTAGGTAACCCGTCAATATAGGCTATATAATTAAACATGGATCTTTTATACAATGACAGAATCATTTTCTTGTGAGATATAGTCCTCTATTCCCCCTGTTTTTGATTTATTTCTACCTCAATCATGCAGTCTAGAAATTGTCCAGTGCATGGCTGTTAGAAATTGTCTGTTTGGAGCGCAATTAAATATGACTTGTTTATGTTATAGGCCATGTATTGGGCTTTTATGTGGCCTTCAGATCATTCAATATGTTTTATATATTAGTCAACAACATACTATTATTTTTAAATTACTATTTTTTTATCTGATATCCATTAAAGCACTACGAATTATTTTTGTAAATGATCCGATTTTATATTTATTATTTTTGATCCGATGTTCTTATAGACTGAGGACGAACGATACATTAACTTGTTGCTTTCCTAATAATCCAGTCAATTTAATGTAAGCCATGTTTAGTGTTGCTATGTAATCGCAGTCTAATTGTGAATATACGGGCTGCCGTGGACACTCGTTATGATTAGCGGGTTTTTTCTTTCTTTCCTCCAACCAAATCAGGCATGGCATGTCCCGGGAAGACGTTTTTAGTTTGGTTTGGTTTTGTTTTGTGCTTGTAATGCGTTTCTTTCACTTTAAACCTTTCGAGTGCACGGAGGGAACTCGCAACAAAATCAAATTAAATTTCCCATTGAAAATGTTGCTCTTGTTATTCAGATGCATGGGTTTAGGGTCTTTTGTGTGACTCTAATTATTCTCCACTATCAGGACGGTCCACGGGGTAATTAGTCACTTCTCACCAAAGTCCTCCCTGCATCCTCAGATTCTTATCCCCATAACTCTGACATTTTAAAAGAGACATTTTATTGTCTCTTTTATGATAGCCTGGAGTTTATTTTTTTTTTCTTCTTCTTTTTTTTCATTCCTTCGCGTCCGCTTATTTTTATTTTTTTTTAAAGCAATTTGGGGATACCGCGTGCGCGTAAATGCGCACGCCTTTCAATTGTGTCGCTTAGGAGGGGAGTGAAAAAAAACGGGGGAGGGTGGGTGGGGGTGAGGACGTAGCTGCCTGTGTGAGGATCCTGTTTTTGCAGACACGCTGAAAATGTTGCGCAGTAATAATCAGAACAATAATGCAGTCAGGAGGCGCGAGGAGGCGAGAGGAGGCGAGAGGAGGCGCGAGGAGGCGCGAGGAGGCGCGAGGAGGCGCGAGGAGGCGCGAGGAGGCGCCGGAGCCTGAGACCCACAGAGCCGACGGAGAGGCTTCAGGTCCGGCCGAGGCGCGACGACCGGAGGGGGGGAAGACACACACATACAATTATATTTATATATCATTTTAAAATAAAATGTTATTAACATTATATATAATTTTAATAGAATGTATAATTATATATCATTTATATATATATATATATATACAACTTAAAATTAAATAAATAATAGAGAACAAAAATCGATGTGAACCCTCAAATAAATTGACAGTGGAGTATTCAAAGAATAATTGACCATATCTAAACAATCTTCTCAATCACCTTGTTATGGCCAGTAAAATATGATTTTTGCTGCAGCTCCAAATCTGTGTCCTTGCATGCAATATATAATTGCTGAAAATCGACTCTGCTCCATGATTGTTGCACAGCATGACAAGATTTGTTTTGTCTGCAAGTCGTTCTTTTATTTATTTTTGTTCCCAGTCTTTCCTCTTTTTATTTTTTTTAATGGCATTAAAAACAAACAACAAATCTCGAATAGTAAAGGCTGTGGACTAATAATGGCTGTGGGTATAGCCGGTGATTAGGCATGCTCACCCCCTGCATCGTTGCAATTTTTTTATGGAATCAGTTTCATACCTTCTGGTGCAGCGGTCTGTGCGGCACCAAGCCATGTTCAGGAATCGTGGCTTTCATATGTTTCCATGACTTATAAATGTGATTTTTCACTAACATGTTTTGACAGCATTGCTTTAGCCCTCATGTTGGCTGCTGCTGCATCTCTGCTTCCACAGCGCTCATCTCTGCCACCTGTAGGCTGCGACCTTTAGGCAACAGGGCCTCATCAAAATACCTGAAATATCTGTGTGCATCACATCAAATATTCAGCCAAATAGTCGGAGCCCCTGCAGTCTGCGGTGGCTTTAAGGAAGCTAAAAAAAGACCTGTCCCTTAAATAATTACAAGGAAACCAGCGAGGTTGGGGGGGGGGGGCAGTCAGCAGCGGCAGATCAGCAGATCACGGCTCCGGCTCAGACAGCTGGAGCATGGATGATGCACCAGTAATTAGGATGGGCCGATAGCAGAGGAAACACAAGTGCACTGTGATACGTTTAGCATGTCTGTATGCCGGCCCGCAAATACAAATTGTATTTAGTGTTTGGTCGACTACCTGGCGAGTGTTGATAGTAGGTGATTTTTGGTGGTTTTAGAAAGAGAGAATGGTGGTGGGGGTTGGTGGGTGTGGGTGGGTGGAGGTGAGGAGGGTGATTTCTAATCAGAGTCACTGTCGTTTTGTTGTCACCCGCTCCCAGACAGACAAAGTGGCATTTCCTGACTGTCCCCATCCCCGTCTGAGTTATCTGACACCCAAAAAAAATACGGCTACGGGGGGGAAGCAGAGAGACGAGGCACCGCGGCCTTATCCCGGTAAGGAGATGGCTTCTTATCAGATCAGGCTAGGAAGTTTATTTTATGGAGTAAATCTGTATAGAGGGGATAAAGAAATGACACATCCCTTGCGGACACAAAGGGAGCAGGAGATTAGTCCTCCAGCAGCATATATGGCTTTAGTTCAACCTGACAGGCAGCGGATTGAAAGGTCATGAAATAATAATCCCCCTATTCTTCTGCTCTAATCCTACGAGGGTGTGTTTCACTATGGGAACGTATGGGCTGAGGCTATGTGCTGCAGGCTGCATGTTCATTTTGTGTTGTCACTGTATTTAGATAGGCATCCAACACTGATTTAAATTAATTAGACTAATTATGATTGAAGAGGGATTTTTTGTGATGATTGTCAGTGCCAGAACATCTGTTCCTGATGTTAGGGTTTTTATGTTTGAACTTGTGCTGGAGGTTATTTTCTGTGTGCCTGGTTTTTATATAAAACAAATATATATCACACAGTTTGGAGGTTAAAGGAACATTACAAATATCTGCCAACACTAGGAGCCTTTTGCTGCACCACCTCACACACACACATACAAAGACACACACACACACACACACACACACACACACACACACAAGCATCAGGTGTGATACAAACACACACTTCAACCCATTGTGCAAGTGTGAGTTTGTGTATATGTGTGTCCACACACGCACAACGAGAAAGAGGGGGAGATTATTATGCCATTTAGGGAAGTGTGATCTCGCACAGGGGATGTGTGTGTGTGTGTGTGTGTGTGTGTGTGTGTGTGTGAGGGGGCATGTGGTGTGTTTTTGGAGTGTGGGTAGCGAGGTGAAGGGAGGGGGCAGCGTCTGCCCAACAGCCTGATAATCAAGCAGCGAGAGAAATTGAATGCAAACTAATGTGTTTCACACAATTACTCGATTAATTCTTATTCCATTTCAGTGCCATGGAGAATCGGAGTAAACGGTGGGAGAGAGATATTTTCAGAAAC